>CM055816.1:18913159-18932618 GCA_029582265.1 Zoroaster sp. YZ-2022
ACGAGAACAAAATCGCGTCAACAAACCACAAACTGCCAACAAACAAGCTTACACACAAGGCCCGCAAACAATAGGTAGTACCACGCATCATTGAGCGAGTAACCTGTACGTGCGCGTGTAGGCCTATATATATAGGAGTAATCACTTGGTGACTATCAGTTGTCTGATGATCGCATAACGCGTGAAACTCGGAGTTACAACTACCAGCGTTCCACTAGTTTTACTACAAGTATATTACGCTCTGTCTATGTGGCATTGAGCACTCTACTTCAAGATAGACCGCTACATTTAAGTATATATATATATATATATATATATATATATATATATATATCTTAAAGGAAGCGAGCAAAGAAAAATTGGCTGATGCCGGACTCGAACCCGCGACTCTCGAATACCAACTGAGCTAACCAGCCCCAATGTTGGTGGGCGGTCCACTTACGCCAATTATCTATTGCCCTATGGGGCCAGGTCAGTGGCCAAACCATATCTGCCGAGTAGCCAGGGATCAAGCCCCAGTCAGATGCAAACAACCTGGGTAACGGCAGTAGCGGGGATCACACAGCGGGACACAAGCCTTTTACGTGGTTGTACACAAAGTAGATTTATAGGGAGAAACTGACCTGAAATGTATATATGAACCTATCAATACTGATTACGAAAACAAGAAGAAAGATGTAGGGATGGAAAAATATGCCCTAATATTTTGTTCTCAAGCGGTATTTAGAGCCTCAGTATGTAAATAAACAACTAAATCGAGCCCTAGTCGGCATACAAATCACCAAATAAACCCATCAAAGCAGACGTGTGGCTTTTGTGAACAAGGTGATTTAATTTCAGGGGAAAATATCTCACGCCTACCCCTATCCCCCTCGCGTCCAGTGATTTCAAACATCTCAGCACGCTCCCATTGCAGTTCTGTATCCTCCGCTGGAGGACACAAATTTGTTTGAAAAGTTAATGCCATCGCTACGGGCAGGACGTTGATCGTTACTTAGATGTGTGTGTGTGTGTGTGGGCTTACGCTGCAAACTGTCCGAGGACATATAACAAAGGGAATAATAGTTCCTCGGACGGCGGTTCTTTGTTCTTCGTTGTCCTCGGAAAACGGCGTGTACAAAACCAATGGAGATTGCTTCAAAAAGAGTCCAAACAACAGAGGAACAATAGGAGGTCCTCAGACGTCTTGAAATTCACGACTGTGTGTGTGAGTTTGTTTGGGTGTTCAAACCGGGGACCTATAACAAAAGGGACAATACGGCCCCGGCCCCGGTTGCTATCACAATGGAGAACAATATGTCCCCGTTTTCCAGGACAAAGAAATTGGACAAAGGAAGTCCCCGATTGCAGGCAAAAACACACTTGTGTGTGTGTGTGTGTGTGTGGGGGGGGGGGGGGGGGCATGCAGGCAGTGTCAGATCCAGGATTTGGCAATAATGTGGGTGCACACGGGGTCACTCAGCTTCACCCTGCTCTTAGATATCATTTGCTAGACAATTGCTAGTTGATGCAAAATTTCTTTTTATGCAATGTGAATTTTTACTTTTGATAGGGTTTCAAGAAAAACTACATAATTTTGTGTATGATTTTTGTATGGGCCATCAAAATAGTAGGGAGGGTGTTAATCGATTTACTGCTGTCACCCCACTTTAAAAAGTGGGAAATGCATGTCCCCAAATAATATTTGCCTCAAATCAAAACAGATCAACGCCAATGGACAGGACAATAGGGTGGTCAATTCTTCTTCCAGTGTCACAACAAATCTGTCCATGATTGTAGATTCGCCTCTGTCCAAGAGCGTAGCTGCGCGCGGCGTTGGGGCCTGCCACACAGCATTCAGAATCACGAATAATTTTCGACTTTTCGACGCTCTGTGGTGCATTCTGATCGCTTTATTAATATTGTTGGTGGTGCAAAAAACGGTAGCTTACTCCTCAATAGCCAGGATAGGCTAACATATTTATTCATTTAAAAAAATTATTTACGGGCCATCAAAAAGTGGGGCGGGGAACATGTCCCCCTCATCCCCCACCGATCGACGCCCATGGCTACAGCTCAGCAAGTACCACTTGTCATGCATAAATATTGTGCCAAAGAGTTTGAGATTTACCCTACTGTACAATTTACAATTTTCTTTTATATTTATTAATTTATTTTAGTCATTACCGTAGCCACTTCTTCTGAGGGTGACGGTGACTTTGTTCACCCAGAGTTGTTCGCCCAAGTCCAGTTGCCACCACGGGTGTTCATCACCGGAACCTTTGAAAAAAAGGATGAGAAAAGCACATAATTTTTGCAAAGTTCAGACTACTTATAACTTCTCAAATACTTTTTACGTTGACAGGAACGTAAATATTTAATGTCATAATGAAGTTGTGACGTCATGATGACGTCATCAGATATCGAATTACATCAAATAGAGGTTCAATATCTGTAAAAATCATATCTAATGAACCACATGAGATAAATTAACAATTGTTGTATCATCGTACAGAACTCAAATTATGTGATATTTCGTAAACACACGTGACACAATTTTGACCTTTTCTTCCGGTTGAAACCGGAAGTTCAACAGAACAAATATTCTGCAGCACCTTTATACAGTCTGCAGCCAATGTACTAGGGAAGTTGAATGTGACTTATGTGAATAAAGTGACTCGTCACATCTTATCTTTAAAAACATGTTTGATGACGTCATCACAGATCAAAGCGCCCCCTAGCGGCAATATTTAAAAGGGATATTTTCATATCGCAGAAATTATTGAACAGAATTTCATGAAATTTAGAATATGATAAAAGACATCCAGTGTATTACTTTATGTGAAGTATATAATTCAGTCACGTGACTGAACCAGGAGTTAATGTGTTTAGCATAGCAAATTATATGTACTTTTAATTATATATTATGAAAACTCATTATTTCCTGAACTAAAGTAGCTACTAAAGTTTGTTTTCATGATCGTGAGGAAGTGTTGTTTCAGATATTTGACTTTCAACTGACCAGTCCAAGGAAGCACTTCAATTTCAACACAATCTAACACAAAATATATAGGTATTTTGAAGATAGGTATTTTGATATTGTCATGATAAAAGACGTCAACAATTTTCAAAAATATGATTACCTGCTCACTTGATTGAACCGAAGTTAACCCAAACACCTAGACAAAAACTTATGTCTAGTTATGAAAAGGTTTTCTGCCAGTAAGTGTATCAATACACTGCCACACAGACAATTCTGTGGATGTAGAAAGACATTCCATCTGTAAGTCTTCCTTTTTTCGGTATTTGTTTGTAAAATATAGTGGAATAATGAGGTTGCAACTTGAACAAATCGAACTCTGTTGTACTGTATACGTTGATACATGTAACTACTTGTATGCATTTACATAATACATGTCGTTACTGAGTGGGCATGTAGTGCAGAAAGAAGCCTTTTCTCGCTAAATATGACAAATTTCATTAACTTTACTGAACGATATAACAGAGCAAACTAGTGTAGTTAATTGAGGTTTGTACGTGATAAGACTTGAAAAACGAACACTCGATTGCACTATAGTCAATGTTGCCACAGTTAAGTTTTCGACAAGCTTGCTTTTTTGTACACCACCTCTTAATCGTTATTGTCACTACTTGTTTTTCATTATGAAAGATGAAACAAAATTAACTGAACTGAACTTAACAATATTCATAATCAGAAAACTAAATCATATACAAGTGGTGCTCTTAAAATTAAATAAATAACCAAGGGAATAATAATGAAAACAGGGATATAATAACATCTTTGTTAACATTCGTTTCAGATTTCCATCCAGTCATCTTGCCGTCATGTCTTATAGCAGTATGGATTGTCAATATGAAGCGAGACCATCAATGAAATCTGTGCTTTGCTTAGACTACTTCGCAGAACGGGTCAAACTCCAATTACAAGATTCAGACAGACAGAGAAGATATAATTTTAAGATTAAAATTAGTTGACTTTTAAATATTAAGCACATGTACACATACGTGTTTTTATATGATCCGACCAATTTTCTCATTAATACATATTTACTCTTGAGAGACCTGTGAGTAGTATATGTAAATGGGGCTTCTGGTCCACCTACTCAATTTTTCCATAAAATCAATTTTTCCATAAAATTGATTTTTTCAAAAAATTGATTTTTCTATAAATTAGATTTTTCTAAAAGTAAATGGACCATTGTGGTTTAGATGATGACGTCGTGAAAGGTGAAAGTTGAATGTTGGATGATGATGACGTTTAGAGGTGAAGGTGCTATAGATAATTTGAAAATGTTCCCTGTAGGTATAGGTGAGATTTAATAGAATCATAAGGCCCCCTTTTTAGAGATCTAGGTCAAAGGTCAGGTTTTAGCGTAATATAAAAAAAATGTAAACACCCCCACGGAAAAAAATAAATTGAAAATTGGACTTAAAAAATTGTAAAAAACAAAACAAGATTATGTAGATAAATAGTAAAGATGACGACGAAAACGATTATTCCATGCGAATAGCTTTTAGTAGGTAAAATAGCCAAGTGTTGTATACCAAGTGTGAGTGGTGACGTGTTTTGCGCACAACATCAGTAGCGCGTAAGACACGGACGAAGTATACTAGTTCCATGTCGAAGATGTAAAATTGGTACAAAATCAAAAGCTAATTTATGTACGAAATGTGGTAATGTATTAGAATGTGAAAAAAACTACGTTGAAAGAAGAGCAAGAAGAAATTATAATTTAGTGATGAAAGAGTTGTTAGCGCTACGCTGCGAATGCGCTTTAGAAGAAACAGAAGATTTTAGCGACATTCAAGAAGAAGAAGAAGAAGAAGAAGAAGATTTTAATGGAAGTGGTGATCTTGTTTTTGTCAACAGTGATTCTGATTCTGATGACACCTCAGTTGGGTTTTTACCAGAATATTTAAGTCTGCCAGAAGAAGATGATGAATTTTATGATATTTAAAAACAAATATATATTGAAAATTGGACTTAAAAAAATGAAAAAACAAAAAAAGATTATGTAGATTAATAGTAAAGATATGGAAGTAGAAAGAAGAAGAAAATATTTATCGAAATGGAAATTATCAGAATTGAAAAGATTTGCGCGAGAACACAGACCAATAATTCTTGTGCAAAACCAAAAGGGTAAAGTAGATAAACGTTCTTATTTATACAATGCAGTAAAAAATAAACATAAAACGACATAAACCAAGTCCATACTATAAATTAAGAAAGAGCCAACTTGCGGCTCTTATAGAAGCTGAAGCTATTCCGATAAGGTCAGGAAGATATTTGCGAAAAGATTTGTATAAGATTGTGAAAGATTGGCGCCATGATGTTTAAAAATTTGATGAACCAGCGATTGATGGTGGAGGATATTTGCGAAAGCGAATAATGACTGTACCGTTTGGTCATAAAAGAGAAAAAGATTTATATGTATTTGCCGAGGGTGCTGAAGCGCCGATAATCGAAAAGTTGACTTTAGATTTACAAGAATTTGGGCCGTTTAAGTTTATGATATACTTGTGGGTTAAATTTTATAGAGAAAAAGATGACGGTGGGATTGAGTTTTCGACGATTCCTATTCATTTTTCTGAACAAATAACTTTATTAAATATGAATAATATTCAAGCTGAATTAGCTAGGGGTTTTGCTAGAATTGAAGAAGTTATAGCAACTTGTACAAATAGAGGTTCTGGATGGATTGTAGATCGTTTTGAACAATTAGATCTTACAATTTCAAAATATAGACCTTTGAGGGGTGGTTCTTATATCGAGCTATCAGATAATATAAGAAATAAAAAAGCATGTATCAACGTAAAAAACAAAGATGATAATTGTTTGCGATGGGCGCTTCGTGTCGCTCGTTTTCACATGAAAAAAGAAAAAGGAATAAAAATAGAACGTTCAGATAGACTCTCAACATACCCGATAGAGGATGGTTTAAATTTTGATGGTATCGAGGCTCCTACACCAATCAGTCAGATTAATCAAGTGGAGAAACAAAATGGTATCGCGATAAACGTTTATGGTTTGGATGAATACAATTCAGTCGTCCCTTTGTACATTAATGATGAAAATTGTGAGAAGGAACGTATAACATTATTATTGATCCAAAAAGAAGAAGAAGAAGGAACTAGATCTCACTGCGTTTGGATTAAGGATTTTAATAAATTACTTTTTGATCAAACAAAGCATAAGTGTAAAAAACACTTTTGCGATCGTTGCTTGTGTAATTTTAGTAGAGAAGAACTACTTTTAGATCATATGAAAGAGTGTAGAGGTGTAGGTGGTAGAGCGGTAAAATACACGATGCCGATAAAGGGTAAAAACGATACGTTGAAATTTTCAAATTTTCATAAAAAGATGAAAGTTCCTTTTAGTACATACGCAGACTTTGAAGAAATTTTACCTTTAAAGAGTAAAAATCTAGGTGACAAAACTTATCTCAAACAAGAGCACCTTCCGTGTGGTTATTCGTACACTATCGTTCGATGTGACGGTGAAATTTTTTCATCTTTTACATACAGGGGTGAATATGCAGTTAAACATTTTAAAAATAAAATGGCGGATGAAGTAGAAAAGATTAACGCGATATTTGCAAACCCTAAAGATTTGATTATGACTAAAGAAGATGAAGAAGATTTAAAAAATGCCAAACAGTGTTGGATATGTGAAAAATCTTATTGGCACGATCCCGACAACCCAAAATGTCGTTGTTGGGTTTGTAGAAAAGAAATCTTACACAAAAGTTAGAGATCATTGCCACATCACGGGAAAATTTTGAGGCGCGGCGCATGATAGATGTAATTTAAAACTAAAAATAGAACCTGGCAAAACATTTATACCTGTTTTTATTCATAATTTACGAGGCTACGACTCTCATCTCATCATGCAAGGAATGAGTAAAACAAAAGGAAAACTAACGTGTATCGCGAAAAATATTGAAAAGTACATTTCTTTTTCAAACGACCAACTACGATTTCTTGATAGTTTTCAATTTTTACCCTATTCGCTCGAGTTTAAATCTTTTCGTATCACAAAATTACATGAACCCGATTTAGAAAACTTTAATCTTTTAAAACAAAAGGGTATTTATCCTTACGAATACATGGATAGTTTTGAACGTTTTGATGAAACTGAACTTTCTCCAAAAGAAAAATTTTATAGTAGTTTAAACAACGACAGTATTACTAAAGAAGAATACGAGCATGCAAAGAAGGTTTGGCGAACGTTTGATTGTAAAACTCTAGGTGATTATCACGATTTGTACGTGCGTACCGATGTTTTGTTATTAGCGGACGTTTTTGAAAATTTTCGCGATACTTGTATGAAACAACACGGTTTAGATCCAGCTCATTATTATACGAGTCCGGGTTTAAGTTGGGACGCTTTATTAAAACATTCAAAAGTTTGTCTAGAGTTGTTGACTGATATCGACATGTATTTATTTATAGAAAAAGGTTTGAGAGGAGGAATAGTTATGGTGAGTAATAGATACTCTAAAGCAAACAATCCAAAATGTGAGGGTTACGATCCATCAAAACCAACGAGTTACATTATGCATTTAGACGCGAATAATTTGTACGGTCATGCGATGAGTCAACTTTTACCAACTGGTAAATTTAAATGGTTGTCTCAAGAACAAATTAATGATTTTTATTTTCATAAAAAGAAAAAAGGATTAAAATATGGAAGAGGACATATTTTAGAAGTTGATTTAGAATATCCGCCTAATTTACACGATTCTCATAATGATTATCCGCTCGCGCCAGAGAAATTAACGGTAGCAGAAGAATGGATGTCGCCGTATCAACTCAAGTTATATGGTGACAAACCCGCTCCAAACGTTCAAAAATTAGTCGCTAATTTAGACAACAAACGAAATACGTTATTCATTATCAGAATTTACAAAAATATTTACAACTCGGTATGAAACTAACAACAATTCATCGTGTTTTAGAATTTGATGAATCACCATGGATGAAATCATACATTGATTTAAACACTCAATTCAGAAAAAATAGCGAGTCAGATTTTGAGAAAGACTTGTACAAACTGATGAATAATTCAGTTTTTGGAAAAACGATGGAAAATGTACGAAATCCCACTAATGTGGATCTCGTGAGACCAAACGATGAAAAGGATAAAGAACGCATTTGTAAAAAAATAGCAAAACCGACTTTTGCTGAGCAAAAGATTTTGGAAGGCTTTAAACTTGGCGACGATTCATATGTACAAAACAAGTCTCGTACTCAATAAACCGATCTATGTAGGAATGACTATTTTAGAATTAGCTAAACTTTACATGTACGATTTTTATTACAATCATTTAAAAAAGAAACACGACGACAACAAGATAAAATTACTTTACACGGATACAGACAGTTTAATGGTTGATATTGAAACGAGAGATGTTTATAAAGATTTATTAAAAGATCATGATTTATACGACTTTAGTAATTATCCTAAAGATCATTTTCTATATTCTGAAGTTAATAAAAAAGTGATTGGAAAATTTAAAGATGAGACAGCTGGCGTACCTATTTCTGAATTTGCAGGTTTAAGAGCAAAAATGTACTCCATACTTTTACAAAAAGAAATAGAAATAAAAAAACCTACCGGCTTAAGACCCGCCGTTTTTTCGAAAGAATTAAAAAAAGCTAAAGGCGTTAAAAACAAGTTTTAGAAAAGAAAATTATACACGAAAACTATAAAAGAGTTTTATTTGAAAATGAAGCGTATCATCACAAGATGAATTTTATTAGAAACAAGGGTCATCAACTTTACACTACAGAAGTTGACAAAAAATCGTTAGACGGACTCAATACAAAGAGATATATTTTACCAGATGGAATACATACTTTAGCTTACGGTCATTATAAGATTAGAAGAATTCAGAGTTATAATTTTTTAATCGGTGGATTTTCCGTATCTGGTGGAACGATTTGTAATTCTTCTCTTACAAAACTACGAGCGGGACCCGATTCTAAATAATACAAGATGGGTTGATTCGGAGCTTTCATCTTTTTACGAATGGTATACATTTTTATAGACCATATAGGATCAGTCGCGCGACGTCTTGTATCTTTTTCAACTTCACCGGGTACGTATAAATATCGAACTAACGAGTTTAACGGAATTCTTTTTTCTTTTTTCTTTTTAGCCTTACCTCTAGCGGTAAGTTCTGGTGAGGCTGGATTTTGCTCAACGAATTGTAATTTAATAGCGTTTTTAGGTTTTAAATGTATAAGTCTCGTTGTTTCGTTGTTTAATGCTTTTACGACCAGCGGTAATCTTTTAACCCATTCTCTCGAGCGCTCATCTTTATTTAACAAATTCATTTCTTGCGCGTATTGATGAGAAAATAATCTTTCGGCCAAAGTTCTATTAAATCACTCTACTATACCTTGAGCTCTATGATTCCCAGCTTCGCTTCTTTGGATTTTTACATTATTTTTTATTCATGATGACATTGACGCTCGACATAAATTCTTTTCCAGGATCGACTTTTAAAATTTTTGGCCAAGTCAGCGGACTCCGTTTATAAATTTTTTCAAACGCGTGACTAACTTGAGCGGCGGTTTTATCGATTAACGGTTCCGCTTCTTTATATCTGCTGGCTTCATCCGCAACGGTTAACGCGTACTTGTACGTCTTTTTACCGATCGTATCGTGCGGAAGAAACAATAAATCTGCTTGATGAACCTTATTTGGTTTTTCCAACGTTGAATTTGAACTGGTCGGTCTTGGAATATATTTAGGATAGGGTAAATAAATTTGCCACAGCACTTGCTTTTTTATCCACCGCCGGACTATTGTAGGAGAAATTTTTGTTTCTTGAGCTAATTTTTTAATCGCGCCGAGACCTTTCCAGTATCCAACTGGACTATAATAGACGTTGGCTAATTTTAATTTCGTACGCTTATCCATTTAGTATATAAAAATATTATTCGTTAGACATAACAGAGTCTGGTAAAATTCCTTGTTGATCTTAACCACGTTTGAGTCATTAAAGCCGCTCCAACCGTCGTTGTGAGTTTTAGCCCGTCGTTTAGATCTAACTTTCCTAAATCGGCTGGATTAATTTTAAATACTTTTTTACCGAGCATGCTGTATAAAACGGATAAAAGTCCTACAACGGCACCGCGATAAACTGAATTGACGATTCCTTCTGTATCCATCATATTTTATAATTATTAAATATAATTTTATTTAAAAAAAAAAAAATATTCCATTTCAAAAACATTAATTTCTTTTGTTTGCGTTTTTTCGCTCTGCTTTGGTTGAGCGCTTGCGCGGCGTAGCGTCAATTGATTTTACAGCGCTCCGCGGCGGCGAATGCGCTGGCTGTTGGCGGTAAATGTAATAAGCAAAACCTATTAAACCTATTAAACCAAAACCGACGTAGTAGTAGTAGTTTATTCCAGCGGAGGCGCTTTCTTCTTTTATTGCTGGTGTAGTTAAATTTTCTTTTTTTTACATAATGAGCACCCTTTTTTAATTCTTGTTTTTTCTTTTTATTAACTTCCGCGGCTTTTTTACCAGCAGCGACTCTTTTTGGATTTTTTATTTTCTTATTGGTTGTTTTCGTTACCACCAACGGTGTCGCTGAGGGCTCCACATTCTGCTGCTGCGCATTCTCCAACTCGTTCGTTTCCATCGCTTTTATTATCTATACAAGATTCCTCTTTTCTTTTTAAATGTTTTGTCGTATTTAACACCAAGGTGATCGGGGCCAAGTACATGCCGTATTTGTAGTATATTTCACACGCTATGGAAGAAAGAGCGCTTGAAATGAATGGATCTTTTTCTAAATCTGTAATTAATTTACCTTCGTCGTCAATTTCAAAACGATATCCATATAAATCAACGTAGTTTAAACGATATCCTAATCCTTTGACATATAATGTTAGAATGGCGCTACCTAAAGACGATGTTATGTCACGACCTAATTTAGTTTCGTATTGCGTGTATAATACATCTCGCTCTTCTCCCGACAAAGCTTCAATGTCGCTGATGGAATACTCTTTCCCAAAAATGTTTTTTGAATCTCCTCCTGCTACAACAGAGAAAAGACGTTTGTCCCGTTGCTTTTGCTTCAGCAGCAAGCTGTCACTTTCATCAACCGATGGTGGTGATGGTAACATCAATGGCTCTTCGTTTAAATTTTTTTCAACTTCTTCCATTTATTATAAGTATTTTTAATTTATTTAAAAAAATCTTTAGTAACGATTCAGTAATCCACGTTTCTTTCACATCGGGCTCTTTGAATAAAAACAATATTCCTTTCATACTTTTTGCGGGGGTATTTATATTTATATATCCGCCTAACCATGTAAACACACAAAAGACTGTATGTGCCTAAGCCCCCGCACAGAGATACATTGTTTTTGCACACAATCAGAAAGATTCCTTATTTAGAGAATATTACAATCACTGACACAGACACATTATATACTGATGGAAAGAGGAGAACATGCACTTTATTATGATGTCAGACTTGTCTAATTTCATATCTATCGTCATGAAATACAGTCATCGGAAAAACGTAGTAAATTGGAATTGGACAAAAACACGGTACGGAAAATCACGTAGGTCGGCGTTTGTAGCGTTTTACATATCTACGGGATATCACGTAGATCGGCGGATATGGGTTTTAATGGGGTCACGCTCTGTCTTAAAACTCGATCAAACAATATCACCAACTTGTCGCTATATTGATTTGTTATCATCGTTGCGAGATGCGGCATATGAACGACTTCATATTCTAAAGAAATCCCACTTATGATATATTTCGCATTATCATCGGTGCTTTTAATCACGCTAGAAAATGTATTAAACACGAGTTCATAAGTCAATCGATCTCCGATCCCCGATTGGTAGTAGGGCTGATGATCGGTGAGTAATTCAAAATCGAGCGGAATGTGATATCTATTTTTCAATGTATCCGCGATGGCTTTATCTTTTCCTTCGTTGCCTGCGGGAACCGCGTCGCTGGCACCTACTCTTAATTTAGTTACGTTAGCATCTTCGATTCCTTGATACGCTAGATTTTCGCGTTGATCTTTCGTTAACCATTCGTCTTTATAACAATTAAACACATCCGCATCGTTTAAAGAAAATATTTCATTTCCTTCCATTTTAATGATTATATTTTTTACGATGGCTCTACCTATGTTATGTACCATCGTTCTCGTATCATCATCCGCAGACTGGAGAACAATGTTGAAAGCTAATCTAACCGTCCCCGGAACGATGACGTCATTTTTCCCTAAATTTGGAAAACGAACCGTCAACAATTGATTTTCGGTAATGGTACTCGGATTGTTTGTAATGACGACTTTTTGACGCAATCCTTTTAATCCCAAAGGTTCTCTTAATCTTCTGTATGGATTGAGTTTATCTCCGTACGCATTCATCATATTTTATATTTACAAACTATAAAATATATTTTCTTTTTTTTAAAAGAAAAAGTAAAATGGTGTCACCAGCGATGATGATTGGAGGCGCGGTCGTCAATGCGTTGGCTTTTACCGGATCAAATTTTTTATTTTCCAATTTACGTACTAGCAATGCTGAACAAGAACGTAAAAGGCACGATTTAGCGCTAGAACAACTTACAAAAGCCAGAGACGAATTTAGTAAAAAGCGTTTAAAATATCTAGATTATTTAAACGAACGAATACAACAAGAATCAAACGCAATTTTTTTAACAACATTGACGATGCGATGAATGACACGCTTCGCGAACCCAAACTTGAACATTTTTACGTTCCTTCCGAAGATCAAAAAACGCGAGAAATCATATTTATTTTGATTGGTATGAGTATAGTAGGCTACGTGAGTTATCAATTATTGAAAAAAGATAAAAAGTAATTGTAAAATGGCAGAAGGAAGGTATGATCTAATGGAGCTGGATTCGTTTTTTGGAGAGCCTCCCCAAGAAGAGGATGATATACAAGAAACAAATGTCGATGAATTAGCACCTAGTTTACCCCAGCCAGTTGCAACATTAGCATGGGAAGAAGAACCATCTTACATAACTTTATCTCCAAAAAATAGATTACGTAAGGATATAGTCAATGATTTTTATAAAAGTATAGGCTATGAATCCTCTGTAAAAGACTATAATAAATTTGAGTATGTAAAAGAAAACGGTAAAGATGGTATACTTTATTTTTTAAAAGATGGCAAAAGAATACGATTATCTAATTTGAGAAAAAAAGGTGAATTTTTTAAGTTAAGTGAATAAAAAACTTGTCAAAATATGATTTAGGTCTATTTAATAATGAAAGTGAAAAAGCTATAATAAATGTCATAAACGAAACAGAAAAACCCTTAGTGGTAGTAGAGCCAGACGTAAATGCTCAAACGAGTAGCGTATCCGATAGCGGCTACGCTAAGGGTAAAAGAAAGTTACCGGCTACGCCAGCTAAGCATTCTATACCGAAACAACGGGTGGAAATATCAATACAAGTAGAAGAAGCTATCGAAATGGCGAAAATGACTCTTTCGAGAGATCAAACCGCTCAAACGGAATTGATCATTCCATGGCGAGAAGTGTTAGCACTTAATGAAATCATGACGAGAAATCGAGGTGAACAATTAGATCTTTTAACTAAATTAAAAGTACTCTACCAAAAAATCTATGATATTCAAGAATTAATTTCTGACGCAAAAGAAAGAGGGCTTGATGCGGGAGAAATTAAAAAGGCTCGTGAAAAGTTGGAAGAACTAAAATTTGACAAACGAGTTATCATAGAGCAAATAGATGCGCATGATTATGTTCTTCGTAGCCAAATCAATAGAATTAAAGAAACGTTTCAAAAAGTGTTAGAAAGAGATGTCACGTTGTGAGAAAAAATAAAAACTTTATTTAGAGAACAAGGACTAACGATCGTTAGTTTATTAACGGCTGTTAGTATAACCCTCGCTTTTATCGTCAAATCGATCGTCAATGCTGTAAATTCAGCTATACCAAAATCTACACCAACGCCCGCGACGCCAGAACCCGCGCCAAAACCTGCGCCACCGGAACCAACACCGGCGCCCGAACCTAAACCGAGCGGTGGTGTAAAAGAGTGGATACAAAAAACATTAACAAATCTAGCGAGTGTATTAGCAAAACTCGGAGAAAAAGCTTTAGCCGCTTTACCGGGTATTATCGGTTCGGTATTAAGTTGGTTATTTAAAACAGCTTCCAGCGTCATCGCATGGTCGGCAGAACATTTGTGGCTAGCCTTGACTGGGGTTGGAGTTTTAATTTTATCTTATATAAAACGCTCATAAACAATCACGGCTAATCCAGTCAACACCGCAAAACCAATAATTAAAGCATTTTTTTCTTCTGCATGGGTTGCGTCCTGGGTAGAGGTAGGAGAATCAATCTCAGATTCTTGCACATGTTGAGAAGTTACGTCTGTCTGGGTTGATGGTGCATCTGGAACAGTATCGTCAGGTAGTGGTGGTAAAGAAAGCAACGTTGAATTCGTGTCTTGATTTAATCCTAATGATAATTCATCCGTCGCGATTAAAATATTATTGTTGTATCCTACGTACGTACCTATATGCATATTCATATCGCTCGGCATGAGATATAAGTTTTCTCCGATAGCAAAGTTTAATTGCGATCGAGCGTATTTTAAATTATCTTGATATTGTTGAATAGATTTTTCTAAATCTACGGGGGAATCGATCAAAGCATCCACACTATTTAAAAATTCTCTTTTTGCGTCTAAACCAGTACCATCTGTAAAAAATGATGTTTTTGCTTGCACTTGAGCTCGTAATATTGCGTAAACATACATTCTTATAGAGTCGTTAATTCGTTCTGTACCGATATCTGTAAAACCCCTAGACTCATCGATTATAAATTTTGTCCAAGCGAGCTCTGTAGATGGAGATTGTGAAATGTAACCGATCGTATACGTCGAGGGATGATCTCCAAAACTCATTTTTGTCGCAGTTTTGTAATAATCATAATCACTCACCTCGGTAGAGATGACATTCAAACTAGAATTATCGTAGTCGTTTCCAGGCACCGCTTTGTAGCCGTTATCGTAATAATATGCCGTTCCCAATCCTGACGAGTTTTTGTCTACTCGTTGTTTCCAATTAGAAACTTGTGAAAGGTGAAAGTCTTTACATATTTTTTTATACGCGCTAATGTCTATATTGTTGTCGAACGCGCTAAAATAATTTTGAAAAGACGCGGGACAACTCATTTCTTTGAGTAATCGTCTCATTTGATAATAGACGTGAAATCTAAAAAAAACTACGAATCATCCTATTCGAATGATTTAAATGTTTATAACTCACGCCGCATCTCGTTGTACTGCAGTATGTTACAAAATTTATTTGATTTTGATAAAATTTTAGCGGATTATAATTCCAACTATTTACAATCTCGTCGCTATGAATGCGAGGCAACTTGTACGGTAGTTGCTAAAAACATTATCGAGTTGTACGTTAAAAAACTCTGTTTCATTGACGTAAATATTCATAGTCGTCAAATCACTAGCAGTAAAATTTTGAGCTGCTATAAAATTTCCAGATTGTGGATACGGAAACGAAAAATTACTCTGAAATGCTAATGGAAACGACATTTTTAAAAATTTTTATTAATAAAATGTATCACACCTTTGAAATTGAAATTGAAAGAAATAGCGAGTCGGTTCATTTAAATGACGTCATTGATAATCGCGACGGACGACTCAATATTTCATTAAATAGCGTTAACATTTGGGTAGGATATTACAACGTGCGTAGAAAAGAAAAAATAACCTATCGTACAAGTGGTCAGCAACAAGATGTCGTAAAGTTTATCGAACCGGGACTTTACAACATTAACGAAATTATCGATATTATAGTAAAAGACGCGTCTTGGCTCACTTTCACCATCGATGAAAAAACAGTTTTTTTTGTGCTAAATATTACTCAAGAAAACAAATCCATCAAATTTTCATCTGGGTTAGCTAATTTACTCGGGTTTCACAACGAATTTCTACCTGTGGGAGAATATAGTAAAAAAAATTGATGTACAACCTTTTAAAATTTTATACATTCATTGCGATCAAATTTCTACGACCGAAAATTATTTCAATGGAAAACCTTGTACTATTTTAAACGCTTTTCCCTTACAAGATAAATCGTTCCGAGAGAGTATGTGGATAGAATATAAAAATCCCTTAATGAAAAAGCTTAAAACCGGTACTTTTAACGAATTGAGTTTTCAAATTAAAGATTCAAAGGGTAGAGACATAAATAATCACGGTTTCCCCATTATTTTAAATCTAGAAATTATATAAATAGTTATGGCAAGTATTTACGGTCCAAGTCGTAAGAGCGAGCAAATTTTGTCGAGCGGTAATCATAATAAAAACCAAGATAACTCGTACATTTACGAACAACACGGCTATATCGATAGGGATGAAATTCAACAAAATATAGCATTAATTAATTTACCGAGATTTAACATTATACTCGGTTGGCACGGAGCGTTAAACTCCCCTTTTTTATGTTTGATCAACAACCAACATATTGTTCGATTTTTACTAAATCTTTTAAAGGTAATAGTCTTTATTCACATTCATCAACAGAAAACTTTCGAGTCAACGCGTATCATATTCCTTCTCCATCGCGAGATAATAAATTTATTTTTAACGAAGATGCTCAACAATTAGAATATGAAATGTGCTACATATCTCAAGATGATGTAAAAGCTTTTTCGGTGCTATTAACGCTAAAATCTGTTTCGAAATAAAAACTAAAAGTTTACCCTTAAATTAAATTAAATTTTATTATATATATAAATAAATATGGCGAGCATTTATGGTCCTAGTCGAAAAAGTGGTATCGTCACTAACGATAAAAACGTTTTTCAACAAAGTGGTTATATTACTAATGATGAACTTTTACGAGGTATAACATTCTATAAAATAGATGATATATTTTGGATCACGTGGCAGAACATTATAGGTACACCTGGGTTTGATATCTTTGTACCAATAACTAACTGTTGAACTTATGCAAAAATAATTCATGGTGAAAACGTTTATCAATTCGTTAAAAAACTTGAAATTGATCCATGGAGATCTCCTAACTTTTTTGGGGTGATTTTTATAACAATGATGAAAACTTTTTTTTTAATGAAAATGAAGCAAAGTATTTAGAATGTGGAATTTGCTTTAAACTACTAAGCGACACCTACAAAAGAAAAATATTTGTACAAGCCACTTTTTTCGGCTCTCTAGAAACCGGAATCTGTTACGATCTAAAAATTAATACTTTCCCCTTAGATTAAAATCTTAAAATGTTTAATCTTTTACTATTAATAGAAATAATGAGCGAAACAAATAAACTTTATCCAGATGTACGGTATATGACGGATAATGCGAACGATGTTAAAACATTTCGTTTGCAAAAAATAGATAACATTCAAAAAGAATTACGAACCGAAAGAAACCAGCGCGAAACAAGTTATAAAAAATATAATAAAATCATTAACGCTTGCTCTATCGTAGAAACGATGGCTGAATTGGGCTGTATGGGGGCGGGAGGGGTCGGAATCGCCAGTATCGCTACCGTCGTAGCAGCACCCGTAGGATTCGCTTTAGAAGGACTAGCTTTAGGTTTAGGTGGGGCGGCGTTTGCCATCAAATACGCCAAATATAAATTGTTGAAAAAAGCTAAAAAACATAACGAGATTAGAGTTTTAGCATCATCTAAACTCAACACGATCGAAAACCACGTTTCAAAAGCGATCGAAGACAGTGTCATTACCCAAGAAGAATTTTTACTCATCTGTGAAGAGCAAGATACATTTTCTCGAATGAAAGAAAATATTCGTACTAAATTTAGTCCTAAAGATGACAATAGCGAAAAAAATCAAGATGTTGATGTTGATCTAAATAAAAAAGAAAGAAAGATCTTATAGAAAAACTTATGAATTTAAAGTAAACTTTAGTATAAATAAATCCAGATTTAACGAGGATACGCGACCGCCACCGTATAATTTTTAATTTTATATATTTATATTCACTATAAACGAGTTGTCTTTTCGACCAACTCTTTCATCACTAAATTATAATTTCGTCTAGCTTTCCCTTCAACACGCTTTAAAAAAATTAATTCTAATACATTACCGCATTTCGTACATAAATTAGCTTTTGGTTTTGTACCAATTTTACATCTTCGACACGGAACTGGTATACTTCGTCCGTGTCTTACGCGCCACTGATGTTGTGCGCAAAACACGTCACCACCCACACTTGGTATACAACACTTGGCTGTTTTACCTACTAAAAGCCATTCGCATGGAATAATCGTTTTCGTCGTCATCTTTACTATTTATCTACATAATCTTGTTTTGTTTTTTCAATTTGTTAAGTCCAATTTTCAATTTCTTTTTTTCCGTGGTTTTTTTTTAAATATATTTTTTATATTAAGCTAAAACCTGACCTTTGACCTAGATCTCTAAAAAGGGGGCCTTATGATTCTATTAAATCTCACCTATACCTACAGGGAACATTTTCAAATTATCTATAGCACCTTCACCTCTAAACGTCATCATCATCCAACATTCAACTTTCACCTTTCATGACGTCATCATCTAAGCCACAATGGTCCATTTACTTTTAGAAAAATCAAATTTATAGAAAAATCAATAAAAATCAATTTTATGGAAAAATTGAGTAGGTGGACCAGAAGCCCCATTTACATATATTACTCTGTGACATACCGGTATGTACTGCACGTAAGTCCATTTATTGTATTCGCATCTTTACATTTCATCAGATATTTTGGAGAAGATGTTAATCATTTTGGGCCCCAGGCCCACTGTCCAATAGGCATACCAACAATGGATTATCAATATGAGCAGAGACCATCAATGCAATCTGTGCTTTGCTCCAGAACCACTTCGCAGTGAATCTTTTGCTTTAAAACAGAACGGGCCGATCTACAATTCACTGTAAAGCTCAAGACAGATGTTGTGCCTATGACTTTCCAGCACATCTATGGAAAGTAATTTTTATTATAATTTTAAAGGAGCAGTATCATCACAATCAAGAGGGAGGGAATTGGAATGTTAGTCATATTACCGTTACTGCTAAAAATGAGCCAGTAATTTTCAGTCACTGTGTTAACCTTGCGGGGCACGAGCGTTTTCAAATAACACTAAGGCATACCCAGGCGCGGATCTACAGGGCCCCACTTTTTTTGGTCCGCGGGGTATGCCCCTGTAAATTGAGCAAAAAAAAAAAAAAAAAAAGGAAACAAAAATAATTAGTTAGTCTACATTTCGTTTTGCAGTAATCGGTAGTCTGTGATCGGGTGCAAAGCAAGCCTGAATCTGGTTTCTTGACCCAATTCCTCCACGTCTATAAATCTGTTCCGTTTCGTCTGGAAGAAGGGTCCAGGTACCGATGTGCGAAATTACAATCGCCGATGTCAGCTGTCAGA
>CM055816.1:18933118-18975776 GCA_029582265.1 Zoroaster sp. YZ-2022
AAATGGTAGGGGACAATTATTGATATACTCTCGCTCCCCCCTACTCTAAAATTGTAAATGCATGTCCCCATTAACATTAGCCTCAAATTAAAACCGATCGACATAATGGATGGTAAAATGGAGGTGGTCAATTCTTGTTCCAGTGTCCTAATAAGTCTGTTCAAACATTGTTGCAAGAAAACGGTAGCCTACTAAAGGGAACATATTATTTAAAATTAAAATTATTTATGGTCATTATGAAGTGGGGATATTTGATATCACTGCCCCTCCCCCAATCGACGTCCATGCCACTGTCAGGAAACACAAGCATGCTTGACCTGATACAGTACAACATCCATGAGGCAAAGTTATGTATCCAGCAATGGAAGACGGCAAAGTAATTGGATTCTATAAATTAGTATCAAAAATATTAATGACCCCCTCTCTTCAATTTTCACGGAAGCGTCCTGAAAACATAGCATGCCTATTTGCAAATGTTCTTTTAATTATTGAGAATATAAAGACAGATTTTTTTCCGGAAATACCTTTGTTGTGATAATCAGGGGCGAAGAATTCTGGTTACGATGGGGGCGTGAGTGGGGGATGAGTGGGGTGAAGAAAGGGAAGACTTGTAGTAGAGTATTCCTTAATGAGTACGAGTACGAGTACGAGTTCTTAAAATGAAATTCCAGTTAGTGCGAGTATCATGAGTTCTGTGTAATGTACTGCAAAGGAGCCTAGCGAAGTATAAGCTCTCAAGAGGAAACTCCTCAAGAACCGATTCGGTCATTGATTTATTTTATTTTATTTATTTTATTATTTTATTTTTTTATATATAGCTCCAGGAATTTATCAACAATCCTTTGACGGGTCTGCTAGGTCCGCTTACCCATTAAAACATTTGTTAGGGTTCCTCAATTCTTACACCATTGTTAAGATCGGACTACGGAGTCTGGTGGAGGAATCAACATATATCATTTATTATACACAAGGTCATAGGTCAATCAACAACTACGGAGCTCAATACGTGACATGTCCTTTTCTTTCAAAGTTGTTTAAGTAACCAAAAATAAAAACAAGTGTATTTAAAAGTATTGTGAACACTTATAAACCTACTGTCATGGAAATATTAAACCATGGGACGTAGTACCGAAATGTCTCTCGAAAGTGAGTTTCGTACTCAAATATAAACCAGTTCTGCTTGATTAAAACTACCAGGACACCCACATTGAAAAATACTATTCACTGCTAATTTTGAGTTAAATAATAGACTATATATTTATTTATTAGTTTGACATTGAGGTCTGGATTGAGATGAATGCCGGAAATATTAGTCAGTATTATTAAGATCTGTCAGAAAATACACCGAAAATAAGGTACGTATACACACAATGTATTCTTTGTTGGAAGATTTCCATACATTTCCATACATTAAATTTAACGTTACACACAAAGAGACATTCAACTAGATTAAGCTGTATATGTTAGTTATATGTTTAATATGTTTACTTGTTATTAAAGCGTACTTGGTATTAATCACCCCAACAATTTAATTGTAAAATGGCCAGTGCATTACATAAACTGAGACTAGCTTTAGTCTAGAACCACTGCCTTTAGCTAGCTGCTGGATCACATTGTAAAATGTATTTATGTGTGACAATAGCTAAAAAGGACGGACGAGAAAAAGGCTTCTCTTTGGTGATCAATTCTGTATTAGTAACTGAATATAAAATAATAGAAGGAGCGATTAAGATTGCATCTCCTCTGCTTCGGAATAACTGTGTCTAAATTTGTTTAAAATAATGTTTACAAAAGTTACTAAATACACTTACAAATAAATAAATAAATAATTGAACGATAAATGCTCTTGAAGTAAACCAGGTTACAAAATGTAATATTTAAACCTTTAGCGTTTCCCGCCATAAGGTAAGTATCGGCCGCCATCTTGCGGCCGGACTTGTACTAAATATTCCCTTTCAACCCCATTGTGCCATATTGGCTCAATATTGTATATCTCTTGGGTACTGTGATGTTCTTTTGGCACGCGAAAACAATTCTCATTTGTTCCCGGCGAGCCCCTGTGGCACGTCGGTAACACCTGTTTAGGAAAATGTCAATAGCGCCCTCAATTGACAAGTGTTTTCTGATTGGCTGAAAAAGGACGCCCGCGAGCTTTTGCATGCTATTGATAGCCATGGACGCCGATGAAGTGCACAAATTTTGGAAGAAATCTTCGCAGGTAGTGGGTCAGACATGTCTTCTGACGAGGATTGGGAGTCGGATGATAGTGAAGAGGAATGCGTCCCGACATCATCATCATCATCATCGGAAAAGCCAAACTACCGGTCTGGTTGGTGTGAAACTACGCATACACGAAGAAACCCATGCAATTCAGTGGAAACAGGGAACTACTGAAGATTTGAGTAACTGTACACCTTTCCAAATTTTTCAACTGTACTTCTGTCAAGCGACCTGGGAGCTGATGGTGACGGAGACAAATCGATATGCTGAGCAAACTTTGCCTGCAAACCCAACCAATCGTCAGTCTGCTTGGACTCCAACAAATATTCCCGAAATGATGGCATTCGTGGCATTATTACTTTGCATCAACAAAAGGCCTCGATACAGCATGCACTGGTCCATGTCAGATGTCCTTCGAAGTCCGGTATATCCGTCATCTATGTCCCACAACAGATTCACTGCAATCCTTAGATTTTTAACAACAGAGCTCAAGTCGACAGCCCTTCCGACAAACTGGCAAAACTTCGCCCTTTACTTGACATTGTACTGCCAACCTTTCTCAAAAATATACAGCCCTGGACGAAACCTCTCACCAGACGAGTATGGTGAAGTTTAAGGACGACTGAGCTTTAAGCAGTACTTACCGCGAAAGGCCAACAAGTGGGGACTGAAATGCTTCTCTTTAAAAATGAGTCCGAATCCGGGTATACGTGTGCTTGGAAGATGTTCACAGGGTCTCGGCCAAGCACAGCAACAATTCAACCCTCCACTGTGCATGCTTGGATCTAGTGAAAGGACTGGAACACAAGGGTCATGTCATTTTCATGGATAATTGTACAACAGCCCAGCTCTGGTCTCCAAGTTATCACAGCTAGGATTTGGGTTTGTGGAACTGTGCGCTACACACACAAGGAATTCCTGATTTTGCTCATCCCAAAATGTTCCCAATGAAAAACAGAAGACCCCGGTTTTATACAAAAGGCAGGCCAACTTTGCGTCGTCTGGCAAGACACAAAGCGTGTAACTCTCTTGACAAATTACGGGAATTGCAGTGTCACCACTAAGCAGATTCGTAGTAAAAAACAGTTTAACCGGACATCGCGAGATTACAAAACCTTCTGTAGTTTGCGATTACAATAAATACATGGGAGGAACTGATCTGGCAGCACAAATTGTGCAGTGTTACTCTCATCTGCACAGAACAATGAAATGGTGGAAAAGAGTATTCGTAAACATTCTTGAGCATCTGTTTTCTGAATGCTACTGTGGTATACAACACCATACCTACAAACCATCACCTTTCCAATTTAGATTTTAGGGTAAAGGTCATCGAAGGACTTTATCCATCTGGAAGTACAACCCGTACAGCATGCAAGCCAACTTCCATGTGGTTCCAGGCCCTTTTCATGTCAACACTATCCTGGAAAAACTTCTCCAGCAAAAAACGTGACTGTGTTGTTTGCAGTATTAGGGCAAAGAGAACACAAACGCGTATGATCTGTAAACAGTGTAATAAGCCAATGTGTGTTGTTCCCTGTGTTTGAGAATTTTCATACCCAATGATCTGTCTGTGCCCAACTACTTTTGGTTGTATACATGTGATTTCATTTAATTCCACCCTCCCCACTTCAATGTTGATGTGATGCACGCACACCGCAAGCCCAGATTTTCCAACATTGAACGGGGGGGGGGGAGGCTGGAAGGGTTCAAGCCTGGGTTCAAGTCCCCGTTCAGTCTTTTTTGCTCAAACAAAATAGATTAAAAAATTGTACAGTCAGTTTCGTTTTATATAAGTCACATAATACTTAATAAACCCCAATAACAGTGTTTTGCCATTTTAATGTAGGTCAACATAATTGGTCTTTTATTATAAAGTTGATTTCATGGCTCTGAGAGTAATTCATTATGACACCTACCGGTATGTTAACAATAGAGAAATTGCCTTGCATTGCATCAACATGTGAGGGCGCTATACAATGAAACTTGCCAAAAGTCCTGTGGTAACCAAGTAGACATGAAAAAGAAATGAGTGTGGTAACCCAAGGCATAATTGAAAAATTGGTCTTGGTACTGAAAGGGTTATTTTAAAACTAAAATACGCTTTTATAGGACTAAACCTCACAGATATTAATATTAAGTCTATTTAGTAAATATAAAGTAATGTACAAACTTAACTTTGGTGAAATAAGATAAATATAAATTAATAAAATTGTATTTACCTGAATATAAAAGGATAGAAGATTGCGTCTCCTCTGCTTCGGAATTACTGTGTGTAAATTTGACTCATGTGAGGGCGCAAGAGAATTTGGGCTAATTTGCATAAGAAAGGTGATTTAAATGTAACAAAAGAAAAACGGCGGATGGATATCAGAATTAAAGGAAAAGCAATGAAATTAAATAAATAAAAGGAGGTAATTATTTTTCGTCCACGGCGCTCACTGTATCCTCCATGTTGTTGATCATCAAAGCTTGCTCCAACCCCGTTCCTAATGTGAAGAGCAAGCTATACAGAAACTACTATACAGAAAGCCCTGAGGACATAGGGCTCTTTCGTCTTTCAAAACCTCTAAACTGGAAAGGCATTTTTCTCAAAATGTACAAAACCGTGCCACTTTTGGGGAGCATTCACTTTATTGTCAACAATTATATTTTGGTATACAAGTATTTATTCCTACCGCGATGCAGAGTACGAACGAACAAACAAACAAACAAACAAAAACAAAACAAAACAAAACAAACAAGTCCTCGCCCATGGTCTATATTAGTTCAAGTACAAGTTGAAATGTAGCATATTTCTAAATAGTCCATGTATTGCTCATTGATGCAAAGATCTTAGCTTCAATATAAAACTGAGATAAGCTTGAACATTAAAGTTCAAAGTTAAATCATCTTAAAAGTAAGTTCAATTATCGTTTTAAAAACATTATAGTTTCACTCCTTTTCTTGCGACCCTGACCTGAAATATGTGCAACATCGGTCATTGGTTAACTGTTTTCATAAGTGTGGTTGTGCTGAGATAAAGTCATTGTTTTGTTTGGGTTTTTATTATTTTTTTATGTTTCACAAAATTATTTCTTAGGAAGATTGGTACATGTACCAACTTTCCACAAGGTAATTTTGTGAAAAATAGTTCGTAAATTTAATAATCTGATCGTAATCCTTTAGAGCGAAACCACGAGTACATGTATAAACAAAGATAAATAACACAACATTTGCCAGAACCAAAATCAGTGCCCAAATTATCCAAGATGAATTTAAGAATTAATAAATTGTACAATTATTTTGTGAAACAGAGGATATTAGGATTGTGCTCATAAATGATTACCTAGTACAAAATGAAACTTAAGATTCAGTGTTTGTAGTGATCAAACGCAAGTTGTTCTGGTATAAAAGGACGTTATGATCCGTTAAAACGTCATACCAAATTGTCTGTCTCTGCTAATACAGACACTTTCCATTTTTGTGTTATTTGAAATTCTTAAAATCGTGGTGCAATCGTGTGAATTGTTATTATTTCAAAGATAATATATGCAGTGCATTATGCCAGATTTTGTGAAATTGCATCGTGTTTGTTAAAGATAGTGAGAACTGACTACAGCGAAATGGCGGCTAGAGATTGTATTGATAAATGGTAGTATTAGTATTAGAAACTGTTTTATTGGTCAGTTGTAAATATGTTTTATTAAAGATCATAAAACTGTGCTACGTAATAATTAGTGATAGTCAAAAGTAAAAAAAAAATAATAAATAAACCCAAGTCTTTAGAAAACTATTGTTCTTTTCTGAAAATTATCATTGTGTTGTTTTATTTGATGGATTGACCGTGTGCGTTGCTGTGGCAACCATGTTTTCGTCGTTTATGACGTAATTGGACAGTTATTGTTTTTATGTTTGAGGGAAGTGCGAGTAACATTAATTATGATATTGGACTCACTGAATTCAAATCTTTCACCAAGGTGAACACAAGGGCGGATTCAAGCCATATGGTGGTATATTCACGAGAATGTGCTAGGCAAATTTCAAGGAGGAAGCGTTCAATCATAAGACATGTTGTGGAGTAAGAAGAGACTATTTAATTGGCATTACTTGGCTCACTTTGTGAATGCATACATATTCAGATTTCATTACTGTTTTGCAAGCACATAATGTATAAATCCATTTTGCGTACATGCACATGTGCGTATAGTTACACTGTGTGTAAATAATTAATCTTGAAGGGATGGTACAACCCAGGTAATTTCCCAATTCAAAAATCACTGAATTAATATGTTGATGTGAAGTTGCTGAAGGTACAAATATCATTGTTAATGCAGTATTGATAAGCCCATAGTTTTCTACAGCGCCCTCTCTGAACCCACTGAGTGGAGTACACACACAAACACACACATTATAAGCACATTGTTTTGAACTCATGGAGGCTGCCATCTTGGTATACATGCAAATAAATAAATGTAGATCTTTTTTGATTGTATTAGTTCGACCTAGCCCTGAAAAGTCAACGGATGCAAGGAGGTATAGACACTAATTAATTGTGTTATTATTAGATATTACTTAAGTTTAGATAATTAAAGTAATTTGCCCTTTTTGGAAGCTAGTCGTTATGTTTGTATTCGATAAGTTTACTCATGCACTGTTTTCTTTGTGGATCTTATTACAGTATTGTGATGAAGAACAACAACCCTACATTTATCATCCGAATCTGCTGTTGAGACCCTTGATTTTGACTAAGATTCCTTTCAGCGACCTCTAGCGGCAATACTGAATTTGCGACATTGCGAGTGTTGTCCGTTACAGTGAAGAAAACTCCTGCGATAATGAATGATTATACAATCATTTAATCAACCTGAACTAATACATAGTCTCAGCGACAGATCCTCCCTGCGATATCGATGATTTTTATAAAGTATAGGCTATGAACCCGTTATGAAAGACTATAATGAATTTATCTATAAATTTGATAAGAATAAGAAAGTGGGTTTACTTTTTTTTTTTTAAGGTAATACAGAAATACGATTAACTAATTTAAAAACAGGTGGATTTTTAAAGTTAAATTCAATAAAAGGTTTAACATTAGATAATTTAGGTATATTTGATAAAAGTAAACAAGCTATAATAAATGTTATAAACGAAGCAGAAAAACCGGTGGTAGAGCCAGCCGCTCAAACGAGTGGTAGAAGGTTACCTTCTTTACCGAGACAACGGGTAGAAAAATCAATACAAGTAGAAGAAGCTATCAAAATGGTAACGATGACTCTTTCGAAGGATCAAGAAATTCAAACGGAATTAAACATTCCATGGCGAGAAGTGGTAGCACTCAATGACATCATGACTACAAATCGAGGTGAACAATTAAATCTTTTAACTAAATTAAAAGTACTCTACCAAAAAATCTCTGATATTCAAGAATTAATTAGTGACGCTGAAGAAAGAAAGCTTGATGATGAATCGATAGAAACTGCTCGTCAAAAGTTGCGAGAATTAAAAGATAACAAACGAATTATCGTAGAGCAAATAGATGCGCATGATTACGTTCTTCGTAGTCAAATCAATAGAATTAAAGAAACGATTCAAAAAATGTTAGAAATAGATGTTACGTTGGGAGATAAAATTAAAACTTTATTTAGAGAACAAGGTTTATCGATCGGTTTTTTAATCGCTATTATCAGTTTACTAATCACTGTAATCGGCGAATCGATCGCCCTTGCAGTAAATTCAGTTTTACCTAAACCCGCACCGCCAAAACCCGCACCACCTAAACCCGCACCTTTCGCTAGAATATCAATTCATAAATCATAACGCCAAGTCCACTTAAAATCGCAAAACCAATAATTAAAGCATTTTTTTCTTCTTGGTGGCTAGCATCGCTAGGAAGAGTATCGTTTAATTCTTCCAAAGAGTCTTGGGTTATTGTAGAGGGAGATTCTTCCACATGCTTAGCGGTTAACGACGACGTCGATTGTAAAGGTAAAAGAGGAGAAGGAATGAGTTCTGAATTTGTATCTAAATTTGAACCTAGAGATAAATCACTCGTCGCGATTAAAATATTATTGTTATATCCTGCATATGTACCTATTCGTAAATTCATATCGCTAGGCATCATGTATAAATTTTCTCCGATAGCAAAGTTTAATTGAGAACGAGCGTATTGTAAATTATCTTGATATCGTTGAATAGAAGATTGTAAATCGATCGGAGAATCAATCTCAGCATCGACTAAATGTAAAAATTCACGCTGTGCGTCTAAACCGGTGCCGGGTGTAAGAAATGATGTTTTTGCTTGCGCTTGAGCTCCTAATAACGCGTAAACGTACGTTCTTATAGAGTCGTTTATGCGTTCTGTACCGATATCCGTAAAACCTCTAGACTCGTCGATTATAAATTTTGTCCAAGCGAGCTCTGTAGATGGAGATTGTAAAATGTATCCGATCGTATAGGTTGAAGGATGATCTCCAAAACTAATTTTTGTCGCAGTTTTATAATAATCGTAAGCACTCACCTCGGTAGAGATGACGTTCAAACTAGAATTATCGTAGTCGTTTCCGGGTACCGCTTTGTAACCGTTATTGTAATAATAGGCCGTTCCCAATCCCGACGAGTTTTTATCTACTCGTTGTTTCCAATTAGAAACTTGCGAAAGGTGAAAGTCTTTACATATTTTTTTATACGCGCTAATGTCTGTATTGTTGTCAAACGCGTCATAAACATTTTGGAAAGATGTAGGGCAACTCATTTCTTTGAGCAACCGTCTCATTTGATAATAAACGTGAAATATAAAAAAAACTACGAATCATCACGTTCGAATGATTTAAATGTTTATAACGCCGCATCTAGTTGTACTGCAGTACCGGTACGTTACAAAATGTATTTGATTTTGATAAAATGTTAACGGATTATGCTTCCAACTATTTACAATCTCGTCGCTATCAACGCGAGGCAACTTGTAGTTGCTAAAAACATTATCGAATTGTGCGTTTAAAAACTCGTTCTCGTTAATATAAATTTGTATACTCGTCAAATCGCTAGCATCAAAATTCTGAGGCGCTTTAAAATTTCCAGATTGCTTGTATGGAAATGAAAAATTACTCCGAAACGCTAATGGAAACGTCATTTTTATTAATTATAAATATAATTTATAAATTATAAATGCATCATACGGCAGAAATAAAAAATTTAAATAGTACAATCTTACGATATCATTAAATAGCGTTAACATTTGGGTAGGATATTATAATATCCGTAAAAAAGAAAATATATTTGTACGGAAAGATATAATAAACGAAAGAAATGAACAAAGTCAGGAAGACAGTACCTTATTTATCGAGCCGGGGCTTTATAATCTTGTTGAAATTATCAATATTGTTAAGACAAACGTACCTTGGATAACGTTTGTTGTCGATGAAACAATCGGTAAATCTATTTTAAATATTACTCAAACAAGACGAAGAATAACATTTTCATCGGGATTAGCTAATTTACTCGGATTTATTAACGAATATCTGTCCGAAGGAGAGCACCGAGGAAGAAGACTCGATTTACTACCTTTTAAAATGATATACATTCATTGCGATCAAATTTCTACGAGTGAAATTTTTTGCGACAGCAAACCGTGTACTATTTTAAACGTTTTTCCGATACAAGATAAATCGTTGGGGGATAGTATGTATATGGAATTTAAAAATCCGTTACGAAAAAATCTTAAAATTGGTACTTTTAATTAATTGAATTTTCAAATTAAAGATCCATTAGGTAGAGATATCAATAATCACGGTATGCCAATTTTTTTAACGTTTGAAATTAAATGATTTTAATATAATAAATATGGCGAGTATTTACGGACCTAGTCGAAAAAGCGAGCAAGTTACATCTAACGCCTTACAACAACAACGTGGCATTTACGAACATCACGGCTATATCGATAGAGATGAAATTTTACAAACAATGCCTCTAGTCGAAAAATATCAAATTATACTCGGATGGCACGGTGTGCTTAAACTACCCTTTTACATGTTTAATCAAGCACCCGCATACTGCTCAATTTGTGTAAAATTATATTTTTTAATATTTTACTATTAATAAAAAAACAATGAGCGTAATTACCGAAACAAATAAACTTTATCCAAATGTACGATTTATAGATACTTCCGAAGCGACAGCTAGCGATGTTAAAGCATTTCGTCTGCAAAAAATCGATAACATTCAAAAAGAATTACGAGCTGAAAAAACGAACGCGAGGCCGTGTATAAAAAATATAATAAAATCATCAACGCTTGCTCTATCGTAGAAACGATGGCTGAATTGGGCTGTATGGGAGCAGGAGCTATTGGAATCGCTAGTATCGCCGCCGTTATAGCAGCGCCCGTAGGATTTGTTTTAGAAGGTTTAGCATTAGGGTTAGGCGGTGCGGCGATTGCTCTCAGATACGCCAAATATAAATTATCTAAAAAAGCTAAAAAACACGATGAAATAAAAAAATTAGCTTCGTCTAAACTCAACACGATCGAAAACCACGTTTCAAAAGCCATCGAAGACGGTGTCATTACCCAAGAAGAATTTGTACTCGTTTGCGAAGAACGAGATAAATATTATAAAATGAAAGAAAAAATCCGTAACAACTCTAGCAAAGATACAGCTTTACCGGCTAAAACAGAAAACAAAGCCGTCGATGTAGATAAAGAAAAAAAAGTTATTATAGAAAAACTTTTAAGTTTAAAGTAAACTTTACTATACAAAAATCTTATTATAATAAAAAACCCGCTTCGCAAATAGCGGAGCGGGTAACTGATAAACCTCCCCCGTATAATTCAAATTTTTAGCCGCTATAAACGTGTACTTTTATCAACCAACTCGATCATCACTAAATTATAATTTCGTCTAGCTTTTCCGTTTACCTGCTTAAAACTGTTTACTTTTAATGTCTTTGCGCAGTTCGTACATAAACTTATCGATGTTTTTGTACCTTTTTTACATTTTCTACACTCAACGGGTACACTTTTTCCACTTTTAATTTTAGACTGATGAAAAGCGCAATAGTTCACATTTGGTGAGCTAAGTATACAACATTTAAATGTTTTGCCAACCATTAACCATTTGCAAGGAACGATCACTTTCGGTTTTGATTCCATACTCTCTTCTCATTATTAATCTACATAATATTTTGTAATTTTTAATTTAGCAATTTTTTTGGTGATATTTTTGGGTGATTTTTTAAATTTAGCTTTCTTCGTTTTGTAATAAACTTTCGTCTTTAATATAAGCAGAAATTTTTCCCAAATTACCTACCGACGCAGCAATTTTTAACGGAAAGTTTTCAACATGAGGAGCGTAAAATTGTATTTGTTTGTCTAAATTTTTAATAAAATGCTACATAAAGTCACCGCAAACGTAGCCGAATAAGTTGGCTGTTGTTTTTTGTCGTATTGTCCCAATTCTAAAGCTACGGTGTAAAGACTAGCGTTATCGCTATAAAAACTTATGTAATCTAAATTGTACATGTTTATGTCAATTTTCGTACCGACTTGCGACATTTTTTTAAATTTAAAAAAATCACTACTTTCAACTATATAAGGATATTTATAAATACCAGCTTGATATCCGTCTGGTAAACCAATTGAATTCATGTCAACTAACGTATTAATGCACACGCTGTCAATTTCTCGTTTTTTTTCACCACACATTTCGACTGTGCAAGTTTCGATATAAATTCGTTCATTTTTTACGTAAATAATTATTGGAACTTTTCGTTTAATGTTACGAGTCATTCTTTGTAAATGTTTTAAATTTACAATAAATTCAATTGGGCTTTCACATTTAAATTCAAAAAGGTTTTCTCGATTTAATACTCTATCAATTAATATTCTTTCCGTTCGATCCATCGCGCGGTGATCAAAACCATCGTGGTCTACTTTAAAATGGGCCTTTGTCTGAATGCCTACTAAAATGTCGATTAAAATTTTTAACGTATAGCCCACTTTAATTTTCAAATAAAAATCATAATCCTTGTCTTTCTTGTCTTTTTTCGCAGCTACAGCGCCCGGGTTATAATCTTTAAATTTCATCTCGCTCAACAAGATGGGTCGTCTAGGCATATTTTTTATAACTGCCGTTATCATTTCATATTTTTTTACATTCTCCATACTCTCTTCTCATTATTAAACAAGATAATAATTTTTTTTTAATTTTTTGCGTTTTTTTTTGGTAATATTATTTTTCGCTACCATTTTTGATCAGTTTTTAATAAACATCCTATCCCCTATACCTATACACAACCTAACGTTCTAAAAAACACTTTTATTAAAATGATAGCAAAGTAAAACACAACCATCATTTTACGTATACCTACCCACAACACTGTCATGACGTCATCTTTTTTGATTACGTCATGCTCAGCCGCGCAAGCGTCAACAACCCTCCTCCTCTTTTTACAATAATCTCATCAACCACGCCCATTTTTAGGTACTTGTCCTAGAACCGCCATCTGACATACTTCCTTCGTCATATAACTCAACGCTCTGGATGGTGACATTGCAGCTACTGTTACCCCGGTGGAATACATAATTTCCCGCATTGCTAGCCTCTCCATTCGCGGCGCAAGCATCTGATATGGAGTTGTTGCCAAGCGATCACTTGAAGTTATAGTCTCTGTTGTCCGATGAGCCGATTTCATTTACATAACACTGTAGAGTGATGTTCTGTCCTGTTACTGCATTCAGATGTGGTACAGTCTGAACACTAAAATTGGCTGATAGTGATACGAAGTGCAAGAGGAATATACTTATAATTAATCTAATTAAGTCGGCCATGTCTTTACCATCTGTTAATACACTCGAAGGGATAACGTTTAGTCCAAACGGATTGTCTTAACTGTCTTGGGCATTTATGAATATTATTTCTTATTAAATTATTATTTTTTAATTTTTTTTATTTTTTTTAATTTTTTTTTTATAGTATTTAACCAATGAAAGCCACCATGTCTTCAGTAAAATGTGTGTATGATCTTTTGAGCACTGTGGTTAAAAATCAACATACCACTTTAATATGATAGCAACACTGTGGTTAAAAAATAACACACAACTTTGATAGCAACATTGAGCCCAGAAAGTAGGTCCATTTATTGGTCTATGCTACTAGCAGGGGCGTAGCGGCATTTTTTAGGGGGGGGGGTGGAAGCCAATTTGCCGACTGACATCAGTGGCGTAGCCAGGATTTTCAGAGTTGGGGAAAACACTTTTTGTGGGTAAATTTACCAACACGACACTAATCTTACCAGACAAATTTACTTTCTTTTTTCCCAAAAAATGGTCAATCTCTAAAGTCGCTCGACGAGGGAAGGGGTGTAGGGTGGAATTGCCACCAGAAACCGCAGCTTGGCAAGTCTTCAGTGATTAGAAACACGATACATTTGCAGTCGGCAAACCCGTAGCTCTAGGTTCTTGTACCTTTGATGGTTCATTTGCCGACTGATCCTCTATATGCCGACTGAAAAAATTACTGGGGGTTGCCCCCCCCCCCACGCTCGCTCGCTACGGCCCTGGTAACTAGTGAAGTTATTTCCCTTTATTAGCAGATCGTTAAAGAGCTTGTCATCATTTAGAAATTGCACTTACCTTTGCGCACGATAAGTTGTGTTGTATCTATTCCATAGAGTTCACCCTTCACAGAACATGTAAAGATGGCTCCATCCGAAATCATTTGCACATTTGTTATAGTTAAACTGCCAGTTTGGTTATCAAACCGTACATTATCTGTTCTGCTTGAACATGACGCTATGAATATCTCATTCGCACTCCAATCGAATTTCACCCCATTACTGCAAGTTGGAATCCGTTGTCCGTTTATACTGAATGATGCATTGCACTCTAAAACTGCGTCTTGTCCTTCAACAACCGTAAGTACTGGAAGCGTGTCTACATTGATACCGGTATCACTTGATCCTTTGAAAAATAGATAAGTATTAAATTCAAACACATTGTATTCAGAACCGTTATGGACTGTGTTATCTGTGGTGTGAATGCATCCACACCTACTCCCCGCTAGACAAGCATAGGCTTCAAATAATAAGTTAGATGTCTATTATACACAGACTATATTATAACCAGCTCCTTCTGCAAAATTCAAGTTCTATTTCTCCACAAAATTCCTTTTCTTTCCCCCAATAAGACTCCTTCCATTTTCTAACCAGCTCATTGTCCAGGGCCTGATATGTGTATACATCCACTTATAATTGTATTAATGAAAATAAAAGGCCATACATAAAATCAGAATACTGAAAGTTAAAAGCATGATACCTTTAGCACTGAGTATACGGCAAAATTAAATAAATTATGAAAGAAGCATTTAGTAATTTTCTAGCCAAAAAGACGACTCAGTTATTGCCTTAGAAGAAATTTGCACAATATTAGGTGTCAATATCATTTGAGATGATTGTATACTTGACTTACCTTGGGGGATGCCAACAACTACACACAGCCAAACAGCGAACTTCAGCGCGCATGGTGAATCCATGTCCTTCAGGTTGGAATAATTTATAAGTCTGAATATTTGTTTGAGATCTGTAGCCCTGCCAATTTTTAGGAGTTGTGAAAAACAAAAGCGAAACAGCGCCCTCATGCGACGGCATGGATTGCTCGCTGGCTCGCCATTGAACACAAAAGTTAACTTTCCGAAAGTTTATTTCATTGAATAAATATCACGATCATCTCATCGTAAAACTTGTTATTTGTTGTCATCATCCATTTATCGTGTATTTTGATGATCGTCGAGTTTACTCAGCCTACTGTAGGCTCTCAGGTATGTGGTTATCACGATATTTTTTGAAGATAAAAATGATTGTTTGCGTTGTATAAAAGACATGTTAATTTGTTTGTTTACTTTGCATAATCAAACGAGATAGACCAAAATAAAGATCTCGTTTTGCCAAGTTGGATTGATATTTGAGAAATAGGTTATTCAGTATTTAAATCAGGTAATATTCGGGGATACATTACTATTGCATTTGATATTATATACACGTTGGGAGTTTTATTAAATAGTTAGAGTGATTGTTGCATTCGGTACCTGGATGCAGTTAAATGTTGATGGAGGATAACTGTTAAATAGGGCCATGGTAATACACTCTTGCTTTGCCATGTGTCTCAGAATTGGCTTGTTTATTTAAATAAACAGAAAATGAACAGTAGTAAGTTCATAATGATGAAGTTCATAATGCTTGGTACGAGTACAAGTATTGTTATTTTATTCTCAGGTACTCTCAGGAATTCAGTCCGGTTATTGAATCAACCAAAGAATTCCCGAGCCATACTAAATCTCCTGGTGGACTGTGTCACCATTTGAATACTCGCCTGTAACGACAAGGACAGTTGTCAGTTGTGATTTTATGCTACTTGTGGATTGATGAGCCCTTGAGTGGAGATTTGACGTTTAATCTACGGTACTCATCCTGGATTGAGGCTGCCGTGCTCACCACATTAGAATCAATCCTTTCGGATCAGCCGGAGTGGACATCGGATTCAAAGGTGGAGCTCCAATATTGGACTGAATTGTATTTGGAAACAGATTTTAGCCGGCCGGCATATTTGTTGTGCATTGCACATTGTTTGGAATATCCTGCCTGTTATATCCTTTTATTAAAGTTGATATTTGATTATTAATTTATTACTTGGCCAAACTAAATTGTTGTTGAAAATAAAACAAGTTATAAATCTTCACAGAATATCATTTATCCTTGTGTCCTACTTAAGCTGGTTACAGATCTTTGACCCGACCAAGAGGGTTATTCATTAAAATATATTAATTTAGCTGTTAACGTAACGTTATGGTCCAGCATATGACTATGCCCATGCAACCACTCAACACAATTCGAAATCTAAATGTAAAATGATTGTGAGACATTGTAAATATACCGAGTATAGTATCCTTCTTGTGGTATACTGAAACTATGAATGGAAAAAAAGCAAACAATGATAAGTACATTGTTATAAAACTAAAAGTAGATCTTCTTCAAACTGTTATCGCGAGATGGGGGGAAACGGTAATGAAAAACCGTTTATGATTTTTCCTCTTCAATTTAGCGTTTTCTCCTCTTCAAAATGCCCCCATAAATATGTTAACATGTATCACTTAAAAAAAAAAATTTAAGTCAAAGAAACCGGAAACGTTCTTTGTCTTATAAACAATTATCTCACCTTCAAAAGGCATTGAACTTCCTGTTCAGACCGGAAGTAAAGGTCATTATTTCCTGATCCATGTCTGTGAGAGAAATGTTACATTTCTTCTTCTTTACGATCATGAAAAAAACTTAAATTTATCTTTCATATTTGCTTCATAATGCTTCAAGCATCTGACTGATTTACATGTAATTTCAAATTGTCCCAGCCGTAAATTCTGGTTTAATCACGCGATTTTGTTCACAAAGATATTGTTAGTAGATAATTTGATTGTTCACTGTGCCAATTAATTTGAGACGTCGGTGCCTTAATTCGTGTATGATCATTGTTGATCATTGTGAACAATGGTGTGCAAAAGCAATCTGGCGTTGACAATGTTGATGTTTCGGACACAGTGGCGTAGCCAGGGGCGGGGAGAAGCCGCCACCACTTGTTGGCAAAATAGTGTTTGTCGGTAAATTCACAAACTCGATGGTATTTCTGAAATTATGTGTCTGTGGCATATAAAAAAGGTACAAAATAAAAAAGAGACAACAGATCAGAAAAAATGGTACATAAAGTGCTGTTGTAAGCGGTGCTTGGGGGGTGATTTTAAATAACCTCCATCTGGGCATGTCCCTACCCCCATGTTGATCGTCCATTTTGGGGGAATAAAGTAAATTTGTCTGTTCATATGAGTTTTGCGTCGGTAAATTTACCCCAAAAGTGTTTGCCCCTGCACTCTGAAAATCCTGGCTACGCCACTGTTAGAACACGTCCACCGATTTTTGAAATTGGTATATTGCCCTCAACGGTAGATTGTAATAGTGCTGATGGAACACTTGCATAATCCAATTTCCTATTCTCAAGTCAAATAAGTCATCAGATCTTGATCAGGTCTTCATTTCTATTTTGTAGGATCAGTATTTTTGTGTAAACAGGAAGGCTATTAAATATAATATTTTGTTGATAATGGATGAATGATTTTTGGTGAAACTTTATTATCAACGCTATATATCATAAAACAAAGACAACTTAATAATCCAATTGTATATTTAATCATATATGCTTTTTGACAATTCCAAAGGCAGACCAGAGTAAATCTTGAATATTATTTTTTACGAACAACTTAACCCTTTCAACCCCATTGTGCCATATCGCTTGGGTACTGCTGTGTTCTTTTGGCACGCGAAAACTATTCTCCTTTATTCCCGCTGTGCCCCATTGGTAAAATTGTTGGAGCAGAAATGTCAATAGCGCCCTCACTTGACGAGCGCTTTCTGACTGGCTGAAAAAGCACGGCCCGCGAGCATTTGCATCTATTGTCATGGACGCTGATCAAAGTGCACAAATTTTGGAAGAAATCTTCGCAGATAGTGGATTGGACATGTCTTCTGACGAGGATTCTACACCGGAGTCGGAAGATAGTGAAAAGGAGTGCGTCCCTACCTCATCATCTTCATCGGAAAAGCCGAACTACCGGTCAGGTTGGTGTGAAACGAACACTTGCACGAAGACAACCCATGCAATTCAGTGGAAACAGGGGAACTACTGAAGATTTGAGTAACTGTACCTTTCCAAAATTTCCAACTGTACTTCTGTCAAGCGACCTGGGAGCTGATGGTGACGGAGACACATCGATATGCTGAGCAAACTTTGCCTGCAAACCCAACCAATCGTCAGCCTGCTTGGACTCCAACTTATGTTCCCGAAATGATGGCATTATCGTGGCATTATTACTTTGCATGGGCATCAACAAAAGGCCTCGATACAGAATGCACTGGTCCATGTCAGATGTCCTTCGAAGTCCGGTATATCCGTCATCTATGTCCCGCAACAGATTCCACCGTGACCATGACGTCACTCCAGAGACCACGTGAGATAGTCAGCCAGCCATCCAGCCATTGAATGGACGCGTCCGTTTTTGCTCCGTCGCTAGTAAAATGTGTGCACAGGCAAGAGCTTCTGTTATCACATACATGCAATAACAGCATACTATGGCAGATAATTTTAACGACCGTGTCATAGAATTGGACAATTTATTAGACTTATCACCACACCCAACGCCATGTGGTCCTGGTTTGTTCGGGGCTGAGGAGAAATCTTCCGAAGAGCCCGTAGAATATAGCTCAGTAGCTATTTCTACTACTCCAAAATTAGAAATTCGAATTCTCTTGAAAAAAACTAGGGGAGAAGACAAGGCCAAAACCCAAGCCAAAAATGTCTAAAAATAGGCCAACAGCATTACAGGGCACAGCCCAGCGCATAGCTCCTTTTGCCAGCTCCACCCAACCGTGACAGGAGCTTTACAGTACTTTAGCAGGAACAACGCAAGCAGGGTTTGCTGAATTGACCACCGCCTTCCTAAGTGCAAACAAAAAGCCAAAAGCGTAATTTAAATGTGGCGCTTCTACAATCACCTTGTCTGGTCCAAAGGCCAAAAAGCTGAAATCGGCCATATGGTACCAGACTCTGATACATTGGAATCTGACACTGAAGCAGAACTGAATCATCTCCTTTCAGATATTGAGTCAAGAAATATAAATACTGATGGAGAGTGGATGTTCTCCAAGTATTTTTCGGCAATTGTGCAACTAAGCGTTAAGCTTATTGAACCCGATATTGATTAATTTTCATCAAAATTAAATTACCAGATATGCCGTATGTTTCATGGCAACATGATCCACAAGCCAATTGCCATCCCAGCTAACATGTATACGTCAGCCCAACGTTGGCCAACATAATAATTTACGGTTGGCCTAACATTGGCAATGGACGTCGCCTTGCCGTTAGTTTTTCCATCGGGCCAACGTCAAAGACGTTGTGCCAACATTGGGCCAACGTTGGGCCATTGTCGCTTCGTGGAGTAGGGAGACCCGGAAAAATATTCCTCATATTTAAGGAGGTGGGACTCTTTTTTTTTTTGGTCGGGGACAAATCAATCCCATAAAACCAACTACAGTCAATGCCTTAAACTTATCAACAGAATTATTTGATGCTGGACTTAGTTATAGCTCTATTAATACTGCCAGGTCGGCGATTTCAAGCTGTTACTTTGCCCATAGAAGGCACTCAATTAGGCATGTACTTACCTCCAGGTTTATGAGAGGTATATTTAAAGGGGGACTGTCGTGGATTTAAATCAAACAGTTAAATATGTGATTGTTTTATTCTTTTATATCAGTAAAAGATCAATAAAAATAAAAAAGAATTGTGTTTTTATTGTTTTTGAGAGTGTTATTTTACCATTGTAAAAATGCCCCCACTTTTACTAGTTGTTCCCGCCCTACACGGAGGAGCTGTTCGTGACGTCATGTCGGGAAGAGAAATTTGGCTCAAAACTCGGCTCAAAATGATCGCTGCACAAAACTGTGTGAGCCGATGGACCTGACCACTTTACTCTTGTCAGTCGAACTTTGCTCATCCAAATACGGCGATATTTTGGGTCACTTGGGAACAGATGAAGGCTAACACCGACTTTGGTGGTGTTGCTGCATCCTGCAGCAACACATCTTCTCGGCATTTTATTAGTTCCGGAAACAAAAATCACGGAATAAATGAAATCGACGCTACGTGTGTGAAACTTATATATGTACATGTACATCATGTACACATCGGATCTTCCCGACCTTACGTCACATATCTTATGCAAATGAAGCTTCCACCATGGGGCGGGGTTGCCTCCCCCAAACACTTCAAACATTGTTTTAAAATAATTGTACTCAAAAATTAATTATTAAATAGACACAGGTGGGTCTCAAAAACAATATTTTATTATAAAACGCCTTAAGTAAAGGATGTCAGTGCCCCTTTAACAGCAGACCGACTTTTTCTCGTTATCAGTCCATTTGGGATGTCAGTATTCTGTTAAATTATTTCACTTTACTGGATTCGAATGAAATAATTTCTTTAAAAGTGCTCAGCAAAAAAGTGGTAACATTATTAGCTCTTCTGACAGCACAACGAATCCAAACATTACATTTATTGTGTTTAGAAGATGTACTCCTATCAGATACAGAGTGTTGTCTGACAGTAAAGCGTCTACTGAAACAGACTCGATCAGGAGTACACCAGGCAGACATAACTTTGCCAATATATCCTGAAAATCTGAAACTTTGTATAGTTTAATACTAACCTAAAAGTTAAGCGCACTCGGGTTGTGCGAGCTCAAGAGAGCAAATTATTTGTAAGTTTTCAGAAACCTTTTAAAGCACTGTCAAGAGACAGTATAAGAAGGTGGATCCGTGACATGTTGCAGGAATAGATGTATCCAAGTTCACACCCCATAGTATCAGGGCGGAATCTACCTCAGCAGCTTCAACTGCTGGAATACCTTCACAAACTATTCTGTTAACAGCAGGTTGGTCTGGAGCACAGACATTTGCTAAGTTTTACGATAAACCAATTGTGAAAAATCCTGCTTTTTCTACTACAATCTTGCAAAGAAATGCACAATTGAATACCTAAGTGAAGGTTATTACTATTATTTGCATGTATTCATTCATCAAGTATACTTTACAGAGTAGTACATGGTAATTTGGTTGTAATTGGAAATACATTTCGTGAATAGTGAATACAAGATATATTAATACTTTTCCTTTATGTGAAACACCTGTTTATTTGGTTTCTTCGTTAAGTCAAAGTTTCCGTTACTTTGAAAATCTCACGTGGTCTCTGGAGTGACGGCATGATGGTAAGGTGGAATCCTAAAATTAAACGAGTCTAATTTATGAGGCGAAGTTTCATTGGGATTCTATCGACCATCATGACGAACGAAGGAGATTACGTGCCCACCCTTTTCAGAATCCACCCTTGGTTTAGCGGAAACTTGAACTCACTGTAAATTTTGACGGTTTGCTGGCTGGTGTGCGCTATCTCCTGTAATCTTCTTCGTTCGTCATGATCATTGGCGGATCCAGGGGGGAGACTAAGGGGGCTGTAGCCCCCACCCGCCGCCCTAAAATCGTAAAAAAAATAAAAATAAAACAATAAAAGAGAAGAAGAGAGAGAGAGAGGGGGAGGGGAGGGGAAAACGCACTCCCATTCCCTACCTACTTAGTACTGTACTAACCGTTGCGCATAGGAAGTGGCGGCACCCTTTGTAGTACTGAAATATAATTGTTTTGGATTCTCAGCCCCCCCCCCCCTAAAAATGTTCTGGATCCGCCGGTAGAATACCAATCAAACGTCGCCGAATAAATTAGACTCGTTTAAATTTAGGATTCACCGCAATCCTTAGATTGTTTCACCAAGCCAACAACAGAGCTTCAGTAGACAGCCCTTCCGACAAACTGGCAAAACTTCGCCCTTTACTCGACATTGCACTGCCAACCTTTCTCAAAATATACAGCCCTGGACGAAACCTCTCACTGGACGAGAGTATGGTGAAGTTTAAAGGACGTCTGAGCTTTAAGCAGTACTTACCGCGAAAGGCCAACAAGTGGGGACTGAAATGCTTCTCTTTAAATGAGTCCGAATCCGGGTATACGTGTGCTTGGAAGATGTTCACAGGGTCTCGGCCAAGCACAGCAACAGGTCAACCCTCCACTCTGCATGCTGCAACCATGGCAACACACCATCCATCTGTCCTTCATGCACCAGGCCAGGTTGTCTTAGATCTAGTGAAAGGACTGGAACGCAAGGGGCATGCCATCTTCATGGATAATTGCTACAATAGCCCAGCTCTGGTCTCCAAGTTATCAGAGCTAGGATTTGGAGTTTGTGGAACTGTGCGCTACACCACACAAGGAATTCCTGATTTTGCTTATCCCAAAAAAGTTCCCAATGAAAAAAAACAGAAGACCCCCGGTTTTATACAAAAGCAGGCCAACTTTGCGTCGTCTGGCAAGACACAAAGCATGTAACTCTCTTGACAAATTACGGTGATTGCAGTGTCACCACTAAGCAGATTCGTAGTAAAAACAGTTTAACCGGACATCGCGAGATTAAAAACCTTCCGTAGTTTGCGATTACAATAAATACATGGGAGGAACTGATCTGGCAGCACAAATTGTGTAGTATTGTGACGCAACAGCAGTTTGTATTTTCTACCCTTTTGTATAATGGTATAACCTTGGTGAGGGATTCGCTGGTTCTGTGCCCGATTAGGCGATGCTGCAGCACGCAGCCAGCGAGCACCAGTATGTAGATTTGGGGTCAGATGTTGCCGTGAACTTGTAGAGAGTAGTCATGATAATAGAGTTAGCTCGCACAGTCGTAAAAAGTCGTAAAAAAGACCGAGTCATAAGTGATAAGCCTGAGGGTGTAGTGCTATATAAGTGGTCCAGGAGCATTGTATATTGTGCATGCGTTGTACTTAATACTTTGTAAGGCGGCTTACTGTCGAGGAATTTCTGGGTTTTCCTGTGTGTGTGTGTGTGCATCCGTTGCACGTGTTTTTGAGGTGTCGTGAGGGGCTAGGTGTCACCTCACTGGGGCTTGTGTATCGGTTCTCTAGTCGAGCTGTAATTGCATGTGTTGTAATTACCAGGGGGACTTTAAGGGTTGCATGTGTTGCATAAACTATTAATTCAGACTTGGGAAACGTACGAGTAGTGGTTCCTCGAGCTGAGGGGCCCCGTCGTATGTGTATTTGGTTGCAGGAGTCGGTGTGGGGTGTCTGCCCCTTCTTTGTAATTTCATTGGCCTGTGTGGTGTCTGTTGCTGGGCACCTCCAGTTCAAAGACAGTAAAGCCCCTTAATTTGATGCATCTGGACTAGCACTTAGCTTAAATATATATGGATTATAATTGTGTACCTGTGGTGACACCTCATCAGGCGAGAGGTGCCATAGATTTTTATGTTGTTATAAGGATGTCCTGTATTGATGATTGTTCTTTTTGTGATTTAAGGACTTGGTCACCTCCAGGTGAGGTAAATATAAACACACAAGTGACCTTTTTCATAGGGTGATCTCAGAGCAATTGTATTAATTCATCCGGACGGTATACTGCTATCCCAACGGATAGGGGACTTTTCCGGTCAGAGGCCGTCCGTGCGACAATTCCTCCCTAGGGGTGTTGCGTCACAGTATTACTCTCATCGGCACAGAACAATGAAATGGTGGAAAAGAGTATTCGTAAACATTCTTGACATCTGTTTTCTGAATGCTACTGTGGTATACAACAGCATACCTACAAACCACCATCTTTCCAATTTGGATTTTAGGGTAAAGGTCATCGAAGGACTTGTTTCCACCTGGAAGTGCAACCCCGTACAGCATGCAAGCCAACTTCCGTGTGGTTCTAGGCCCTTTTCATGTCAAGACTATCCTGGAAAAATGTCTCCAGCAAAAAACGTGACTGTGTTGTTTGCAGTACTAGGGCAAAGGGAACACAAACGCGTATGATCTGTAAACAGTGTAATAAGCCAGTGTGTGTTGTTCCCTGTTTTGAGAATTTTCATACCCAATGATCTGTCTGTGCTCAACTACTTTTGGTTGTATACATCTGATTTCATTCCATTCCACCCCCCACCCCGCTTCAATGTTGATGTGATGCACGCAACGCAAGCCCAGAATTTCCAACACTGAACGGGGGGGGGGGGGGTGAGCGCTCTACCACCTGAGCTATCCCTATAGGGCTGGATATGTACGTTATTCCAGAGGCATCGGATCCAAGTCCCGGTTCGGTGTTTTTCTTTGCTCAAACAAAATTGATTTAAAAAATTGTAAGTCAGTTTCCTTTCTGTCACATAATACTTAATAAACCCCAATAACAGTGTTTCACCATTTTCATGTAGGTCAACATAATCGGTCTTTTATTGTAAAGTTCATTTCATGGCTCGGAGAGTAATTCATTATGTTAACAATAGAGAAATTGCCTTGCCTTGCATTGTCACGTGAGGGCGCTATACAATGAAACTTGCCAAAAGTCCTGTGGTAACCAAGTGGACATGAAGAAGAAATGTGTGTGGTACCCAAGGCATAAGTGAAAAATTGGTCTTGGTACTAAAAGGGTTATAAACTGTCTGTGACACGCACTCAACATTCAAGAGCCTACCGCACCGAAAGCCGAAATGGTATGGGTGCACCCTCTTTTGAAAGTGTTTTTCTGCAGAAAAATTAATGGTCAGGCACCTTATTCAGTAAACCGTAAGTGCTGTTGTCAGTACATAGGACATGATTCGTTATTCATTATCGGTAATTATTTTTTATAGATATGAGATGGGATTTTGTCAAAATAATTTGTAATGTAATTGAAATTGTTCTTTATACTATCATCAAGACTATACGCATTACATAGCTTCAGGTATTGTGTACCATTATTCAAAATTTACAGTTGAACCTTAACACGTGTCACTGATTCAGTGACTGAAGTAATGTTGTCACTTTCAAGCCTATGTAATTATGTTACTGTTAAAATATGTGATTATTATTGGATAAATAACGGTGGAATCATTATATCTAAAGGAATTTACATAAATGGAAATGTAGACATTAAATATAGGCAAAAGTGGAATAATGGCAATTAAGAAACTACTTTGTTTCGACTCTTTTTTTTCCCATGTGATAATAATGTGATTCAGTGAAATGTTGACTTGAGGATGAACATGTATAAGACTAGTGCTATTTACATATTGCGCTGGTGGATATGGGATGTGGTCCTTGCTCTTAGATTGACATTCATGCACTTCAGTATTTTAACTCTAACATCTTTCAGTGGAGTAATCTTTCAGTGAGGTGGAAATGCTTCAAGTATTGACGGAAAAGCGTCAGGTGACAGCAAATATAAACTTTTGAGCGAATGTTTTATTTATATTTACTTATTTATTTTATATATTTTTTATTCTCCCCCCTCCCTCCTCGAGTTCTAGCCTGCACTTTGGCATTTTAAGAGTCTTGTGTTATGGCAACCTTTCATTAAAAAAATAAAAAATAAATAATAAATAAAATAAAAAAATGTTTCAACTGAGTCCAATCCAGCAGAGTGTCCAGTGTTATGTCCATTTCTTGATGGTTGCTTGGTTAGTTGGTTTAAATATTATTTCAAGGGGAAACAAATCATTAGATTTCTTTCTTTATAACAATATGTTGTATTGTCTTTTACAATTATGACGAATATAAAATGTCTACCTGGGGTTTGAAAATAAGATGGTCTAGTCCCGGTCTCCCTCCTGCAGCACACATTTTGTCTTAGTAAATATATATTAGAATATAACCCCAAACACATCGCCTCCAGTGCAACTTATTTGAATGTCTTCACGTTTTAGATATAGTTACTGTCCAGTTAAAGGGCAAGAGAGAAAGGGATCTAAGATTACTGCTCAAAAGCACTGGGGACGAGGTTGTACTACACATGCTGTGTTCAGTGAATCCAATAAACGACATAGAACTTAGTTTGCATCATATTATATAAAACATGTATACTGGACAAGGTGAAAATGGTTCTTATTGAAAGCAATTCCTCAATTTATTTTAGAACAAATATAGAACAATTATAAAACGAATTAAATTGCTTAACACAATACTCAGTGAAAGATAGAACTAAATAGGAATTTTTACCACAAAGATACAGCAATAATATTATAGTATTTTCAAATAAAAAAGTATATTTTGGAGAAACAAAACTCAAAGAAGGTTGTTTCAACACCCAATCTGTCAATCTACATTTGAATATGCTTGAAACAAATCGATTACGATTTAGAAATGGCAGCTTCTAATTAAACGGTTAGTTATATTAAAGTAAATACAATCAGTTGTCAGCTGTCAATGAATTTTGCAAACATTAGAAACTACAAATATAATATTCCAATTACAATGAGAAAGACAAAGCTACCTTTGACTAAAGACTAAACGTAAGCCTACACTGTTACGGTTTATGTAATTGTTACATCCATAGAGTAAAGCTGTACATATATATTTCCATATTTTTACGGGTACCGTACTTTCATAATTCATAACTGGAAATGAATCTACGACTAACGTATTATTTACGGTATTTAAGCAGTTAAGGTTGAAACGTTCTCGGGATTGTTATACTATAATATTGATATTGTTTTTGTTTGTTCGTTTGTTTGTTTGTTTGTTTGTTTATTTGTTTATTTTACACAATGTATTTCACTAACCGACACGTATGCGTAGTTTGGTTCCTTTTTCAACCACCTAACTCCAGTTACTACTGTACAAAACATGGATCCTTTTTGCATAAACAATTGAATTTAATTTTGCCCTACACCGACGTGTGTATAGCACTGTATGCTCACCAACCTATATATGTCGCGGAACCCGCTGCTATATAGGATTCTAGCCGGCCAATCGTCATCAGGCAAGCTCGGTGGTCGAGAGGTTAAGACGTCTGCACTAGTAAGCAGGAGGTCGTGGGTTCGAATCCCGACCGAGTCGCCTGTGTAGTTTTTTCACAGACACTCGGAAAGCACTGAGCATACAGTGCTATACACACGTCGGTGTAGGGCAAAATTCAATTCAATTGTTTATCTTCCGACGCAAGAATTTCACCAACCTATTATATCCATATCTAGGCCTATAACTATATCTATATCTATTTTTTTCTTTGCTCGCGTCACGTTTATGTATTGGCACTCAGATCCGTACAGCACGACGGACCCCACCGTGGCCAGGAAGAAGCTTAGTTTCACATCTCTTCATGATGTTGATGATGCGCTCTGTTGAATCCATCCACTTTACTGCCGTTACCCAGGTTGTTTGCATCTTAACCGGGGCTTGATCTCTGGCCACTCGGAAATTATGGATTGGCCTCTGAGCTGACCAGTGGCGGACCGTCAGGGGGGGGGGGGCTGGGGGGCAGCCGTCCCCCGGCCCGGAGGGGGGGGCCCGGACCCCCCCACCCCAAAGAATTTATTTTTATTTGTTTTATTTTATTTTTTTAACATTCTGGTGGAGGGGGGTGGGGTAATGATTAGCTGGGCTGTTTTCATCTGTGCTTCTGGTGTCGCCACCATATTTATGTTTTTATCTGCTTCGAGGTGCGCGCTAATGTCACAATTTTGTGCTGGTGTGTGTGTGCCAGTGCGCGTACGAGAGAGGGGGGAGAGCTCATTTGTCTTTTGAAGTTGTAGTCCACACTTGTCAATTCCACAAGCATTTTAGACAGAAGCATATTTATTAATTTTAAGGTGACTTCACCCGAAATAGGCATGCTTTGACAGCTCACAAGGCAACGGAAATCACGTGTGGTTAGGGAATGATGCCTGGGGGGTGGGGGGGGCGACCGTGCGCTCTGCCCCCCGGCCCGGCGGTAACTTGTTCCGCTACTGGAGCTGACCCCATAGAGCAACGAACCTCTTGAACTTTTAGTTGTGTTCCAGTGTTAGTAAAGTGTGCAATGATTTTATTTCAGAATCTGTTCAAAAAAATTCTACTCCTGGTCCACGCAACTGATGATCACGTTGACTATCAAATTAAAGAGTGGCTTAAACTTGCTAGTGAGTGCGAGAGTGCCAGAAAAGCGAGCGAAGCGAGAATATCTACAAATAAAAGTATATGTTTTATGGCCTTTAAACAATAAGAATAGTAATTTTCCGAGAAAAAATACTAATTCCCAGAATCGCCGGTGTAAAAAAGGGTGAAGCATTTATATATATATATATATATATATATATAGAATATAAGGTCTACACAATAAGCAAAATGTAGAATCAAATTACCTTAATTTTAGAAACCTCCCTAGGTAACCCGTTCAGATTGGTCTTTTCTTTTTTATAAATTCATAAAAACGAATAAATAAATAACGAATAAATGTTTTGAAGTAAAACCCTACCTACCAATGATAAAAAAATAACTCAAATGTTCCCAAATGTTGTAAGGTTTTGAAAAGCTATTTTAAACCCCTAAACATTTTCCCCGATGCATTCTAAATTCACTCATTCTTTGAATTATGCATTATCCATTTCAAAGTTGCAGTTTTTAAAGATTGTTGCCCGTGTTTTGCTCTAATTTTAACTGATATGTGTGATTTTAAAATGTGTCATTTTCATTCGAACATTGATATATCTGAGGATACGAAAACTTTAAAAAGACACAAGACAAACGAGTGCTTTGTCTAACAATTGGCAATGAACTATGCGAATTCTTTCAAAAGCTATTTAGTATCAGAGTACTTTATAAAATATTATATGTTCTTTTAGAATTCAATTAATTACATATTAATTACATATTATCACCAAATAATTGTAAGGAACAAGGTAAATAAACTTTAAAATATATATACCAAAATAACGATAAGTAAATTTTTTTTTTACAGTTTTAAGCTAATTTAAGGCATATTCCATATTCATGTAGGACTTGTTCAATCACTTAAAATATATATATATATAATATATAGAAATACTGCAAGCCGAACGTAGCTATCATAAAAGGTTTCAAAAAGAGAGATAGACGGGGAGCCATGAGGCCCTGAACCGCCTATATCCATATTATTACACCAAATTCAGTACCAAGTTGTAATAGGTACGAATTATTTTCTTTTCAAAATTAACAAGACGAACACGAATTTATGTACCTTTTGTAACAATGAAGAGGAGACTCTTATCCATCTGTTCTGCTCATGTGACTCAACAATTGCCTTTTATACTTCAGTTGTTTCGTGGATCAAGGATAAAACTAATTTTAACATCATCTTAGACAATGAAGTATTTTTGTTTGGTAAAACTGACTTTGAGTGTAAAGCTATTAACTTGATCTTATCCAAAGTCCATAACCCACCCCAGACTGAGGGATCCCCTATATCCTAAGTCAACCACCCTCCTTCCCCTGTGCTTGTTAACAACTGATTCAGTTCAGTGAGCACACACTCCTCTCCCCAACCCCCTAGGATCCTAGTCTCATAGTCTCACAGTTTCCCGCCTGCGCGCCTCAACGAACTAATCCTCCAGCATCCATTCATGGGATGATCCTCCAGCAGCCTACTTAAGCAGCAGCATTTTCCAGAGTCCGGCATTCTCCTGAGGACGATCAGAGCATACTGATCGAAACGTCGAGTTGTACCCCCAGTTCTTTTCAGAACTAATTACTACTCAATTGAGATTCCACATGGTGTCACCGCAATTAGTCTTACTTTTGATCTTATTAATTTGTCGTTTCCATATTTATAAGAGGAAAATGTCCAAGGAAAAGCCATCTCTTTCAATTTTCAAAAAAGATCTTAAGAATTATTACTATATGGAAATATTTATATACAGTTGTAAAAATAATATGGCGAATTTTTACCGTAAATGGGATTTCTTCTCTGTACTTTGCCAAGACCAATAAGTATTAATTACCTGTACTGTTATGCATAAACTTATAATCTCAGCGTTTAAATGTTTAAATGGTTGATTTTGAATTGTTGATAATAAATTGTTATACACCGGGATAAAAAAAAATTAATAATAAAAACAAATAAATAATGTTGTAATAAATAAACCCTTAAAAAAGTAATTATCACTCCTTTTTATCAACATAATCAACGTGAATTCTCTTAATGTAAAAGTGAAAACCACTCTTTTAAACAGCTATATGGCGGACAATTCTTTTGGAGTGAAACCCACTCTGATTCGAGTGAAAATTGCAGTAAAAGGATACCAAATTTGTGTACACTACTAATTTTACAAATTTTTACGCCACATAGCTCATTGAAAGAGTGGTTTTCACTCTTTTACATTAAGGGGACTTAGCCAATCTCGCCCGCAAAAAATACTGGGTCATTCTCCCAGTATTATCGTGAGACGCTGTGTCAGCTAGTCCTTTGTTAACAAACTTAATCCCTTCAACGCCCAAGTTTCGGTAGTAATTGAACCGTGAAGTATGTTACAGTGGGCTTAGACCTTTTGTATTGCCAATTAAGCCTTTCCATTGTGTAGACGGATTAACGTTGGGCCAGCCTTGCAGTTACGTCAAACTAGTGCGGCCGGCTTCTATTGTTAAGGTTTTCTAAAGGTCTGATAGCAGACTTCGAGTAAAAAATACTGAGGGCGAGAATTGTAACGGGCGAGAATTTAGATTGTTCCGGGTGGCGTTACTGGGCGAGATTGGCTAAGTCCCCTAAGAGAGAATATTTGCAGACAATACATAATAATATTGTTTGGTCAAACACTCCGTAATATACAATATCTATATCTATAATCAATTTAATTTAATTTTGCCCTACACCGACGTGTGTATAGCACTGTATGCTCAGTGCTTTCCGAGTGTCTGTGAAAAAACTACACAGGCAACTCGGACGGGATTCGAACCCACGACCTCCTGCTTACTAGGGCAGACGTCTTAACCTCTCCACCACCGAGCTTGCCCGATGACGATTGGCCGGCTAGAATCCTATATAGCAGCGGGTTCCGCGATATATATAGATTGGTGAAATTCTTGGGTCGGGAGATAAACAATTGAATTTAATTTTGCCCTACACCGACGTGTGTATAGCACTGTATGCTCACCAACCTAAAGTGACGGATGCAAAGTGGCCCCCTTTATTGTGTTTTATGTCGTATCACGTATTTCACTGGTTGGCAAAAAAATACATATTTCGTAGTTGTTGAGACTTTCTTTACACTTCTTTCAGACTTGGTGACCGTTCATCTACGTCCTTTCCATGTTTTTGATCATTGCCACCAGCTTTATCCTCCAAATCATCCACTGTTATTAACAATGACAAATTATATCGATTTCAATAGTTTCAGGTTTTAATTCCTGCTACAGTTTGACTGAAATACCACAACAAAGATTTCGTTTCATGTAACACTGATGTTCTCTTATTGAAAACATACATTTTTATTTTCCACGAGCAGAGTATGGCAGTTTGTGGACCATGGACGGAACAAAATTACGCTATAGACAAAATTACGCTATAGACTAAAGCAAAAGTATCCAATCTCTATAAGTATTTCCCCCTTTTTCTGTGACCCTGGATCCACCCCTGCAATAGTTTCAATCGATCCCAGCAATGTCTACATAATGCACGTCAGCAGGATTGTTTTCTGGGGGTCATTAAGGCAGCCAGTATAATTTTCTGGTAATGAACCAAGTTTCATTTGTTTAAATTCCTAAATTCAATGCAACATTTTTACTCACCAGGAAAAAACCTGCATTGAAGCTTAGGCTTACAGCTAATACTATCCAGGTACTGGTGGAGGTACCGGCTGATTTGTACAGGTAGGCAGGTTCTGCTACCGTCGGAAAATCTGTTTAAAATAAAAAATTATGTTAAAAGTCCCAACAAGTATCAGTACATGGAAATTGCAACAGGCCATTCTGGTTAACTTTCACTGTGGTGAGGGGAGGGGTAATAAGAGCGATGATTATGAGTTGAAAAGCAATTTGCCTTTGATAAACTTCACAATATTACATGCCTGAGCATGTATTGTCACATTAACCCTCCAACAATCAGTGCAATTTTTGAAACAACCCATTCAGGCCACTCCAAGCCATTAGCTGTTGCCAGTGGCCTCATATGGTTACCCTTCTGTCTCACACCACTGAGATTGCAGGGTAAAGTGGTCTCCCACCGATATATTGCAGGCCAAACATTTACAGTGGCCTTGCGTGGTACACAGTTGATTTTGTAAGATTACTTGGAAAGGACAGCAGGCTTGTAATAATAATAATAATAATAATGTGTGGACTTATATAGCGCACGTATCCACCAACTAAGTGGTGCTCAAGGCGCATTCTTTTTTACGTGCATTACACAACACACGGGACCTACGGCTTTACGTCCCATCCGAAGGACGAAGCAATTATGGTTAAGTACGTTGCTCAAGGACACAAGTGTCATGACCGGGGCTCGAACCCACACCCTGCTGCTGGCAATACCAGAACTTGAGTTCGGTGCGCTAGACCGCTCGGCCACGACACTCCATGTATGTATGTACTGAAGGTTGCTGAAGAGCAGAATTTTGTGGAATAGGAGAGTTAATTTATTGCTTTATAAATTATTGATTACTTTGACAATTTATTGGACGCTTTAACGTCAGTCATAAACTAGCCTTGACAAAGGCGTGTTGGAATGGTTTATAGGCCTAGATATATCGCCTCGCTTACAGCCCACAGATCCACATCCTTGCAATAAAAGTGACCATTCGTCGCAAAAGTGACAATTCGTCGCAAAAGTGACCATTCGGCGCAAAAGTGACCATTCAGAAAGAGCTCATTCTGCCAATGATCCACCATTAGCATTAACGAATGCAAGTCGGAATAAACTCACCGAAGACGTCTCTGGTTACAAGAGGAGCCCGGCGCTGTCCACAGTCATTGCGGATACGAGTTCCCATAGCCTTTGGTCAAAGCGCTCGCGGCAACCCGGCAAACCCAACGTCGAAAGGTGGGAGGGCCGCAGCGTGGGTCAGTTTGGCAGAGTGACAGAGAGAGCGAAGCATCCGTCAGGCAGGAGCGACTTCACAACTTTCTACTAAAATTTGCATCCGTGTCAGTTACAACCAATTGTCAGTCTGCAGTGCAGTGGTTTCACGCCCGGCGATATACGGTCTCCGACGGACCCCCCCCCCCCCTAAGTACCTGCTGTACTACCGCTGGCCTGGCAAGGTACGGATTTCGCCACAGTATTGTTCTTCACCTATAGAATATATTGTGTTTGAGATTCTGTCATTTTCAAGAAAAGTAAAAAACATCCAGTTCCAATTTAGGAAAGAGTACTCTATCCTAAATTCCACATTAGAGTGAATACACAAAATATAAATGCATTTTCTTTATTTTTGGTTGGCTCTAAATAAGTAAACATACTCCTTGAAGCATTGTTTAATTTTGCTAACATTGCTTATGATGTGCCTTCCATTTAATTAGTGCTTAAATTTAAAAAAAAAACATTTTAATTGCATAAGGTATGGTTTATTATTTTTATTATTTGTTTATCTAGTGGAGTTATTCAAAATCCACTTGTTGCATCTTAGTTTCCACAAAAACATTGCACAATTAGAAAACAAGACAACTTAATGAAAATAAATATTATTAGTCTCATTATTAATCATCCTACTAATACAATGGTCAAAATCAGTCAAAATGTTGATGTACTTCCCAAGGTATATCTAGTGCACTTAAAAGTCAAACAATGTCAAACCTTACGTGTAGTAAGTACAATCACAGGTCAAAATGAGTCGACTGTTTTTGACTGGTAAAAGCATTGTCTGGTATTGTTCAGTATGGTAAAAATGACAGTAAAAACGAGTCAAAAATGCCCATGTGTGAATATTTGGGTTAACAGTCAAAACAGGCAGTTGACTGGTTTTAACCTCTACAGCAACTTCCCACTAAAGTGCAGCAATAGTATGATGGTTAATGGATACTTACCAGTTGAGAGACGTGGAGATTTAGTTTCGGTCACAGTTACGTTTTTCCCATTGTCTCCCATAGCTTTACCAGAAGCTTGACACACATAGGTTGCCTCATCATCCAGGAATGTCACTTGGATTGTTGCTGAAATTTTTAATGTGTTGTTCCTCCAAAAGCAATCTGCGACAAAAAATATTAATAATAATTATGATAGACCTAAATATTTCAGGAGGAAAAGGCCTACACTTATAAATAAGAAAAATTACTAAGTGAGATATTGTGGTTCTGCTATAAAGAACCATACAAGGTTCTCTACGTTTCGACTAGTATGCTCTAGTCACCGCCATGACATTGACTCAATACCTTTTAATAGTATGTTCTGTTAGTGTTTTGCAGTATATTGTTTCCTTTGTTGTTGGACTAACTTTTGAGGCATCTCCCATTTGATTTGTGCACGTTTTAACCGTCAACTGAGGACCCACATTCTTCCTGTGTGTTATAAGTCCTCGGTTTACACCATATGATCTATCAAGCATGTATTGCAGAAAATGAGAGACTTCACCTGTAACTGCCCATTGGGAAACTGTCTACCTACTTGTGTCATTTTTATGCAGTACTATATACTCCTTTTCAGACTCAGCGTTGAGGTCCACCTTGTCGTTTCCAGACACACGCAGCCAGCTGATATTCACTGCAGGTTTGACATATTCTACAATACACGTTAGGTTGAATGTCGATGTGCTGTATGGTACCACTACCGTACATGCTGAAGAATCGTCAGGACACCTGGCGACTTGAGTAGACGCATGATTGACGACTTGAGGACGCGCATTTTTGGGGGTCACTATGAACAAATTAATAAATGAATCATGATAATAATTATCGATTTTTTCCAAACTTTACTATGGTAATTTGACAATTGTAAAAGGTACAATGCCTTACATGCTGAAGAATGGTTAGGTCACTCGACAACTTCAGGATACACATCCTCTGGGGAGATTAGATGACGCCCCCTTCTCCCGCCCAATGGATTTTCTATATCCACGGTCACACAGGCCAACGCTTAGGCTAGGGTCATCAATACTACTATCTTAAGAGCAACAACAACAAGGCGGTAATGGAAAAACAATTTGGCCCACAGCACAAGAAGTGAATGATATTTAAAAGGCAATGTTGAAAAGATGTTTCTTGGTGGATTTCTTGAATTGTTCAAATGATGAGGATGAGCGTATGTGAGACGGCAGGTTGTTCCACAGAGTTGGAGAGGCGATGGAAAAGGCTCGATTGCCATTATGAGATTGTGTTCGAACGAGCAGGAAGGAGAACATGTTACGAAGCCGAGTGAAGTTTTCTTGTGGGTTGGTAGGTATGAATCTGATAAATCTAATAAATTCTTGATGAAGTCACGTGTTAATGTTTGTTATTATTATTTTATTTATTTATTTATTTTTATTTATTTTTTTATTTTTTTGTTCGGTGTCTCATTTGAAAGTTAGCAACGCTAAATTAATTCTGGTTTCAAGCCAACTACTCACCTCTTTCAGAAACATCCATAGATCCAAATACCAGCCCATTGTAACCTGGTTTATACACATATGAGTATTCTCCTTCACTCGAGTGGGTAACGTTATAAATCACCAGTGATAACTCCTCAGTGATACTGTACACATCCTCGTTTCCGGTTTGGAGAAAAAGTGTCCCTTCATAGGATGATATTATTTGAGAATGGACAGCCACACCGTTGCGACGAAACGACCAGTACACGATATTTTTTTTCTGTACCGTGAACTTCCCGGTTTGTATGGGAGGACAGGGCACAATACCACGGTTGCCTCTCTCAAACTCAAAGTGATTTCTTGTTGCCTCGACGTTAATAGTCCACCAGACTTGGGAAAAAAACATTACAAATTTAAATTTTAATGGATTTAATTTGTCCCTACACCGACGTGTGTATAGCACTGTATCGGTGCTTTCCGAGTGTCTGTGAACAAACTTCACAGGTAACTCGGGCGGTCTCGTGCAGACGTCTTAACCTCTCAACCACCGAGCTTGCCTGATGACAACTGGTCGGCTAGAATCTTTTATAGCAGCGGGTTCACCAACCTACAAATTTTCGAAACCGCAATTATGGGTTTTGACAACATTGTTAAACGTGTCTTTGTCTGATGTACATGCTCTTTTTTCATCTCTCCCCGTTTTGCTCTGATGACTACATGGCCCTATAAGGCCAAACAAGTCTCATGTTTCTGGTCTCTGCGCGCCTCGCCTCAGACCAGCGCGTCAGCATTTTTAATTTTCTTTTATTCTCTCTTTTTTTCTTTTTGGCTACGAAACGATATCCAATTGCAGCCAAAATTGTTGGATCGATTGGAATTCTGTCGTGTTGTGCTTTAAACGACTTTTTCCACAGAGTATGAATGTTTGCCTGATTTGTGAGGCCACTCTTAGCCACCATACTTTATACATGGGAAATTTGGTCCCCACGCGTGTATCACGTATTTCCCTGTGGCAAAAAAGGGTGAAAAAGAAAAAAGAAAAAGAAAAGATTACCCCCAAAAACCAAAACAAAGCGCACTGACCAGTAAACAGGAACATTTTTTATGACCAAGGGGATGTATGTATTTATTATGTCATATATTCGATATTTGTGTGTATTATAATGCTTTTTTAATAATAAAAATTAAAATAATAACAAACGGGACATGAAGGGGGACTACCGCCCCCTTGGCTACGCCTCTGCCTCCTCTCGGACCATTGGGTCTAGGTCTCAATTTCCCCCTCGAACTAAGCCCCAGTGGAACCTCAATCCAAACGATCAGCTCTCGCTCTCGGTCTTGGTCAATGAGGCTGACAATTCCGTGTTCACTTGGGCGTAAAGCTTTTGTTTTCCCCTTTTTTCTTGTGCACAAGCGCGCTAACTGTCCATGTTTGGCCCACTTTTTGGTACCCACCCCTTCCCCCATGTCGCAATCTCTTAATTAATTGCTCTGTGTTGGCTGGTCTTTACTTACCTATCAGTAACGTAACGATGTCTAATTGCTTCATTACTGCAAATCTTATGTTTCTGCAAGAGAATATTATATCAACAAATAATTAATAATAATAATAACTAGAGCTTAAGTGTTTGTTAGAACAAACACACGGTGTTCGAGTCAACTTCCAGTTCAATCAAATTATCATCGATGTCAATATCATATTGTGCAAGGGTTCATCATCTTTTATAATAACAATATCAATTTCATATTCAAAAGACATCAATTTTGCGTTAGAATGTGTTGAATTTGAACTTCCTGTTTGGACAGGAAGTAAAGGTCACATTAGGTGGTTTGAAGGTCATGTATGACCTCCTCATGATTATGAAAAAATTTCAAATTTGTCAACTTATTCATCAAATTGATGCTATGAGATATGACCTTTTAAAATTTGTAAAAATCGTTACTTCGTCTGCCACTAATTGGACCATTGGCAAGCATTTATGGTAAATCATTTCACAAGAATTACAAGCTATTAATGTAAGGAATTCAATTGTTTTTTTGTTTTCTAATAGGTCATTTAGTTCTTGAGATATTGGCTGTTGAACTTGGAAAAGTTGTGAGATTTAAGCAATAAATTAGAAATTAACAAGTGTGGCTTGGAACACAATGTTTTTTATTTTAAATATTGACACTAGCCCAACACATGCTTTTCAAAAACCATGCTAGATGATAAATCAACATTAAAAATCACTCATATGAAAATAGTTTGCCAGGGTTGTAGGTAGCCAGATCAACTTATTCAGCGTTATTATGGGCATAAAGACACAAAGTTGATTTAGGGTAGAAGGGGACTACATGTATAGTAACTGGATTAAACTTGGCTGCAAATTCAAAGAGCATGAAGTGCAGGTTAAATTGTTTGGGGGAGTTGGGGGTTACTGAAGACACTGAAGCATGGAAGACCATATAAATATTTCCCCTTTCCTTTCCTTCAGCTAATTAGCCTTTCATTAGAAAACAAGCTTATAACTACTACATGATAAAGTTGGAAGAAAGCTTGCATCCGTGCTTTCCATCTTCCACTGCCCCCGTAGAAGAGTTGTCAAAAAGTAAATAATTCCCAATTCAAACAAAATTAAATGTAATTATATCCACTGGATCAAATCTGATAATTGGTTGCCCTTTTCACTTTGTTTATGGAAAAACCTTTCAATTTTAGATTTAAATGAAGCCAACATTGGTATTTATCTCTTGGTATTAAGTCTTGTACAAAAATAAATTTAATCTTTATTTATAATATACTTCACTTTCAAGTTAAGTTTATAACAAAAATATAATGATAAATTGACAATGATAGTGACACTGTAATCAAGCATCTCAATATTGTGACATGCTTATAAACTGTCTTTGTTTTCACCTATACTGCAAATAATTTAAAAATAATTTATAAAATTTGAAAACAAATTCTACATTGATTTTTACATTTTCAAGGTTGTACACATGATTGGCAAAATGTCTGTAGCTCTACATCCATACTACAGAATTACAACCTAAAGATCAGATGCCATTTTGTACATAAATTGTTAGACATTGAAATAATCAAAGAGTTGTTTGGATGCTTGTAAATTGCTAATAAAGCAATGAAATACATATTTATTTTAACTGTCTGTTGGGTTTTATGACTTGACTTTTGTGGTTACACAGTTCCCTCCCCCACAATCAATTGAAACCACTTTGTTGACCTGTTTAACCTACTTGTAACCAATCTAGAAATGAGTGTACATGGTCTTAAACATGTAACAAGTGAATTGACTTCAGTGTAAATTAACCCAACCATGATCCTTTGTTGACAAGAAAACAGAATCAATCTGCATTTATAATTTATGAACGCTCTGTATGTACGATTTAGTGGCAGTTCAGAATGGGTGACATTCAGGGGTTGTCATTGGAATCGGTAATTTTGGAATAAAATGTCTGCCCCCTTCCCCCAAGTTCTTGGTGATGGCATGTACTGCCACTGGTGATGAACCAACACATTTGGGTTTTTTTCTAAAATTCTTTGGTCTATCATTGCAGCACTATAGAATCCAAGAACTAGGGAAGGGGAGGGGCAAACAAGCAATAAATGTATAAGGGGCCGAAATTACCAATTCCATTGACTGACGACTGGTGCTTCATTATGTCGAAAATCACACCCAGCATCAATTCTGCATAGCTGAAGTTGCAAGATGTTTCTGTCCTTTCTGAAAAAGATTTAAGATTGAAAATAGGAGTAAGGGCTTAGATTTAAATAAATGTTGTTTAACTGACATGGATTGGACAGGTGGTTATCAGATACACCCATTCTCTTGGACTGAAATGCCAGTACTGCTATAGCAAAAAATAATAACAAATTATAGTAAACCATAATTTGTTGTAATAAACAACCATTAAAACTAAATGAAATGTTCATCATTGCTATGAAGACCCCTTCTCAAACGATCTGTTAACGTAAGACGTTAAACCATACCATCGTGTAGCCTAGAAACTGAAGATTGTTGATGAATTGAACAGTTACGATACTGCATTTGGATGTGGTGTCAACGCCGTGTCGGGGTACTGTAGGCTGGAACTCAGTCTGAGCCATGATACATCGGAGTCAACATGCTGTAAAAAATAAATGTTAAGTTTTATAAGTACATGGAATAAAGTATTTGAAATTTCAGAGACGTTCTAATTTATGTGAATGAGGAAAATAATATGTCACAGTGAACATGCTGTAAAAAATAATAGGAAGGTTTTATAAGTACATGGACCAAGAATAAAGTATTTGAAAATTCAGAGAAGTTCTAATTTATGTGAATGGGGAAAATAGTGTATAATTTTAGAGTAGCTGGACCATTGAAATTGAAAAGGGCATTGGTTTGTTTTCAAAATTGCACACAATTATTCTTGACAATGTGTAATAAATTAAAGAAATGTTCTCGCACGAAACTCACATCAAAAGAGAAAGGTATTTAAGGAAATTGCAGAGTCTCATATACTCATATAATTTCATGTGATAGTGAGGGATGTCTGAGAGAGGCCTCAGGGAGCAGGACCTACAAGTACATGTAAAATGTATTGTGTCATGAATATTGTGCAGTTTTCCTGTGAAATAATTGTCTATGTAAGTTTATTTGTATCTGAGAAAGGTAAAAAATTAAGGAAAAGTGCAGTAAACAATCACTACGCTACTTATTTAATTTGTGCACAAACTGAAGATTTTTGGAGAAAACAAAAATTACAAAATATATGGCATAAAATTTCTACTGAAAAAATGCCATAACCTTAACAACTGAATTTGCCTATCCTTATTTATATTCTAAATACATTTTGATGACATCTGTTCATATTTTGTTAGAAAGGTGGCGAGTTGTTTACTGTCCAAAGTATGTTCACGTAGGCCTAACTAACGTTAGTTAAACAGGCACAATGCAACGACGAATGGACAGCTTAAAAAATAGCTTTTCTTGTATAAAAACACGAAGATAAATACAGGAAATCCTCTTAAAAAGTAATTTCAAGATACCTACCCTTTATGACTGTGTTGGCGATCCATTTTTACACGAAATCCAAGACCTATTGGGTCAAAACTCCCTCAAAAAGACACAATTTCGTAGAAAGAAGACTGTGACGAGCCTAAAAATGACGTCTGGGCCAAGGGCACCACACGCAAACAGCGTCGATATCGATTGTAGATCCATTGTAACCAAAGATCGTGTATCGCCTCGTATTGCGCCTTGCGGCGCTACACGGTCTTTGATTCTTTCATGCAACGTCATTGAAACGTTTTAAATATTAAACTTTTTAGCGTAATTCGACACCTGATGACATAATCATGACGTCACAGCAAACGGTTTCGTCAGCTTGTTATGTTCTGTTCATGTGTTAAGTTTGAAGGCTGTAAATGCTTAGCAAGGATGCCTTTGTTGCCGGACAGTCGCCACTGAGAAAAAGAAGTTAAAAAAAAATAAAAAACAGTACAAAAACAATAGGTGTTCGCGCTGCACGCTCGAACACCTAATAATACAGATTTTTAGCGCGCACATATCCACCCTGCTGGGCGCTCAAGGCGCGGAAACAAAGAAAAACATGAATACAAACAATATACAATGATAGCATAGGGGACAAAATAAAAATTATGTACCGAGATACATGTACCTACGATGCAATTACAAATATACATCACCTTTGAAGAGTTGTGACATAAGATGAGTTTTAAGCATCGACTTAAATCTGGTTATACTATGACAAGATTTGAGTTTAGTTGGAAGATCATTCCAGAGTCTCGGAGCTGCGACAGAAAACGACCTATCACCCCAGTTTTGAAGTTGGTTCCTTTAGGAGTGACATGTTGCTGGAGCGCAAATTGCGTGATGGAGTGTAGACTTTAAGCAGTTCAGAAATATAAATTGGAGCAATGTTATTAAAAGATTTGTGAACAATTAGCATAAGTTTAAAAATGTAATGAGGGGGTTATCTGCGAGTCACCAATTGTAATAAATGGAAGAGAAACTTTAGACAATTGCTGACGTGATCCAAATAGAACAAATTTTGTTTTTTCATCGTTCAATTTCAGGAAGTTTTGTCTCATCCAACTTCGAATCTCTTGAATACATTTCTCCAGTGTTTTAATGCAGGAATCGGCAGGTTCTTGAGAAGATTTAAAAGTAATGTAAAGCTGCGTGTCATCAGCGTAAACATGGTAATTTAAATTATACTTCAAAATGATATCACGAACTGGAAAGGTATAAACAGTAAACCACTGTGGGCCGAGCACAGAGCCTTGGGGTACAGAATAGTCAAGAATAACAGGCTCGGAGATAGCGTTACCAATACAAACATGCTGAGGCCTATTTAAAAAAGAGTGGGACTTACACTAATCCAGGGCTGTGTCATCATTCCCAAGATGATATTGAAGGCGGAGAAGGATTTTATGATCGACCGTGTCAAATGCGGCGCTTAAGTCTAACAAAACTAATGCAGTGATTTTCCCCTCATCCATGGCAGATAAAATGTCATTGTTGACGCGAAGAAGAGCAGTTTCCGTTCCATGAAATGGTTTGTAGGCTGACTGAAATGTGTCCGACAGGTTATTAGCACGAACATGGTCAGAGATCCGTGATGAAACAACTCGCTCGATTGTTTTTCCAAGGTACTTTAAATTCGCTACTGGTCGGTAATTTTTGAAAACTTCCTTGTCCAAACTGGGTTTCTTGTGGAGTGGTTTAACATGAGCAACCTTCTGGCTATTAGGAAACAACCGGAGAAAGAGAGATATTTTACAATATTTGTGATATACTTAGCAAACACATCAATATTTTTGTTTTATTAGCGAAGTTGGCACTGGATCAAGTTCACATGATTTTGACGGCGATTTCATGATGAGTTTCTTGATCTCCGTAACACTAGTAGGCTCAAACATGGACAGTCTACATTGTGGATCCTTGCGTGATGGTGTTTGTGATAGAATGGCGGGTACTGAGGGAAAACGACGATATTCTCAATTTTTGTGACAAAAAGTTTGAAAAAGCATTTGCGAGGTCCTGATCGGAGTGTGTAGATGGAAGCACTGGAACTTTGGGTTTATGAAGCAGCTTTTCAACAATGTTAAAGAGTTTTTTCTGATCACCAGAGCTATCTTCCACAAGAGATGAGTAGTGAGTTATTTTTGTCTGGTTAATCATGTTCTTCACAATATCACGTTGGTTACAGTATTCATAAAACATCTGACAATAGCACATAACATTCAAAATTACAGAATACAAATAAATTTTAATGACAAAAAATTGTACTAACAAAAGAAGAACTAGAGGTATAGAGTTTGTAAAAAACAAATTCAAGGTGTTTGGGGTTCATCGGATTCATCATGGGTCATCACCTAAAAGTTGTTTAAAATACATTAATTTAGTCTATTGGCTATGGCTGTCGCTCGAACACCTAAAAACAAGAGTTACTTCAGGAGATATGTGTTTTATGATATAATGAAAATTATATAACAAAATGAATAAATAACTTCCCGGGTTCCGTCATCCCATATAATTTTAAATTTCTCCAACCGAATT
>CM055816.1:18976276-18998661 GCA_029582265.1 Zoroaster sp. YZ-2022
AAAGCCCCCTTTCAGTCAGAAGGATATATTCTCCCCTCCCTCACCGGCTGGCGTCGCGAATCACTGATTCGCTATGATATTTTGTTCTGTTGTAGGGACTGCAAGGACTCAACGGGAACGTGGAGAGAAGGGACCTAGGGGTGTTGGTGGGTGAGGCTGGAGTCCAGGGTAGAGTTATCCCTAATGGACACTCTGGGACCAGTGGTAAGTTTAATAGTTATGAGAATAGTTATAGGTTACTGTTCACATAAGAAAAAATCATGTACCAAAATGTGTCTCAACTCCTGGTGAAAATAAATGTTTCTTGTGAAATGCATTTTTTCCTCTTTGTCTTGATATCAGGGAGCTCCAGGAGCCATAGGGTTTACGTGAGAAAGCGGTCCACAAGGATCTATTGTAAGTATTCTTCCTGATGTCACCAATTTTTGGTGTCCTTTTTTGGAAGAAGTTTTTGTTTTCTCAGACAAAATCTTTTTTTTAAAATTTTTATTTATAAGGAGAACATGTGAAGTCATTGTTAATCATTGTTATTCCCCATACATTATTACATTATGAGTCTCTTTATTACTTTCTTTTATTACTGGAGTGCCATGGCCGAAAGTAGTTTAGTGCATCAGGATTTAGTTCTGATGGCTGAGTCATCAGAATGGGGTTCGAATCCTGCTCACACCGTGGTACTTAAGGCCCTGAGCAAGACACACTTTACCATAATTGCTTCTTCCACTCAGGAGAGTAATGGGTACCCTGGAGGGTGAGTTGGTTGTTGTATTTGATTAGCCCTATATGTGCCAAAATGGCAGCAATTGAGCTGTGGTTCCCAGGAGCTGGGATGGTCAGGAATGATTAATGAGCAGGGGTACAATGTAATGCGCCTTTGAGCACCAGTTTGGTGGATGGTGTTATATACATGGGGTTCACATATTATTATTAGGTGTCTGGCATGCACCGAAACACTCATTGTTTTTTGTTCGCTTTTTTTTCGCTTTTTCGCTTCTTCTCGGATAGATTTTGTCTACAAAAAACACACACTTGCAAACTTCACATGAACTTGAAACTTTGGCATATACTTAGAACTTAACACGATGAAACAGAATTCTAGACAGAATTTGTGACGTCCATGATGAGGTCAATCAGATATCGACTACTTATATAAATCAAAGTTTAATGTTTAAAAAATCATATCTAAACAACCACAAAAGGGTAATTCACAATTTTTGTACCATTGTACAGATCGTTAATTGTCAAACAATATTTACAAAAGAATGACCCTTATTTGACCTCACTTCCTGTCCAAACCGGAAGTCAAAGTTTAATATTTAAAAATCATATCTCAACAACCACAAGGGTAAATTCACAATTTTGTACCATTATACAGACTGTTAATTGTCAAAAAATATTTACAAAAAGATGACCATTGGATTTTACCTTACTTCCTGTCCAAACCGGAAGTCAAAGTTTAATATTTAAAAATCATATCTCACCAACCACAAGAGGTAAAATTCACATTTTGTGTACTATTGTATAGATTGTTAATTGTCAAAAATATTTACACAAAGTGGTGACCCCACTTTGACCTTACTTCCTGTCCATAAACCAGAAGTCAAAGTTTAATATTTTAAAAATCTTATCTCAACAACCACAACTGGTAAATTCACAGTTTTGCACCATTGTACAGATTGTTAATTGTCAAAAATATTTACAATAAAGAAGACCCCAATTTGACCTTACTTCCTGTCCAAACCGGAAGTCAAAATTTAATATTTAAAAAATCATATCTCAACAACCACAAGAGGTAAATTGACATTTTTGCACCATTGTATAGATTGTTAATTGTCGAAAAATATTTACACAAAGGTGACCCCAATTTGACCTTACTTCCTGTCCAAATAGGAAGTCAAAGTTTAAATTATTTAAAAATCATATCTCAACAACCCACAACAGGTAACCACATTTTTGCACCATTGTATAGATTGTTAATTGCCAAAAATATTTACAAAAACATGACTTAATTTGACCTTTACTTCCTGTCCAAACCGGAAGTCAAAGTTTAATATTTATGATCGATGTATGTAAAACCATCCGGTGAACAAGATTCCGGTGGCCAGTTTTAAATAACCAGAATTTTTTAGAAATTTCAGGGTAATTGTTGAGGATCTTCCTTAGGTGTAGTATGAAGAGAAGCTTTTATTCGATCATTATCATTCTTTATTATACCATTGCATTTGAAATGAAGTTTTTGAATTTTGGTGTACGGCCTAATGTGATTAAGTTCAAATTATTGAAATGGACTTCAAACAACTGTCATCGCTGGTAACCACACATCATATTTGTTACAGTGTACTCTTTAATATGAAAAAAACACAATGCAAAGTTTCTTTTAAAACATTCTGACGCCATCATCACCGGCCCTGACAAAACCGGGACACCTAGTGCCTGCACACATAAATAAACACTTAAGACCAGTTATTATTAGTATTATTATTATTATTATTATTATTATTATTATTATTATTATTATTATTTTTAAATTATTATTATTATTTATTATTATTATTATTATTATTATTTTTAAATTGACACATATTATTATTACACACACATACACATACATATTACACATGAGAGGAGAGGAGGAGGAGGAGAGAGACGAGGAGCAGAGGAGAGGAGGAGGAGGAGGAGGAGGAGGAGGAGGAGGAGGAGGATGAGGAGGAGGAGGAGGGAGGGAGGAGATTTCAGAATGGATTGGAGGAGGAGGAGGAGGAGGAGGAGGAGACGACCATATATGATTTGAACTAGAGTATTTTTCCAAAATTGTATTTTCTTGAGCCCATCGGGTTTTATACATTTAGATGGGTTAAACTGGACATTTTAACCAAAAAACCCCATGCCAAGAGGGACTAAGTATTTTTTAATGTCTGAAAAAAAGTACGCATTGTATTGAGCGATTATTTATAACAGTTTTATAAGCATAAATCTTTAAAAACTTTTCCCTCTGTTCAATATTTGTATTGTCTGAAAACAGTCTCACGCGCGATTTTTTTTTTACCACAAATTTGTTGATTTAAATTTTTAAAGAAATACTCCCCAGAAGATAAGTATGTCACAGTGTATTGTTTACAAAATGGAATTTATTGCTGAAGGCTTTGATAATCTCAAAAAATTAAATTTTCCCAATGAACTTCCATTCTAGGAGCAAGAGGAAGTTGGACCTGCTGGAGTCAACGGCAAAGTTGGACTAACGTAGAGTATTTTTTGAACAAAAATATTCTTGTAATACACTCAATTTTTCTTCAGTTTTCCTATAATCTATGATTAACATATTGTGTAATGTATGGGATGTTTCCCATCAGTTTTAATTCAACAAATTTTCTCCCAAACTAGTGGTTCATAGGCATGTTGGCTGATTAAAATGGGAAGAAGAGATCTTTGGCAGAAGTTGGAAATTATTTTGAAAAAGTTGAACTCAAATTTAGCAGAAACAAGTGTACATACAACTAGTTTTTTATTATTTGAATGGTAACTATGCATGGCAAGTGGAACTTAACTTTACAAGGGGGTGTACTGCTTGGCACCCTTCTGGAAAACCCCTCCCTGCCCCTCCTCTTCCCCAGCCTACAGGGCCTGACAGACATATTTAACCATTAGTTATTCCTCCAGGGCCCCACGGGCTCAATCTGGAGCTAAAGGTGCAACTGGTATCCGTGGGTATCCCGAGGGAGTACAAGTTGAGTTACCGGATCACGAGGGAGGATGGCAGAGATGGAGCCCTGTGAGTATCATTTCTTCATTTCTTTCAAAGGGGTATCTTTAAAGATTGACTACAACGGAATAATGATAAGTGCTGTGTTGCTGTTGCTCGCTCGAAATGTGTAAATGATTACTAAATATTATTATTATTCAATAAAACTTGTTCCTTCATGCAAAAAAAAATCAATTTGATCGGGCGCTTCTATGACCCAGAAAAGCCCAGTTTCACCAAAAGCCTCAACTCATGAGGACATAATACATACTCTTCATGTGATGGCAGACCCATGACGCTTTGTTACCCTACCACGCACAACAGTCGATCGTGTACTGTACTGTGGCGCGTATTTACCATATGCACGCGGAACAACATGGACAAGCGACACCTTCAGACCTACCAAAACAGCGAAAAATGTCCGATAGCAGCGATATTAAAGATCACAGTATAGATGAGGAAGAGGGAGTTTCATCTAGGCACTTGAGGATAGTGTGATGTCAGTTCTATGATGAGAGGGAGCTCCCCAGACGCAGGAGAGAAGGCGTAAGACGACGATCAAGAGTCGGCACGTGAGCGCTGAACCCAACCTCGGCTCGGCTTCGAGCCAATTTCCGCGTGTGCCCTGCAGCCCGGTGATTTGGTGTGATCGCCAGGCCGAAGACGACTTAACCAAATCCGATGGATGATAGACGGCCAAACACAGACTGGTAAGCCCACAAAATCGATTCATGAATGAAATACTGAATGATGTTTCTGCTTGATCAATTCGTTTCAAGGTACAAAAACAGTTGTAGGCTATACTTTGACAAAAACATGAACGAACATGATGGAGACCAAAGGTACATAATGTAGTAGTATTATGTACATGTGTACACTGTACATGTGTACAATACATGTACAGTGGAAATTTTGGGGGGAAATTACTATGTCTTATGTTTTATGATTTGTTGGCACATTAGCCAGTATTTATGAAGACATGATGGGAAAGTAATCACTGCTCAAAATTCAAATAAAATCATGATCTTTACCATCATGCTTTTAAGCATAATTGACATTTAGTCTTTCCTTCAAATCAAAGGTTGTAGCCCCTGCACAATAAAAATGTTTGATCTGCCCATGGAAAAATGTATTCCTTCGTGATGTACCTGTCCTTGATCAGTTCATGGGGATGTATTTCAAGATCAATTTTAAGTAGTGCAACCCCAATGACAAAGTTACTAAATTTATATTTTCCAAACTTGTTTTTTTTGTAATAGTGTTCGTGTGGGACATTGTGTTCTTCAGCCTTTGCTCGCAAAACTGTATATGTTGCAAAGAAGTTGAGAAGACAGAGAACATGATGCGCAGCTGGACATCAACGTGGATGATCCCAACCAGTGCCTTAACCATCCATGATTGGTTTGATGCGATCTGCCTCCACCCAGGAGTGTTGCAACAGCGTATCTTCAGTACAGAGCATACTATGGCAGAGATGCAGTTGAAGGAACGCTTGACCAGTAAGTGATTTGAGTGTTGACTGAATGTACAAAGCCAATGTACCATCAATTTCAATTAATATTTTAGAGCAATGTCAGTTTTGAATGATCTGCATATCAAGCAGATTACTTTGATTGACCAGAATGAGCACCGGATGTTTTTACTTGAGTAACCGCAACTGAATATGACCTTGGTTGACCCATCGCATCTATATCTTATTGTGCATTACATGTATGTAATTGTTTACTTTGATCATGATTGCCTTTTGGTATGGTTATAGTTTTATAGCATTTCAGTTTCACATGGTGTTAACGTAAACAATATCGATACTCCACCATGCAAATCACAAATCTTATGTTTATAATTTTGTCTGATTTTTGTTTTGTTTACAGAAAATATCGCCATGTTGCATATCGGCAAGTGGGTGAGGTGGTGTTAGTTATATCTTGGCTGTTTCAACCGGTGCCACTGCCATCATGTGTAATGGACGCAACCAGGACATTCCCAAACCCTGATGGACAGTACAAAGGATTTTCGTATCCACCACTGGATTAGGCCGATTTTGTTTGTTTTTAAATTGGTAACATTCTTCCCAGATATAATGATCTGGAGGAGTTACAAATTATTTTGTGCATTCATAAACCATGATCAATGGCAGAATCAATTTACGTGTGTATTTCATTTTGTGTCTTTTCGGGGAGAATGATTAATTTAGCACTAATGTGAAATAAACTTGTTTTATGTTGCCAACAATACACTATGGTAAAAACATTACAAATTCGGTATGGCAGAAAGATGCCAAGAACTGAAAATTTTACAAGACCTTAGCGTACTTTCGAATAAATGACAAGACAAAATATGTATGTATTTGCAACCAACAATTGAGTTTATTTTGAGGTTAAAATATCAAAATTAAAAAAGTTGCCTCTTGATGACGAAACAACTTAATCAAAATCCTGTACATACTTGTTTGGAACTTGGCCATTGTTCTATTAAACCGAACTGAAAATCCTTTGAAATTCGTTTCACACTTGCTGCTTTTTTCCCAGGAAAAACTTACAATCAGCATAACTCTACTGCTGAGCAGGTTCAGATTTTCGGATTAAAGCTAATTCAATTAGGTTTTTGGCTTTGCATCACAAAAGGGAGAAGTGTGACAAAGACTAATATTGTAAATCTCATGTTGGTAAATCTCATGTACTTCTGCCTATAAAACTTAAAACTTGTTCTGAGTGTACAGTGGCAATACAAATTGTAAAACACAAGAATAGAATAACAATAAATGTGTACAGGCCATGTCATTCTGTCTTCAATCAAATATTAATAAAAATATAAAGACATGTATATAGCACCAAATCCATTTGAATAAAATGCTCCCAGGGCCTCCTTTAAATATAATAAAATAACCTAAAGTAACAATAGCAAAAGATTATAAAAGATTAAATACATGGGAGCCAGATAAAGTGATAAAACAGACAAATATCAGCAGGGCGGGATCCAGGAATTTTGGCATGAAGGTGAAACTTTCGGAGTATTATTCACGAACTTCACCCATTCCTTTGATATCGCAGGATCCCGCGGAAATTGAAAAAATGAGTCTCCTGGATTCTTAATACTATTTCTAGTGCATCCACCAACAACACATGAAGTCGGCATTATAAAACTGTTACACAACAACGCCAAAAACTTCATAAAAACTTCATGCTCTGCTGACTCATGAAAACGCATGTATAATATACCACGGAAGTAACAAGCGTCTTCTGTTTACTCTCGGTGCTCATGGGTTATACGTCATCCCCTTTTCGCTGGTTTACAAGTCCGCTGGTACTATATCGTGGATTTCATAGTGGATTTTCAATGGGTCTTTGTCGGGAACCAGTGCAGGGCGGAAATTTCAAAAATCGAAGAAGCAGGGTCTAATTTTTTTCGGTCAAATTGCAACAAAATTATGAAGAGAAAAAATGACCACAACAATAAATTGTTACCTGAACACAACATAAACAAGGTTCGATAGTCAATTTAATGTGAGAGTTCTCGTTGTAGTCCATCTTTAAGATACAAAAAAAAAGTATTTGTTGACTTTTGTAGATTAATTTATTCGCATATCTGTCTGCCTATAAACCTTAGTGATCTCAGCTTGAGGCCATGTTAGAGATGATGCCATGATAATGTACATATGTGTGCATGATGCGCATATGTTGCCATTGAGCGAGGGTGCACTTCCATTTCTAATGGTGGTGACATCATTTGCATGAAGTCCATACTGCATTGATCTAATTGTGCCATATTAATATTTTATGAACATTTTGATGATTAATTTGTATATTTGTTCTCTTCCTTCATTCTGCAGGGACCTGCTGGCCCAGCTGGACCTGCTGGTCCATCTGGCGATGGATTGGACAAATTGTGAAGTTTAAGCTTAATATTGATAAGGTTGTGGTATGCATAAATACAAAGAATAACATTTGTTTAATATTTTCATGGTATTTAAATAAAGATTATCACCAAGTCTAAGTCATTACTTCCAACCCAAAGTCAAGTCACAGGTAAATAAAAATTACTTGAGGTCAAACTCAAGTCAGCCACTGATTCCAGTCAATTAACAACTCTGAATCTAGACAATATATTAAAGATATTTTAAAGCTACTAAGTCAATAAGGAACTGTTTTAGAAGAATTAGTGTGTATTCTCTGTGATGTTTGAAGAAAGTAATGTTTTCTCTTGCAGGTGGGTATGGGTGCAATGGGAGCCCCTGGACCTGCTGGTGCCGCTGGACGTCTGTAAGTATTTACTTTATGTATTTGCTTGTTTGATTCTTTTTTGTTCCTTCATTCCTTTATTCCTTTATTCCTTCATTCCTTTATTCCTAGTGTCGTGGCCGAGCGGTCTAGCTTACCGGACTCAAGTTCTGGTGTTAGCAGCAGAATGTGGGTTCGAATCCTGGCCGTGACACTTGTTTCCTTGAGCAAGACACTTAACCATAATTGCTTCACTCCACCCAGGGGTTAAATGGGTACCTGTGAGGGCAGAGTTGGTTGATTAGCCGTATATGCGCTGTAATGGCAGCAATTGAGCTGTACACTCCGCAGGGAGCTGAGATGGTTTCAGGAATGATTTATGAGTCTTATGAGCAGGGGTAATAATGGATACGTGCGCTATATAAGTCCACACATTATTATTATTATTATTATTATTCCTTTATTCCTTTATTCCTTCATTCCTTCATTCCTTCATTCCTAAATTCTTTTGATCATTTATTCCTTTATTCCTTATTTTCTTAATTTCTTTATTCCTGTATTCCTTCGTTCATTTATTCCTTCATTCCTTCATTCCTTTATTCCTTTATTCCTTCATTCCTTCATTCCTTTATTCTTTTTTTGTTCATTTATTCCTTCGTTTTTTCGTTCATTTATTCCTTCGTTCATTTATTCCTTTATTCCGTCTTTTTCTTCATTCCTTTGTTTCTTCATTCCTTTGTTCATTTATTCCTTTGTTCATTTATATCTTTATTCCTTCAAATTCCTTCATTCTTTGCTCCTTCCTTCATTTTCTTTTTAGATCCTTCTTTCCTATGTTGGTTTGTTCATTAAATTTATTTGTTTGTGTGATAGATACATCGCTTATAAACACCAAGGTTCTCTAGCTATCATCATATATTGTGTGTATAAGTAAGATTTGTAGCTTTGCACGGTGAAAAGGATAAGTAAAGACTGTTTGCAGTGACACCATGTAGTGAAGATTTTTAGCTTTGCATGGTGAAAAAGGATAAGTAAAAGACTGTTTGCAGTGACACCATGTGAAAACAAATCTCTTTTGAGTACTTAGTTCTGAAAGAACTGGTAGTTACAACTTGACATTCTCTTGCTTTCTCTCTTATAGGGTTCTGATGGAGCCCCAGGTAAACATGGACAGGATGGCGCAGACGGATCTGTCGGTAGTATGGGACCTCAAGGACCTAAGGGACCCACCGGTCTTACTGGATCAAGTGTGAGTATATTCTCACGTTGGATATTGTAAATCAGGGCCCTTACATGACAACTAAAGATGGCAAACCATTTCTTTTCATTTGTCCTCATGGACTTGTATGGATGAAAATTAAGATGGTTGCAATGTGACAAAGGTGTACTTGGTTCAGCAAACCTACTCCACATAAGATATTTGAGTGTAAATAATAAGTTGATTGTTATATTGATGTATGTATGAATTTATTAATTTGACAGGGCAGGGATGGTAATCCTGGAGCTAAGGGACCCCAGGGAGCTACTGGACCTCAGTGTGATAAGGGACCTGCAGGTGCCCAAGGAGCCATGGGAGCAGTAGGAATCAGTGTAAGTCTCTTTATCAGTCTAAAATACTGAAAATTCTTCTATTTAACAAAGAAAACCATATTGAAGGAAGAGGATTTGACATACGATGTTGTGTCCACAACAAAGCCGTTATTTGTTGTAAATGGAAGAAACTAGTGTTGTGATTGTATGGTGGGGGATCTGTATGAAGCTTCTTAAGTATGTTAACCTGTATTTGGTCATACTAGTTACAATGCAAGACATTGTTGCTATTAAGACGTTTTGTTCTTTATATCTAGGGTGCCCCAGGGCCAGCTGGTGGTAAGGGAGAGCGTGGACCTGCTGGACCCGCTGGCGTTCGTGGAAGTACTGGCCCTGATGGTAACACTGGACCTGCTGTAAGTACGCTACATTTTGTCTGTGGTTTTTATAACAAAGTTTATGGATTGATTGCATATGGAGTGGTGCAAGCATATGTTGGGTTTCGTGTCAACAGCTTTCATAGAACTTTTGAGTGTTTTTTTTTTTGGAATTCACTTAATATATGTGATTTCACTGATTTATGATTTCATACTGGTCATTGGTCATTGATTTGTAAGTGATTATAAATCTTATCAAAGAATTGTTGTATTTATTTTAGGGACCCGCTGGACCTGCTGGAGCAAGAGGAGAAACTGGATCCACTGGATCCACTGGAATCATTGTAAGCTCTTATTCCCTTTTAAACATTCACTGTCACGTACATTCATGAGCAAAGAAAACACATTTTCACCGGTATTTGACCCCTGTGTGAAACACTGCAGTCTAACTTTATATAGACCAAGGATCATCATTGTTCCCATTGTGTTTTTGTTGTTGTTGAACTTTTTAAAGCATGCCCCATAGGATTTGCAACTATGGACATTTAAGAACAATAAGCAAGCAACTGAGGATCTATTGTTCTTGGTTTATACCATTAAGCATGTACACACAATCACCCAAACTGATTCCTTAATATGACATCATACAGAATGTATAAACACATAATTTTGTTCTTTCTTTCTCAACAGGGCCACAAGGGATGGGGAGGTGGCCCAGGTGCCCCAGGACCCGCTGGACCTCCCGTAAGTACAGATACAAGAAATATACGTAACAAGAACTGCTAACATTCAACTCTTCACTGACAACTTGGTGCTAAAATGTTCAAATGGTCTTTTCAATTCTTCTTGATCGTTATTGAAATAAGGTTTCTACCTCTTTCACTCCATTCATACATGTTCATGACCCCCTCGTGCATATTCATATTATTTTCCCCACCATTCAGGGCACAGCTGGAAGACGAGGGTCCACTGGACGACCAGGCCCTGCAGGACCTGCTGTAAGTACATATTTTACAGACAATTTTCAAAAAAAGAAATTATTTTTAAATGACTTTTCTTATTTCAAAAATATCAATAAATTTAAAGTTCAAATATTTTTCCTGTTTATCAAATATCATTTATAATTTATGAGATGTATTTTCCAAAAAAGTCTGAATAAATTTTGTACAAATAAATATTCGTGTATTCATTTTTTGTTTGTATTTGTTTAGGGTCTTGATGGACCAAGCGGCAGAAATGGAAAGGCTGGTATACAGGGCCCCCGTGGTAGGTCAGGACAAGTTGTAAGTATAAAGGGTTTGTTCATCACTGCCCAGGGAATTATTGATCAAATTAATCAAATTTATATTACAGTAAACTAATATCAAGTATTCTACAAAACTATAGGTGAATAAAGAGTTACTAAATGATTAATTGATGACACAATGTGATGAATTCATTGTCAGCAATATAATAGCACCTACAGACTGTTATTTTGTAAAATATCTCATTTTAAAGTAATTCACTTAAATAAATTGCTAATGAAATAGCCAAAAAAAAACAAGGAATATGTGTTTAATTCTCCATTTTAGAAGAAAAGTAATGAATGCTTTAATAATAAAAACTTAAATTTTTGCTGACGTATACAGGGACCACGTGGTTCTGATGGACGATCTGGACCCGCTGGACCACCAGGACCCCCTGGTTGTGCTGGTGCCTCTGTAAGTATACCTCACTAATCATCATATTTTTAAAGCTTTTTGTGAGAAGTATATATCTCAAAGTAAAAGGATAATTGAACAAGAAAATTACATGCAGGGCGACTTCAAGACGAGATAGGGTTGATTCAAATAAATTTGTAAAAGTCTTGGATTAATTACCTTCATCCTTGCTACTCTGTTTTAACTGGTAATTTCTTCTCTTTTTTTTCACACAGGGAGCTATCAGCTACTCACAAGCAGTAAGTTTTCATTTTGAAATTTTCCTTTTAACTATAAATTAGACGAATCATTCAAACATTATCTTTCTTTTAACCAGTAATTCATACAGATAGCTATTATGAACATTTAAGAATCATATTCTTATTATTATTATATCTTTCTGGTAATGAAACCAAGGATTCCTCAAAAGCACACTTGAGCAAGAGTGCTTGGTATGTGAATCAGAAACACAGTTAAATCCTCTTCCACAATAAGTGTTCTGGGTTATTTTATAAAGAGTCATTAAATAGAAAATAAAAATATTTCAATATTTGGATATTTTGTGAATTTGGAGGGAGAGAGATGCTTCACTGAACATTTTATTTATAGATTATGATACATCTGTATACGGAGAAAGTACATTATGATGATGAGATTATATGAAAAAAGATTGAATGTACCCAAAATTTGTTATTTTCTGCACAGTATTCTGGTCCAGCTGTTGTCAGCGGCAACAAGGGACCCAACCCCTATGCTGCTTATGTGAGTATTTTGTATCTTTTATCATCTTGTGGGATAATCTTGTATCTTCAATGTTTTATGATCTTCATCGATGCAATGAAGATTTTGGGACTTTTTTCCTTGGTCTTTTTCTTCAGAATGACCTCTCTACATTGAAAATCATGAATGAGAATTATTTCCCAAGGAAAATTTGGAGATGAATTTTCCAGATTTTATGGAAACAAAAAATATGTTCAGAATCAGTTGACTTATGTTTAGTGCTTAATTCAAATGATGAAATGTAACCCTATTCATGTCTCATTATTATTCATATATTTCCGTACACTTTTTACCACCTTTTACTTTTTAAGTATCTGTTTTTAGTAAGTTTGGCCAAATTGGAATACGTGCCATTTCATTTGTCAAACCTCAAACCTTTTATCGTCTGTTAACAGTACAGAGATGACGCCCAGGTTGATGAAGATGACTTTGAGAGCCGCATCAAGCAGCTTCGTCTTCATATCATGAAGCTGATGCACCCCAATGGCGAGGCAGAGTACCCTGCCCGCTCCTGCAAAGATCTCTTCAAGGACTACCCAATATTTCCCAGTGGTGAGCTGTGTTCTTATTACTCATTCCATACTTCTTTGAAATGAGAGTAAAATGTCACTGAGAGAATGCTTGCTTTATGATGAAAATCAAGAAATATCTGCAAAAACAATTAGTATATAATTTTCTGCTGACTATGAATGCTAAACTTTCAGATTTGTCCCAGTATCTGACCAGACCTGATCAAAGACTTACAGATTTCCATTGAACGTAAATGAATGACAATACCTGTGATCTTGAGTACTTGTTTTATGAAACAAAAACAAGCGACCACATCTGACAGACATAGTACGAGTGATATGAAGTAAAACATGTTGAGATACTCGCGAGGAGTTACCATTAACAAATAACAGACCATTTTTTTCAATATCAAAGGTAATTTCATCAATTGTTTTTTCATTTTGTTGTCATCAGGATATTACACTTTGGATCCAAGCACAGGCTCACCTTATGACAAGTTTGTTGCATATTGTGACAAGAAGACTAATGGCACATGTATCTACCCTGACGTACAAGAGGCAAGCAATCACCATTGGACCATTGAACCATTGAACCATTGGACCATTGGACCATTGGACCATTGGACAACTCCTGTCTAGCTGTTATTTAAAAATACTTATTTCGAGTTATGGAGCAGGTTGTGCCATCCTCTGATGGTCTGATTAATGTTCAAAACGGACATTATTGGCACTTGTCCAGTGTTGACCAATAAAAATGTTGAATCTAGTGATGACTAACTCCCCTTAGTAACTAGGTTAACAAGATACATCTTGCCCAGCCTGTGTCGTATTCTAACCTCTCCTTGCTATGTACCCTCATGCTCCTCTCTGAGGGGTCTTTTTAGGTGTTCGGGCATGTGCCCGAAACACCTATTGTTTTTGTTCGTGTTTTTTTTTTTTTTAGGTGTTCGGGTATATGCCCGAAACACCTCTTGTTTTTGTTCGGTTTTTATTTTTTAAATTTATTTTTTTACTTCTTCTTCTTCTTCTCCCCCATCTTGTCCGCAAACAAAAACATACTTGCCAAGTTTAAAAAACCTTCAAACTTCACACATATTTAGACCTTAACTTGTAGATGAAACCTAGTGACGTCATGATGATCAGGAAACCGCAACAGTGACGTCATGATGACGTCAAGTCCACATACGTAATGACCCACATTCAGTGTCCACGATCGTGCGTTAGAAATTCTAACTATAGAGGCGCTATACAACTTTAGTGGTCTTTACACAATCGGTGCAAAAGTGGTCACTTGGTGGCGCTGATCATCACATATATTTATAAACTTATAACGCGTTTGTGGAGCATATCGCTGTAAAAGGTAACGAAAATTCATTCCACTTTTCTACTGATTCAAAGTTTTCACAAGCATATCGAAGTCATCTGCAGACACCTGATTGGTGCTTCTTACTATGGTGTAAGTAAAAAGGTGAAAACAGCGAGAAATTACTTAAAAATTGGTCAAAGTTGATGATTTTGTAAACAAGCTTACATGTGTACACGACGGTATACCCTTCCGATGGTACCCTTCACACTTACACTGTCAAATCGGCGTTTGTTGACAAAATGGCATGTTGATTTGGAGGAATTTGATATGGGGCTAGTTAGGTTTTGGTGAGTTTACTTCGTAGTTTGTACAAATGTAGGCTTACCAGTAGGCAGTACCACACATACACATACTATACTAGTGAATGATGTACTTCAATATTATTATTAATAATTGAGGAAGGAAGTCAGATTCTTATGACTGTTAGTGACTGACCTTGTGTGTAGTAATATTCATTTTAAAAACAAATATTAATCTAATCCCTTGCAAAGACGTCCATGATGCTATTGGTATGCAACTTTCATCATTACATTAATTATTTGTGTAAATTTAAGAAACTAAAAATTATTGAAAATATTTTCCTCATTAACGTTAGTCGTTAGGCATGGTATGCATTATATTGGAAGGGTGTGTAGGGACCTACCAATACAATAAGACATACCTGATGGCTGCATTGCAGTTTACTTTATAGTGGCACTTAATTTTCTCACTAAAGTAGCCCAGAAACAAATATCAGCACCTTTATTGAGATAATGAAACAGTCACATCATGGAGAAAGGATTTTGTCAAGAATAATTGTGTGCAATTTTGAAAACAACCAATGCCCTTTTCAATTTCAATGGTCCAGCTACTCCAAAATTATACACTTTTTTCCCCATTTTATTTACATAAATTAGAACTTCTCTATAATTTTCAAATACTTTATTCTTGGTCCATGTACTATAAAACCTTCCTATTATTTTTACAGCATGTTCACTGTGACATATTATTTTCCTCATTCACATGAATTAGAACTTCTCTGAAATTTCAAATACTTTATTTTTGGTCCATGTACTGATAAAACCTCTGAAATTTCAAATACTTTATTCTTGGTCCATGTACTTATAAAACTTTCCTATTATTTTTTACAGCATGTTCACTGTGACGTATTATCTTCCTCATTCACATAAATTAGAACTTCTCTGAAATTTCATATACTTTATTCTTGGTCCATGTACTTATAAATCTCCAACACTTCGAATTAATGACGTAACCATTTTAACTTCAACCGAACACCTTGTTTTTGTTGTGACAAAAACTTATATCTAGTTTTTACTTCTTCTCCCCAATAACTGTCCGGTAACAAACACATACTTGCCAACTTCACATGAACTTGAAACTTGGCATATACTTAGAACTTAACAAGTAGATGAAATACGAGTTGTGAGTGACCCCAATTTGACCTTACTTCCTGTCCAAACCGGAAGTCAAAGTTTAATATTGAAAAAAAATCATATCTCAATAACCACAAGAGGTAAATTCACAATTTTTGTACCATTGTATAGATCGTTAATTGTCAAAAAATATTTACAAAAAGGTGACCCCAATTTGACCTTATTTCCTGTCTAAACCGGAAGTCAAAGTTTAATATTTAAAAAAAATCATATATCTCAACAACCACAAGAGGTAAATTTACAATTTTTGTACCATTGTACAGATCGTTAATTGTCAAAAGATATTTACAAAAAGGTGACCCCAATTTGACCTTAATTCCTGTCCAAACCGGAAGTCAAAGTTTAACATTTAAACAAAATCATATCTCAACAACCACAAGAGGTAAATTCACAATTTTTGTACCATTGTACAGACCATTAATTGTCAAAAGACATTTACAAATAGATGACCCTAATTTGACCTTACTTCCTGTCCAAACCGGAAGTCGTCAAAGTTTAATATTTAAACAAATCATATCTCAACAACCACAAGAGGTAAATTAAAAATTTTTGCACCATTGTACAGATTGTTAATTGTCAAAAATATTTACAAAAACATGACCCCAATTTGACCTTTACTTCCTGTCCAAACCGGAAGTCAAAGTTTAATATTTAAAAAAAATCATATCTCAACAACCACAAGAGGTAAATTCACAATTTTTAAACCATTGTACAGGTCGTTAATTGTCAAAAAATATTTACAAAAATGTGACCCCAATTTGACCTTACTTCCTGTCCAAACCAGAAGTCAAAGTTTAATATTTAAAAAAAATCGTATCTCAACAACTACAAGAGGTAAATTAACATTTTTGTACCATTGTACAGGTCGTTAATTGTCAAAAAATATTTACAAAAAGGTGAACCCAATTTGACCTTACTTCCTGTCCAAACCGGAAGTCAAAGTTTAATATTTAAAAAAATCATATCTCAACAACCACAAGAGGTAAATTCACAATTTTTGTACCATTGTACAGATCGTTAATTGTCAAAATGAATTTTACACAAAATTGACCCAATTTGACCTTTACTTCCTGTCTAAACCGGAAGTCAAAGTTTAATATTTAAAACAAAATCTTCCACAAGAGGTAAATTCACAATATTTGCACCATTGTACAGATCGTTATTTGTCAAAACAATTTTACACAAAGGTGACCCCAATTTGACCTTTACCTCCTCCCGAACACCTAGAGTTTGTGTAAACAAACTCGAATCTCTAGTTACCTCTGCTCCTGCAAGGGTTTTGTTAATAATCATCTTATTTCTCTGTAGATCCCCAAGGCAACCTACTATCTTGGCTATACTGAGGAATCAATCAACTTCTCTGACATGCGCAACGGCTCAATGGTAAGAGAAACCAAATATGTTTAACGGTAATTTTGTTATCTAATTACAAGAAGGAATTGGAATGTTGAAGAACCTAAAAAATTTGTGAGATTTTGAATTATAGGTGCATTGGGAGTTGTGTCATTGCGAAGGGTCAGAGGTCATGACTAAAACATGTGTCACCGTCTGGAACATATCCACTGCTTGTGACTGCTACCCCTAGAAATACACATATTTCATGTTGTAAACATTGGTGATGTCTGAGGATCGTACAGAATGTAACAAATCTCCGGCTAGCCCCACAACAACCTTTACAGACCTGAAGAATTTCAAACGTTTTTTCTTTCCCATTCTTCAGATCTCATACAGCGTGAAGCCCGTGCAGTTGACTCTCCTTCGTCTCATCTACTCCCAAGCCAAGCAGAATGTCACCTACCACTGCAGAAACTCTTATGCCGTACATGACCACAAAGGCAGGACCCACAAGGCTCTGACCCTGGTGGGACCACATGATGTACAAATGAACATCAAGAGCACCACAAAGGAGTTGCAGTATGATGTGGAAGGAGAAGACGGTTGTCAGGTATTGGGTTCTTGTATTTTTGTGGCAAATACCCCAAAAAATCCTTTATTTATATGAATGATCACAGCATGACACAAAACCTACTAGAGGTAAAGTTAGCAATGTTATCACACATCCCTTAAAATCTTTCTGTCTGAAGCGCTATCACTTCAGTCAAATTTTTCAATTATATTTTAATGGAATATTTTTCTCTGACAACAGAAGAAAATTCTATGAATAATGGACCACTGACCAGTGTGATAATTGCAAATGAACTTTTACACTTCTTTGCAGAAATGTGTAAGCAAAGACAACTGAGAATATCACAACACAACATGATCTTTTACCAAAGGTAGTTTGGGTCTTACACCAAGAAGATTCTGAGTTCAGATTTTAAAACAGTTTCTTCCAACTTCAATATTCATTCTAGGAACACGATTTTATCTGGAGACAGACCATGGTTGTCTACACAACCAAGAAGACCGAACGTCTACCCCTCGTTGATGTTGCTATGACGGACGTTGGCCGAAGCAACCAACAATTTGGGTTTAAAGTTGGTCCAGTTTGCTTTACATAGATGACCATCTGATAGTGTGGACTCCATAGCAGGATTGAGATTTAATAACAAATTTCAAATTTCAAATGTCAGAATTCTTTTCTGAAATATTCCAGCACAAACTACGCAAAGGAGAACATAATCAGTACCTCTTAAAACAAATAATTTCAACACCTCTTCCTGCTGTGAGTCATGCTTTTTTGAAAACTACGTAAAACTTACTGAAATTATATGCCTATGCGAATAACTGCGTAGAGCAGTACTTTTGATATAGAAACTGCATATTTGGAAGAACTTATAAGATGCTCTAGCTTGCTCCTGAAATAGAAATTTTTTGTAAGATCACTTTCATGTTCCATTGTACGTCTCATCGCAAAAAAATGTGAAAATGAAAATTGTGTTCGACATTCCATATTTTCTTGAATAAACACCAACTTATATATCTTGATATCATCATCTCAAACAAAAAATAATCACTAAAAAGAAAAATATTTACATTCTTTTTCATGATAGAAATTGTTAATTAGAAAAGTAAAGAGAATACCTTTCTATGAAAGAAATATATTTGAGTGTTTGAATGAATGGTGGAAAATATATAACAAATTATATTCTTCATCAAATTTGTGCTGTTTTTGAAGATGTATTTCTAAAATAACCGGTTGCATGTACAGGATCTTTCAAATATGTAGCATATTTTGACAGTCCGCCATGGACTCTAAGCAATGGTGCTTGATTGTATGTCTTCCTATTGATTAAATTTTAGTTGTATTCCTATGATAAATGGTGCTACAATTTCAAGTTAAACAACTTAATCAGCTGGCTTTTATGTTTTATTAGCTACTTGCATGATGTGAACCCTAAGAAGACCAATCCACTGTGTAACATTGACTGTTTGGGTAACTACGATACTGGATAAGACACCCTTCCAACTTTCCTCGTACAATATTGATTTCAAGAAGAAAAAACAGGTATTGCCTCAAAAAATTGAAGTAATTTCCATTCGACAGAGGGAGGGGTAGATCATGTGTGGAAACCTATAAATGTGTCGGGCTGAGTAAACTGTTCTATATAGGATCGTAGCTACAACAAGTCTCTAGATGAAAACACATCTTTGAAAGGCTATTTATAGACATAAGTGGATTAGTCTATACCTGTAGCTACATATCAATTTCCCATTATCAGTTTTATGTAACGTTTTCCTAACGTTCTTATGTCAAAAATATGTTTCATATTTGTTTTTATTTTTAAGGTAATTCTTGTAATCCTTGTTATCCCCACGAAAATCACAAGCCTTATGTAGGCCAACCCCTTAAAATCACAAGGGGGTAAGCCTAGTAGTTTTTTCCCCTGAAATTACAAGGGGTAAGATTTGTCGGGGTTTTTTTCCCCTCTAAAATCACAAGGGGTAAGCCTTGTCATTTTTTCCCCCAAAATTACAAGGGGTAAGCTTTGTAATTTTTTTCCTAAATTCACAAGGGGTAGCCTTGTCGGTTTTACCCCCCTAAAATTACAATGGGTAAGCCTTGTCGGTTTTTTTCCTCTAAAATCACAAGGGGTAAGCCTTGTCAGTTTTTTCCCCAAAATTACAAGGGGTAAGCTTTGTCGTTTTTCCCCCCCTAAAATTACAAAGGGTAAGCTTTGTAATTTTTTTCCTAAATTCACAAGGGGTAGGCTTTGTAATTTTTTCCCCCAAAATTACAAGGGGTAAGCTTTGTAATTTTTTTCCTAAATTCACAAGGGGTAAACCTTGTCGTTGTTCACCTAAAATTAACAAGGGCTAAGATTTGTCAGTTTTTCCCCCTAAAATCACAAGGGGTAAGTAAGCCTTGTCGTTCCCCTAAAATTACAAGGGCTAAGATTTGTCAGTTTTTTCCCCCTAAAATCACAAGGGGTAAGTAAGCCTTGTCGTTTTTTCCCCTAAAATTACAAGGGGTAAGCCTTGTCATTTTTTCCCTCAATTCACAAGGGGTAAGCCTTGTCATGTTTCACCCCTAAAATCACAAGGGGTAAGTCTTGTAATTTTTTCCTAAAATATTAAAACCTTTCTAAGATTAAAAATACATTTTTGCAGACAGCTTTCAATTTCAAATGGGTTTAAAATAAACTTGTCAATCGCCATTTGTCAAAGTGGTAAACAGGTATACATACAGCAATTTTTCAACTTGTTTTAAACTGGTTAAAAGTACTCATTTCGTAACTTGTTAACTGGTTAAAAGTACTCATTTCTTAACTTCTTAACTTGTTTACTGGTGAAAAGTACTCATTTCTTTCTGTAACCAGTGTAAACTGGTTAATTGCCATTTTTCAAAGTGGTAAACTGGTAAACATCCATTTGTTTAACTTGTTAACTGGTAACAGTCCTCAATTCTTACTGTGACCAGTAAGTAAACTGGTTAACAGTCATTTGTTACTATAGTTCTGCTTATTCTTTACTTCTGTGTCTGTGTCTGTATTTTTTAAGTAAATAAAGCTTCCCTATGTCAAAAAATGTGTGCATTTTTATTTTATTTGTCATTTATAGTAAACCTTATATATCAACAAACCCATGTAGCAGATCCAGGCAGGTTAAAAAGAACAAGACAATTTTAACACTAACAGCAACTTTAAAAAAATAAATAAACAAAAAAATACATCTATGTTGTAACAAATTGTGGGCTGATACAAGTGGGGGCTAATTTCTAATGAAACATTAAATTCCAAGCATCTGGACCCCCTTTCAAAAATTCATGATCTGCCCCTTGCTGTTAGCGATGCTAATGGCAATTATTATTTATTGCTTGTTTATAGTGAAGTTGCCAAGCCATAGCCTTGGCATTATCTCGAGGTCACTTACCCTTTCTCTCTGGTATCTAGGAAATCGGTAGCTAATGAAGTGATGTAGTGTCACCATGACAGTAAAAAACTAAATAAGTTTGAAAGCGGGTCCGTTGTCACCTAGGGTACTCCCCAGTGGTACCCAGGCATTTCATACATGTTAGAGGACTTGCATGATTACCTGGGTACCATTGGGGGCGACAATGACTCCGTCAGGAAGAGCTCCATCACTGACCATGAAATTGCAGAGCTGACCAGAAGCCACCTACCTAGTTTGTATTACCTGCAAGATGACCTCTCAAACTTAAAATTAAATGCCGATCCAAGTTCATGACCTGGTTAAGCCTATTGGACATGATTGACAGATCCACTGCAGAGCGAAGTCCTCGCTCTATGGGCACATACCCCCTGCTCCAAAAAGTATAGGAATCAGCGGTGGCACCAGACCTGTTAAACTGGGGGGGGGGGGGAAGAGGGGGGGGCAAGCTTAAATTTAAGGGGGAAAACATTAATCTTTAATGTAATTTTGTACTGCTGAAAAAGCATTGACTTACCATCGGGGAAAAAATTGGGGGAGGGGGCAAATTGGGGGCGGCAAAAAATTACCTTGCCCCCTCGCCCCCCTGTAGCACCGCCACTGATAGGAATCATATAGGCCTGTGATGTGGAAACATGCTGGTTCATTCCAGCACTCAGTGGAGGTGAAACTTTCACAGGTTAGATTTGTGAAACAATATTAATGGGAAGATTTTGAGCAATGAATATATGCACATCTAGTGAGATTGTCTTTTTGTCGTCTGCTAAAAACATATGCTTAGACATTGTGCACACTAAGTGGCAGTTGGGTTCGTTATTATTTCCCAAATGACCAATAGTGTTTCTTCCCTTAAAGTCCTTTAAAACACCTCATGAAATCGTGTAAAAATGTTCTCTACTGATGAAAACCTAAATGAACCATGATTCTTATATGGGGCTTATATCCAATTATATTTGTTACATTACAGTGATTCTTCACCCTAAGTTGTTGCAATCTAGCGACTTTAAAAATTGTCATCATGGAAAAATACTTGAGGCCATCAAAATTATCATTAGGCCTATCGATCGAGGTTTTGTAGGCGAAGTCCAAAATTGATGATGTGTTTCCTCCAAGTTTATCTTCAAATTAATCAAAATTCCTTTCAGCCTTTGTACTGTATGGGCTAGGCCTACATGAAATTATAAAGGAAAGACTTGAGTAAGTTGATACTTTGATACCATCTTGAACCGGCCGCGCACTCGTACGACACAGTTTCTTCGTATATGATTGCAAGTGTAGCGATGAGGCCCCACTATTATGAGAAATAGTATCTTACGTAACAGATGGTCAAAATAAGTTTTAAAGTTCTTATAATACAACCGTTAGAGCCGGTCGCACCTAAACTATACGAAGAAAATATTGCACTGTACATATAGCGCCCACTA
>CM055816.1:18999161-19137237 GCA_029582265.1 Zoroaster sp. YZ-2022
CTAGTAAAAATACCCATTCCCGAAAAATGCTGTGCTACCCGCCAGACACGCCCCAAACGTTGACCCTGTGGACACTATGATAGAATTGGGCTAGAAGATGTATTAAAAGTACCACATGAAAGTAAGTTTAAATGAACATGTACATTAGTATGTGGAACAAACTAGATCAGACGCTACATCTGTCTCAATATTCCAAACCAGTCTAAATCAATTATACATGTAGTGCACTACCCTCATCAAACCTCCAGTTTATACTCCTATGAGGACGCTACATCTGTCTCAATATTCCAAACCAGTCTAAATCAATTATACATGTAGTGCACTACCCTCATCCAACCTCCAGTTTATACTCCTATGAGGAGTCCTCGGGGGTTTATATCTACAAGGTACAAGGTACAAGGTACATCTCACAGAGTACAGAATGGCCCCTACCAGACAAGGAGTACCAGACAATCTGCATAAGGTCCACCAGACCTCCAAAGAGACCAGGGCCGGATTAACCCAGGGACACTTGGGGCACAGGCCCCGGGCCCTCCACATGAAGGGGGCCCTCACCAAATGAACCGTTATGTGAATTTCACGTCAAATGTCAATTTAAATTCATGTTCTTATATTGTAGCTGGTAAAAGCCTACAAAATATTGTCTAATTTGTCAAATTGTCTTCCTATATTTTACTTACAATAGCAGAGTCTGAAATAACGGTCGGACATCGGACGATTTCCGACCAAATTACAGTTTTTCCGACCAAACGTTCGGAAATTTTGTCCAGACAAATTTACTTGTAGACTTGCCACAAGTCGACTTCTTTTTCTTTTTCACTTAAAAGAGCCCTCTTTCAAAGCGAAAGGTCGAGCGAGCAAAGGGCGGCTCAGCAAAATCGAAAAAACAGTGCGATCAATTTTCTTCAATAAGACTGGGTCTGAGCTCAGCATACCGCAAAGAATGCGGGCTCAGGAAACAAGATCTAGTATACTATTATACTATTATACTATTACACAAATTAAAAAGCACTGTTAGTGTTTAGCATAAAGAATTATTTACTGCATGGCGGGATTTACCCAACGGAGGGAGTCAAAATGAATCGAAAAAATATGTCCGATCAAATTTGAAAATGTCCGATCAAATTTCATTTTGGCTGGACATTTTGTCCGGGCAATTTTTGACCGTTATTTCAGGCTCTGCAATAGTAAAGTATATCGCACACTCCATTGCAAATTACAATCCGAAAATTGTTATCCCGTTTCGAATTCATCCTGACCCGTGCAAATGTAGACGTTCAGGTAACAAGTGGTCATATAGCGCCCCCCCCCCTCCCGCCAGACGAGTGCCCCAGGGCCCCCTGACAAGCTTAATCCGGCCCTGGAGTCAATAATGGTCAAGGTCATGTTTTGTTTTTAAAGATGGAAGGATTTTCTTTGAGATGAAATCATGTAAGTCAATTAAGCCAATGAACTTAAATGGAATAATCACATAATAGATTAGGCCTACTGTTAAAAAGTCATGAAAATGGCATGAACCTGTTTCTTGTGAATATCTGATCAGATAATGAAAGCAGGCCTGCTATAGGCCCTAGGCTAGGCCATGCTCAGCAAGGCATGTACACATTTGTAGCCTACCTGATACAGGGTAGCTCATAGGTTGCAGAATGGTTCATGATAATTTGGAGAGGGGATGGAGGTCCCAATACCACTTGAACATTTTAAGTGTGTCAGACATCTGCAAGTTATGTGTCATCAAGTCTCATAGGTTTATCCACGCAGCATCCATTGATACAGAGAGAGAGACAAGGCTTACGCCTACCTAGCCCTCTGTTAGCATGCAGGTGAACTATATACTGTATACGTCTCACATTCAATGAGCTTGATTTGAAGATGTATGTTGGACATCCAGCCCATCTCCAGGGTAGTCATGAGGAGGCAGACACTCTCCTTGATATGTAAAGATGCATGCATTGATGTAACAACACAAATATTGTATGCCGCCCTGTATTGACGAAGATCCAACAATGACCGCCATCTTGTAATACACATGTTCATGTCTCCTTGTGTCACTTATTACTAGCTGTGTAACAAACAAATATTACATGGTGTCAGACGGGATAAAAAAACCTGCAAAATAGTGAGAATGGAAGGATTAAAAACCCCGAGTGCTTTGAGACTAGACTGCACTAATTAGCAGAGGAGTGGAGAAAATGGAAGCAAAGATTCGAGTTGTATCTGACGGCGAGTGGAATGGAAAAGAAAACTGGCCGAATAAAGTGCAGTTGTTTGCTCCATGTCATAGGTGAGGATGTACTAGAAGTGTATAATACATTCACTTTTAATGATGACGAGAAAGAAGACAGTCTAGAAACTCTAATGGCAAAATTCTCAGCATACTTTGAACCAAAGAAAAATGTCACATATGAAAGACATATTTTCAATACAAGATCACAGCAGCCAAATGAAACGATAGATCAATTTGTGACTGATCTAAGACTCAAAGCCAAACCATGTGAGTTTGGAACATTGTGCGACAGTCTAATAAAAGACAGAATAGTCGTAGGTATTGCTAGTGACACGCTGAGAGGGAGACTGCTAAGAGAAAGAGAGTTGACGCTAGTAAAGGCTATAGACATTTGTCATGCAGCAGAAGCTGTTGGAAAGCAAATGGAGAGTATAAAGCCACATAGTGAAGGGACAGACATTCACGCTATGAGAACAAAAAAGCGTCATCCGCAAAACAAAACAAAACAGACAAGAGATTGTAAAAGATGCGGAAAAACTCATGAAGTCAGACAGTGTCCTGCATATGGAATGACATGTAAAAAGTGTGGAAAAATGAATCACTATGCCAACAAATGCTTCTGTGGTAGGCCTACTGGTGCATACCCAAAAAGAGAAAACAGTAGTCACGAGAAACAGAGAAGACTACATGAAGTTAATGAGCAGTCTGACAGTGAATCATCAGAAAGTGAGTTCTACATGGATGCAGTTCAAACCAATAAGAAAGATTGGACTGTTAATCTGAACTATACAAGGCAACATCACAGAGAAAACTGTGAAATTTAAGCTGGATACTGGAGCACAGTGCAATACCATGCCTGCAGAAATACACCAGCAGATGTGCAACAGAGTCAGAAAATCGAAAGCAAAGCTTGTGTCGTACTCAGGACATGAAATAAAAACGACAGGAAAATGTACTATGGTATGTGAGCACAAACACAAATACCATGAATTGGAGTTCCAAGTAATTCAGAAAAGTGTAACACCAGTGTTGGGACTTCATGCCTGCGAACAGTTGGGTCTGATAAGAAAGATTGAGACAGTGGAAAACAATTGTCCAGAAATAGTGAATGAGTTCACAGATGTGTTTGAAGGCCTTGGAAAACTTCCAGGTGAGCACCACATAAAGCTGAAACAAGATGCTGTTCCAGTTGTGCATCCGCAAAGAAAGGTGCCAATAGCAATAAGACCCAAAGTACGTCAAGAGCTAGATAGAATGGAACGTCTCGGGTAATTGTAAAGTACAAGAACCGAGCCCATGGGTAAGCAGTATGGTTACAGTAATCAAACCAGAAAAAGATAAAGTGAGAATCTGCTTAGACCCAAAACACCTCAATGATGCTCTTGAAAGAGAACAATACCCGATGAAAACAATAGAAGAAGTGGTGACAAGTCTGCCTCAAGCAAAGGTTTTCAGCACGCTAGATGCCAGCAGTGGGTATTGGCAGCTACAGCTAGATATAGAAAGCTCAAAGCTGTGTACATTTAACAGTCCGTTTGGAAGGTACAGATACACTAGATTACCATTCGGTATAAAATCAGCGCCAGACATCTTCCAAAGAGTCATGACACAGATGTTCGATGACATAGATGGTACGGAAGTCATCATGGACGACATATTAGTATGGGGGTGTTGACGAGAAACAACATAATGAACGGCTAGAGAGAGTACTCAAGCGAGCTCAAGAACAGAACTTGAAGCTAAATGCAAAAAAATGCAAGTTCGGAGTGAGTGAAGTGAAGTACATAGGACACATACTCACAGCATCGGGACTGAAACCGGATGAACAAAAAGTCGAAGCAATAAAAGGAATGCACAAGCCAACTGACCAGTAAGAACTACAGCAATTCCTGGGTATGGTAAACTACCTTGGAAATTTTTTACCAGGGCTGAGCAATGTCACTCAACCACTCAGACAGCTGCTAGAGAAAGACGCAGATTGGCAGTGGCACTCAGAGCATGACAAAAGTTTTGAGAAATTACAGAGCCTAGTGACACACGCACCAGTGTTACAATACTATGATGTAAAAAACCCAGTGACAGTGAGTGTTGATACATCAAGTACATGTGTAGGAGCTGTGTTGTTACAGGAAGGACATCCTGTAGCATTTGCGTCCAAAGCATTCACAGAAACGCAAACGAGATATGCGCAAATAGAAAAAGAACTGGCAGCAGTGGTTTTTGGTTGCGAGCGGTTTCATCAGTATCTCTTTGGAAGAGAATTTGAAGTGGAAAGTGATCACAAACCACTCGAGTCCATAATGAAGAAACCACTGTACTCAACACCACCGCGACTGCAGAGAATGTTTACTCAACCTACAGAAATACAGCTTCATTTTGAAATACAAATCAGGAAAAGAGCTGTACGTAGCAGATGCGTTGAGCCGAAATCATCTGCCTGATATGGATGCAGATGATAATGATATAACAGTGTACATGGTTTCACGACTACCAATGTCAGGAAAAAGACTAGAGGAGTTACTACAAGAAACCATAAATGACACAACGCTACCAAAACTAAAGAAAGTCATTCTTGATGGATGGCCAAGCGAAAAATCTAAGCTTGATCCCCAAGTAAAGCCATTTTGGGATTATCAGTTGAAGATGAGCTAGTGTTCAAGAATGATCGAGTTGTGATCCCAGCAAGCTTAAGAAAGCAAATGTTAACCAAACTTCATCAAAGCCATCAAGGCGTGGAGAAAACAAAACGACTAGCGAGAGACATCGTTTTTTGGCCAGGAATGTCAGCACAAATTGCAGAGACAGTTAGCAAGTGTGCGGTATGCCAAACCTATCAACACCAGAACCAGAAAGAGCCAGTGAAAGGTCATGACATACCTACACGACCATGGCAGAAAGTCGGTACAGACTTATTCGATTTTGACACATCACAATATCTGATAATAGTAGATTACTATTCAGGTTATTTTGAAATCAACAAATTAACCAGCACAAAGAGTACTTCAGTGACCAACTATTGCAAGCAACAATTTGCGAGACACGGAATCCCCAACGAAGTAGTATCAGACAACGGACCACAGTATGCATCAGCAGATTTCAAAACATTCAGTACAACATACGGGTTCACTCATACGCTGGTATCACCCAGATACCCTCAATCAAATGGAAAAGCTGAGAAAGCAGTCCAAATAGCGAAGAACCTACTGAAGAAAGCCAAGAAGGATGGGCAGGATCCACATCTTGCTCTGCTTGATGATCGCAATACACCACGCGATAACCTACCCTCTCCGGTACAACTGCTGATGGGCCGTAGGACAAGCACGCAACTACCCACTTCAGAGAAACTCCTCAAACCCAAAACAAACCGAGGAATCTTCAAAACATTGAAACACAAACAAAGTGCCCAGAAGAAATACGACGACAAAGGAACGAAAACTCTCAAACCTCTGAAATGCGGAGACAAAATCCACATGAGAAATGAGTCAACATGGAAACCTGCTACAGTGATCAAGAAACATGACAACCCACGATCATACATAGTGGAAAGCGATGGTCATCACTATCGAAGAAATCGCAGAGATTTGACCAAAACACATGAAACAACACTCATGTGCCGCGAGTGTCAGACACACCGATAAACCCAGATCGTTATCCTAATCGATCTCGTAAACCACTCATCAAACTTGACTTGTGATTATTACACATAAGGGCAGAATAATCCCTGTATAATCACTTAGTGACAGAGTAGTCCACCTCTGTTCACATGATTAGTGTTATTTGTTGAAACAGTTGCTCTAATGTTTAAACTCATTAAATTTGAACAGTGATTATTACACATAAGGGCAGAATAATCCCTGTATAATCACTTTGTGACAGAGTAGTCCACCTCTCTTCGCATGATTTTGTTGTTGTTTAAACAGTTGTTTAAATGTTTAAAAAATATAAAAAATGTATTTCCAATTTGCCATTTAGATTTATCACCGAACTGAACTGAACTTTTCTTTAAAAAAAAAGTGAAACAACATGGACACATCGGAAGACAACAAAACTATGAACTCGATTAAGAACTCAGACTGAATTAGGTCACATGCTCATGTCACAGCATATTAAAGTTGCTATCAGATAGCTTATTTTTACTTCTAAAAAAAAGAGAAACAAAAAAGGGAGATGTAATGATATGTAAACATGCATGCATTGATGTAACAACACAAATATTGTATGCCGCCCTCTATTGACGAAGATCCAACAATGACCGCCATCTTGTAATACACATGTTCATGTCTCCTTGTGTCACTTATTACTAGCTGTGTAACAAACAATTATTACACATGCCATTTTCATGACTTTTTAACAGGATGAATTCGAAACGGGATCAAAAAAAATTCGGATTTCAATTTGCAATGGAGTGTGCGATATACTTTACTATTGCAGAGCCTGAAATAACGGTCAAAAATTGCCCGGACAAAATGTCCAGCCAAAATGAAATTTGATCGGACATTTTCAAATTTGATCGGACATATTTTTTCGATTCATTTTGACTCCCTCCGTTGGGTAAATCCCGCCATGCAGTAAATAATTCTTTATGCTAAACACTAAGAGTGCTTTTTAATTTGTGTAATAGTATAATAGTATAATAGTATACTAGATCATTTCGTAGACTCACCTTTTGACAGATCAAAAATTTGACAGCCACGCTGCCATCTTGTTTCCTGAGCCCGCATTCTTTGCGGTATGCTGAGCTCAGACCCAGTCTTATTGAAGAAAATTTATCGCACTGTTTTTACGATTTTGCTGAGCCGCCCTTTGGTCGCTCGACCTTTCGCTTTGCGAGAGGGCTCTTTTAAGTGAAAAAGAAAAATAAGTCGACTTGTGGCAAGTCTACAAGTAAATTTGTCTGGACAAAATTTCCGAACGTTTGGTCGGAAAAACTGTAATTTGGTCGGAAATCGTCCGATGTCCGACCGTTATTTCAGGCTCTGCTATTGTAACTAAAATATAGGAAGACAATTTGACAAATTAGACAATATTTTGTAGGCTTTTACAAGCTACAATAAGAACATGAATTTAAATTGACATTTGACGTGAAATTCACATAACGGTTCATTTGGTGGGGCCCCCTTCATGTGGAGGGCCCGGGACCTGTGCCCCAAGTGTCCCTGGGTTAATCCGGCCGTGGTTTTGGAGGTCTGGTGGACCTTATGCAGATTGTCTGGTACTCCTTATGCAAAGGAAAATTTGTCTGGTAGGGGCCATTCTGTACTCTGTGAGATGTACCTTGTACCTTGTACCTTGTAGATATAAACCCCCGAGGACTCCTCATGGGAGTATAAACTGGAGGTTTGATGAGGGTAGTGCACTACATGTATAATTGATTTAGACTGGTTTGGAATATTGCGACAGATGTAGCGTCTGATCTAGTTTGTTCCACATACTAATGTACATGTTCATTTAAACTTACTTTCATGTGGTACTTTTAATATATCTTCTAGCCCAATTCTATCATAGTGTCCACAGGGTCAACTTTGGGGGCGTGTCTGGCGGGCCTTATTCAGCAGACAATTTGTCTGGCAATGAATATTTTATACTTAGTAGAGTGTAAGGGAAGACATCAAATTCTAACCTGCGGTTAAATCTTGGGGTACCTCGAGGTACCACAAGGTACATGCCTGCTGAAAAGTAAGGAGCTCATTATATCTACGGGTCACTGCACATTCTTGGTTTCATTATGGGCATCTTCATGGCAGATCCAGCCAGCAGCATAAAGGACCATGATTTATCTCACCATAATCCCCTACTAATCCGTTGTAAATTGTCAAAAGGTTGACTAAGTCCTTTGTGTTTGGATTTTGGGAGGGTAGTGCCTTTAATCCAATAATCCCGTAATCAGCAGTTTGACCTCTTCCATTATTGATTATTCATGGCTCCAGCTCTTCCATTCATAAACTCTGGAGACCCAAGTTACCTTGAGGTTCCTCGAGGACCCACAAGGTTTGCCTCGTGTTAAAATTCGATGTCCTCCCTAATTGTTCATTTTAACTTGGTTTCATGTGGTACCTCCTATGTTTGATCCAGCCCAAATTTTGAGACCGTTTTGGGAGTGTCTTGCGGGCCTTATGCAGCAGACAATTTTTGTCTGGCAATGGATATTTTATACTTAGTAGAGTGTAATTCTTCATTTTATCTTGGTTTCATGTGGTACCTCCTATGTTTGATCCTGCCCATTACTGGGTCCTTTTTGGGGGCCCCAGGGGCCACACGCAGCAGGGGGTCCCCGGCAGACATCCATATCTGAATATGTTAGGTTACACAATAAATGTTCCTGTACTCGGATATTGGTACCTTGTTCGTTTGACCAAAATGCTCTGGGCTGCCGGTCTATCACGCCGTCAAAAATATCCCAATAGCCGCCCAGCTAAGCTATCCGTGCTGTTCCCTGAAAGCATACCAACTAGTAGTCGCCCTGCTAAACTACCGCGCTGTCCCTGACAACGAACTCCCATCCCACGGGACTTAAGGGCCGGTCACACTGCAGCGATTACAAGTAACGATAACGAAAACGACGTAAAAGAAAGCATTCTATTGGTTAAATTGTACCGCGCGGAATACGCGCACGCTTATTTAACCCAATCGATGGCGTTCATTAGCAGCGTTCTCGTTCTCGTTACTCGTTATCGCTGCTGTGTGACCGGCCCTTTACGTTTTGAAGCGCTCCTGGGAAGTCCGTGCTTCCTCTGTATGTCGCTCTGCCCAACTGACTGACGCTGAGCGCGGCCCACCACAGCGCACGCAACACATGCCCAACCTACGGCGCATGCGCTGCTACTATGGCGCGCAAAAGCACTATGGCGCGCCCAACACACAAGCACCAAGGCTACCATTTCGTTACACAGCCCCCCTCTTAAGTTCGAACCGCCCCGGTCCGTTAAACTGAAAAAAACAATCAACGAAATGTAGACTAAGGTGCTTCCTTTATACAATTTTTTTATTTTTTTTATACATCTTAATGCACCTCAGGCTACTCATAGGGTACTTCAGGGATGCTCCTTAAGTTAAATATTAGGTTCTCCTAAGGAGTTTAAGTAAACTACTTTAAGTAAAGCAAATTGTATTAGATCTCCTTAAGGGATTAAAGTAAACTAAGGACTTAAGGCAAGAACACTAGGGCTCATTAAGAGAGTTTAAATAAGATTAAATTTCTCCTGAGGGGAGTTTAATCAAGGCAAATTGTGTCTCCTTAAGGGAGTTTAATGAAAACAAAATCGCAGTTCTCCTTAAGGGAGTTTAAATAAATGCAAACATTCAAAACAGGAATTCTAAACCACACGAAGGTTGTTGAACAAGGACGTCACTCGACGAACATCTCTCGATGATGTCACTTGGTGGCCGTTGCCGACGATGAAGCTCTCAATGAAGTTAACATCATAGACCCTCCCAGGCGCTCTATCTCTGAAGGCATCACAGGGTCCCCTCGCCTGGGAGTAGTATGTGTGGCGCATCACACTACAGTTTGTGGAGGAGTTTGTCTGCAGTTTGTCTGCAGTGATTTTGTGCAGTTTGTAATGGCAATCCTCCTCAGCCCTCCTCAGTGCAATGGAGCAATGTGGAGGAGATTTGCACTTTGTGGAGGAGCGTGCACTTTGTGGTGGTGGAGCACCATACTTTTTTTTTTTGATGGCCAACTTCAATTTTTTATTTTTATTATTATTTTTTTTTATGACGTCATTTCGGCCAAGTAAAAAAAAAATTGTGTTACCACTGCTCCACCGCCACAAAGTGCACGCTCCTCAAAGTGCAAATCTCCTCCACATTGCTCCATTGCACTGAGGAGGGATGAGGAGGATTGCCATTACAAACTGCACAAAATCACTCAGACAAACTGCAGACTGTCCACCACAAACTGTAGTGTGATGCTCCACACATGATTGAAATTTTTCATGATTGAATTTTTTTTTTTTTATATATATTTTTTTCCAACCACAATTTTACCACTGCACACAACTGCACACAAAATACTGCACACAACTGTACACAAAATACTGCACACAACTGCGCACTACTCCCTCCACACAAACTGCACACAAAATACTGCGCTAGCGCGCATGTCGTGTCTTAAAATAGAATGGACACGCACACAAAATACTGCACACTACTCCCTCCACACAAACTGCACACAAAATACTGCACACAACTGCGCACTACTCCCTCCACACAAACTGCACACAAAATACTGCACACAAAATACTGCACACAACTGCGCACTACTCCCTCCTGTGAACAGTCGACAAACGACAATACTGTTTATTTTATCAGTACGTAAGAGAAAATCGGGAAATTGCGATTATTGAAGCAGAACGAATGAGAATAAATGCTCATCCTGAATTACGAGAATGGGAATGTATCCCAAAAAACTTCACGCACGTTGAAGTTATTTCGCAGATGGAGGCCTTGAAATATGCTATCATGGTTGCCAACCTAGAGTACGCCAGGTTTCTGGTGCGGAGTAATCCATCCAAGTTCAAGTAACCACACATTCCCTCCACACAAACTGCACACAAAATACTGCACACAACTGCGCACTACTCCCTCCACACAAACTGCACACAAAATACTCCACACAAACTGCACACAAAATACTGCACACAAAATACTGCACACAACTGCGCACTACTCCCTCCACACAAACTGCACACAAAATTAAAGGTGGAGGTCAGTAGTGCGCAAGCGCAGCATGCATATTGATGATTTCGGGCAAGTTGAGACATAATGACACAAAAATATAAACACAAAAGAACACATTCAACTCTTTTTATTATTTTTTTATTCACTTTTTTTTTTTAAATTCACGTAACAATGAATGGATTACCGATACAAATCACTATATAAAAGAAAACTCAAAAAGTATTATAACTACACAACTGCACACAAAATACTAAAGGTGGAGGTGTGCAGTTTGTGTGGTGGAGGGAGTAGTGCGCAAGCGCAGCATGCATATTGATGATTTCGGGCAAGTTGAGACATAATGACACAAAAATATAAACACAAAACAACACATTCAACTCTTTTTATTATTTTTTTATTCACTTTTTTTTTAAATTCACGTAACAATGAATGGATTACCGATACAAATCACTATATAAAAGAAAATTATTATAACTCAAAGTATTAATAATTACCAAGAAAAATGCACATTAAACAAGAATCCCTATATAAAAACAATGTAAATCAAATATCTATTGGACTTAGCTTGTCAATTTTGTACACGTTATATGGTGATTTTGGGGAGAGGAAATGATGAGGGATGTATAGGACTAGGGAAATCAATAGATAGTCAAGTGAATTATAAGGAATATAACAGAATTAAAAGAAAGTCAACTCACACTGAATTTTACAGGGATTAAGAGTCTACACTCCTTGCAATAAATGTAACACGATAGATTTACACATCTCACTCGTTCATACCGAGCACATGGGACGAAGTGTTTTGGATTATATTTCCGCTTCAATGAACTGCTCAGGAACTTGGAATTTCGTTGCGTGTACTGTCAACGAAACCGTAAATGAAGTCGGATATTAGGGCTCATAATACAGTTGTCTAACTTACATGAAACAACGGCCCGCTTTAGAATGTCAGGCCTGTAGTTCACAATACACTGTCTATTTAAAGATGAATAGAAAGTCACAGAAGTTTAGAACCCATGCAGAGGCACTCATTTTCTTCGAAATTAAGTTGTCACTGCCCTTGATGTAACGTAATAGTGTAAAATAACCATAAAGGATTACTGTAAGACTAACAGAGGTGGTTATTTTATAGATTTTTTTATTCCTACCAAAAGACACTATTATAGATGTTTTTTTTTTTTTTTTTTTTTAATTACAGTAGTCTTTCTGAAACATCTGGTCTTTCATTATCACTCTTCCTCGTTCTCTTCATCCTCGTTCTCTTCATCCTCATTTAGTTGAAGTAGTAGTCCGTCAAATTTGGTATGGTGTTTAGGCATTACTCTGTTCAGAGCTTTGTTTACTTCCATGCCTTTATTTACTTTTTCTTCGAGATCTTCCGCAATATCCTGATGAGTCCCATTATCTTTCAGATGTAGGTAACTTGACAAAAAATCCTTGTATTTGTTGAAAAAGATTCGCTTGACTGCCCAAAGGGTTTTCCTATTGGCTTTTTCCTTGGCTTGATCATCACTCATACCCCCGTTGACGTACTTTTCATATTTTTCACACCACATCTCTTCAGTAGCCACTTTAGCCTCTTCCAACCAGTCTCGAAAAGTGGCATTGTCTTCCAGTTCAGAACTAGACTCATCCTCTTCCGATGATTCGTCATATTCCACCTCCGTATCGGATTCTGAATCATCTTCCTCGAAATCTTCGTCTTCCAGTGACAACTTAATTTCGAAGAAAATGAGTGCCTCTGCATGGGTTCTCGAAATGAGCAAATGAGCAGCAAAATGAGCAAATGAGCAAATGAGCAGCAAAATGAGCAGCAAAATGAGCAAATGAGCAGCGAAATGAGCAAATGAGCAGCGAAATGAGCAAATGAGCAAATGAGCAGCGAAATGAGCAAATGAGCAGCGAAATGAGCAAATGAGCAGCGAAATGAGTAGTTATAGGCCTATATATAAACTATTTCTTCCGTTTCTTGTCAATCGGAGATTAAGCATCAGAGATTCAACATGAATGTTATTTCTGCTGTCAAACCCCATGCTTGTCACCAGTGCGGCAAAAGCTTTGGACGGAGATATAACCTACGGAGGCATGCAGAACATGTACATAATGAAGAGAAATCTAAAATGGATGAAGTTGACGATGATTCTGAAATTAAAGCTGTCCAATCTGACAATTCTCACATCGATAATTCTGAACCCGATGTTAAAAAGCGTAGATTTGAAGATTCGGAAATAGAAACTTGTGAAACTGAATCTACGCAGGATGAAGACGAAGATTTCGAGGAAGATGATTCAGAATCCGATACGGAGGTGGAATATGACGAATCATCGGAAGAGGATGAGTCTAGTTCTGAACTGGAAGACAATGCCACTTTTCGAGACTGGTTGGAAGAGGCTAAAGTGGCTACTGAAGAGATGTGGTGTGAAAAATATGAAAAGTACGTCAACGGGGGTATGAGTGAAGATCAAGCCAAGGAAAAAGCCAATAGGAAAACCCTTTGGGCAGTCAAGCGAATCTTTTTCAACAACACAAGGATTTTGTCAAGTTACCTACATCTGAAAGATAATGGGACTCATCAGGATATTGCGGAAGATCTCGAAGAAAAAGTAAATAAAGGCATGGAAGTAAACAAAGCTCTGAACAGAGTAATGCCTAAACACCATACCAAATTTGACGGACTACTACTTCAACTAAATGAGGATGAAGAGAACGAGGAAGAGTGATAATGAAAGACCAGATGTTTCAGAAAGGCTACTGTAATTAAAAAAAACAAAAAAAACACATCTATAATAGTGTTTTTTGGTAGGAATAAAAAAAATCTATAAAATAACCACCTCTGTTAGTCTTACAGTAATCCTCTATGGTTATTTTACACTATTACGTTACATCAAGGGCAGTGACAACTTAATTTCGAAGAAAATGAGTGCCTCTGCATGGGTTCTAAACTTCTGGGTGACTTTCTATTCATCTTTAAATAGACAGTGTATTGTGAACTACAGGCCTGACATTCTAAAGCGGGCCGTTGTTTCATGTAAGTTAGACAACTGTATTATGAGCCCTAATATCCGACTTCATTTACGGTTTCGTTGACAGTACACGCAACGAAATTCCAAGTTCCTGAGCAGTTCATTGAAGCGGAAATATAATCCAAAACACTTCGTCCCATGTGCTCGGTATGAACGAGTGAGATGTGTAAATCTATCGTGTTACATTTATTGCAAGGAGTGTAGACTCTTAATCCCTGTAAAATTCAGTGTGAGTTGACTTTCTTTTAATTCTGTTATATTCCTTATAATTCACTTGACTATCTATTGATTTCCCTAGTCCTATACAAATCATCAATATGCATGCTGCGCTTGCGCACTACTCCCTCCACCACACAAACTGCACACCTCCACCTTTAGTATTTTGTGTGCAGTTGTGTAGTTATAATAATTTTTGAGTTTTCTTTTATATAGTGATTTGTATCGGTAATCCATTCATTGTTACGTGAATTTAAAAAAAAAAAGTGAATACAAAAATAATAAAAAGAGTTGAATGTGTTCTTTTGTGTTTATATTTTTGTGTCATTATGTCTCAACTTGCCCGAAATCATCAACATCCATGCTGCGCTTGCGCACTACTGACCTCCACCTTTAATTTTGTGTGCAGTTTGTGTGGAGGGAGTAGTGCGCAGTTGTGTGCAGTATTTTGTGTGCAGTATTTTGTGTGCAGTTTGTGTGGAGGGAGTAAGTATTTTGTGTGTAGTTTGTGTGGAGGGAGTAGTGCGCAGTTGTGTGCAGTATTTTGTGTGCAGTATTTTGTGTGCAGTTTGTGTGGAGGGAGTAAGTATTTTGTGTGTAGTTTGTGTGGAGGGAGTAGTGCGCAGTTGTGTGCAGTATTTTGTGTGCAGTTTGTGTGGAGTATTTTGTGTGCAGTTTGTGTGGAGGGAGTAGTGCGCAGTTGTGTGCAGTATTTTGTGTGCAGTTTGTGTGGAGGGAGTAAGTATTTTGTGTGCAGTTTGTGTGGAGGGAGTAGTGCGCAGTTGTGTGCAGTATTTTGTGTGCAGTTTGTGTGGAGGGAGTAAGTATTTTGTGTGCAGTTTGTGTGGAGGGAGTAAAGGGCAGTTGTGTGCAGTATTTTGTGTGCAGTTTGTGTGCACCAGAAACCTGGCGTACTCTAGGTTGCCAACCACGATAGCATATTTCAAGGCCTCCATCTGCGAAATAACTTCAACGTGCGTGAAGTTTTTGGGGATACATTCCCATTCTCGTAATTCAGGATGAGCATTTATTCTCATTCGTTCTGCTTCAATAATCGCAATTTCCCGATTTTCTCTTACGTACTGATAAAATAAACAGATAGTGGCCATATTGTTACAGTATTGTCGTTTGTCGACTGTTCACAGGAGGGAGTAGTGCGCAGTTGTGTGCAGTATTTTGTGTGCAGTTTGTGTGGAGGGAGTAGTGCGCAGTTGTGTGCAGTATTTTGTATGCAGTTTGTGTGGAGGGAGTAGTGTGCAGTATTTTGTGTGCGTGTCCATTCTATTTTAAGACACGACATGTATTTTGTGTGCAGTTTGTGTGGAGGGAGTAGTGCGCAGTTGTGTGCAGTATTTTGTGTACAGTTGTGTGCAGTATTTTGTGTGCAGTTGTGTGCAGTGGTAAAATTGTGGTTGGAAAAAAAAAAAAAAAATTCAATCATGAAAAATTTCAATCATGTGTGGAGCATCACACTACAGTTTGTGGTGGACAGTCTGCAGTTTGTCTGCAGTGATTTTGTGCAGTTTGTAATGGCAATCCTCCTCATCCCTCCTCAGTGCAATGGAGCAATGTGGAGGAGATTTGCACTTTGTGGAGGAGCGTGCACTTTGTGGCGGTGGAGCAGTGGTAACACAATTTCTTTTTTACTTGGCCGAAATGACGTCATAAAAAAAAATATATATATAAATAAAAAATTGAAGTTGGCCATCAAATAAAAAAAGTATGGTGCTCCACCACCACAAAGTGCACGCTCCTCCACAAAGTGCAAATCTCCTCCACATTGCTCCATTGCACTGAGGAGGGATGAGGAGGATTGCCATTACAAACTGCACAAAATCACTGCAGACAAACTGCAGACAAACTCCTCCACAAACTGTAGTGTGATGCGCCACACATACTACTCCTGGGTCACTCGCCTTCCAGGGTTCCACGTAACCGGTATATCATGCCACAGACAGGCTCGGTTCCGACATCGCCCTGAGAAGCTTCACTAACCCTGGGCTGCATACTCAGGAGTGATCCCTGAGCCCCTTGTGCCCTCCAGAACTCCTGGTGTGACACATCCTGGCTCAAATTCAACCTTTTCTTTCTCTGCTACATTGTAGCTTGGATAATCCGCTTTCCTCTTCCTCCTTAACTTTCTCCGCTACATTGTAGCTTGGATAATCCGCTTTCTTCTTTCTCCTTAACTTTCTCAGCTACATTGTAGCTTGGATAATCCGCTTTCTCGTTATCCATCCTCGAAGTGATCCTGCAGTGCCATAAAGAAGAGCATTATAGTTACATTCACATCCTAGAATCCTTACAAGTAGCGCTGTGGCCGCCTGCGTTGTCTCCTAGGATTTCTCCTCGTTACCTCCCCAGTCCTTAGCAGGTTTTCCTCCCCTGCTGGCACCTCCTTCGGTCCCTGTTCCAAAACAGGAGATGGCAAACCCAGTTCAGGGGCCTGCATACTGCCTGTCTGGCTAACTTTCTCTGCTACCGTGTAGCTTGAATAATCCGCTTCTCTCCTCCTCCTTAACTTTCTCCGCTACATTGTAGCTTGGATAATCAGCTTCTCTCTTCCTCCTTAACTTTCTCCGCTACATTGTAGCTTGGATAATCCGCTTCTTGTTATCCATCCTCGAAGTGATCGTGCAGTGCCAAAAGAACAGCATTATAGTTACTTTCACATCCTAGAATCCTTACAAGTTGCGCTGTGGCCGCCTGCGTTGCCTCCTAGGATTTCTCCTCGTTACCTCCCCAGTCCTTAGCAGGTTTTCCTCCCCTGCTGGCACCTCCTTCGGTCCCTGTTCCAAAACAGGAGATGGCAAACCCAGTTCAGGGGCCTGCATACTGCCTGTCTGGCTAACTTTCTCTGCTACCGTGTAGCTTGAATAATCCGCTTCTCTCCTCCTCCTTAACTTTCTCCGCTACATTGTAGCTTGGATAATCCGCTTCTCTCTTCCTCCTTAACTTTCTCCGCTACATTGTAGCTTGGATAATCCGCTTCTTGTTATCCATCCTCGAAGTGATCGTGCAGTGCCAAAAGAACAGCATTATAGTTACTTTCACATCCTAGAATCCTTACAAGTTGCGCTGTGGCCGCCTGCGTTGTCTCCTAGGATTTCTCCTCGTTACCTCCCCAGTCCTTAGCAGGTTTTCCTTCGGTCCCTGTTCCAAAACAGGAGATGGCAAACCCAGTTCAGGGGCCTGTACACTGTCTGTCTGGCTAACTTTTTCCGCTACCGTGTAGCTTGGATAATCCGCATCTGTCTGGCTAACTTTCTCCACTACCGTGTAGCTTGGATAATCCGCATCTCCTTCCTCCTTAACTTTCTCCGCTACAATGTAGCTTGGATAATCCGCTTTCCTTCTTCCTCCTTAACTTTCTCCGCTACATTGTAGCTTGGATAATCCGCTTTCTTCTTTCTCCTTAACTATCTCTGCTACCGTGTAGCTTGGATAATCCGCATCTGTCTGGCTAACTTTCTCCGCTACCGTGTAGCTTGGATAATCCGCATCCTCCTTAACTTTCTCCGCTACATTGTAGCTTGGATAATCCGCTTTCTCGTTATCCATCCTCGAAGTGATCCTGCAGTGCCAAAAAGAACAGCATTATAGTTACATTCACATCCTAGAATCCTTACAAGTAGCGCTGTGGCCGCCTGCGTTGTCTCCTAGGATTTCTCCTCGTTACCTCCCCAGTCCTTAGCAGGTTTTCCTCCCCTGCTGGCACCTCCTTCGGTCCCTGTTCCTAAACAGGAGATGGCAAACCCAGTTCAGGGGCCTGCATACTGCCTGTCTGGCTAACTTTCTCTGCTACCGTGTAGCTTGGATAATCCGCTTCTCTCTTCCCCCTTAACTTTCTCCGCTACATTGTAGCTTGGATAATCCGCTTCTCTCATCCTCCTTAACTTTCTCCGCTACATTGTAGCTTGGATAATCCGCTTCTTGTTATCCATCCTCGAAGTGATCGTGCAGTGCCAAAAGAACAGCATTATAGTTACGTTCACATCCTAGAATCCTTACAAGTAGCGCTGTGGCCGCCTGCGTTGTCTCCTAGGATTTCTCCTCGTTACCTCCCCAGTCCTTAGCAGGTTTTCCTTCGGTCCCTGTTCCAAAACAGGAGATGGCAAACCCAGTTCAGGGGCCTGTACACTGTCTGTCTGGCTAACTTTCTCCGCTACCGTGTAGCTTGGATAATCCGCATCTGTCTGGCTAACTTTCTCCGCTACCGCGTAGCTTGGATAATCCGCATCTCCTTCCTCCTTAACTTTCTCCGCTACATTGTAGCTTGGATAATCCGCTTTCCTTCTTCCTCCTTAACTTTCTCTGCTACATTGTAGCTTGGATAATTCGCTTTCCTCTTCCTCCTTAACTTTCTCCGCTACATTGTAGCTTGGATAATCCGCTTTCTTCTTTCTCCTTAACTATCTCTGCTACCGTGTAGCTTGGATAATCCGCATCTGTCTGGCTAACTTTCTCCGCTACCGTGTAGCTTGGATAATCCGCATCTTCTTCCTCCTTAACTTTCTCCGCTACATTGTAGCTTGGATAATCCGCTTTCTCGTTATCCATCCTCGAAGTGATCCTGCAGTGCCAAAAAGAACAGCATTATAGTTACATTCACATCCTAGAATCCTTACATGTAGCGCTGTGGCCGCCTGCGTTGTCTACTAGGATTTCTCCTCGTTACCTTTCCAGTCCTTAGCAGGTTTTTCTCCCCTGCTGGCACCTCCTTCGGTCCCTGTTCCAAAACAGGAGATGGCAAACCGAGTTCAGGGACCTGCACACTGTCTGTCTGGCTAACTTTCTCCGCTACCGTGTAGCTTGGATAATCCGCATCTGTCTGGCCAACTTTCTCCGCTACCGTGTAGCTTGGATAATCCGCATCTCCTTCCTCCTTAACTTTCTCTGCTACATTGTAGCTTGGATAATCCGCTTTCCTTCTTCCTCCTTAACTTTCTCTGCTACATTGTAGCTTGGATAATCCGCTTTCCTCTTCCTCCTTAACTTTCTCCGCTACATTGTAGCTTGGATAATCCGCTTTCTTCTTTCTCCTTAACTTTCTCTGCTACATTGTAGCTTGGATAATCCGCTTTCCTCTTCCTCCTTAACTTTCTCCGCTACATGCTTTCAGCTCCGCGAGCCTCCATCCTCAGGACTGCAAGCTCCTCCTCCATTAGTTTTTAGTCCTGCAGGTCCATGACTGTCCGTGCAGTCTCCAGCCTGTCCCTAAATAAGTGTCACGCCTTATCCCACTTCTGACACCAATGTGGCGAAACCCGTACCGTTCCGGGCGAGCGGCAGTCCAGCCGGTACTTGAAGGCAGGTCCTATGGAGACCGTTTATCCCCGCACGTGACACCACTTAAACTTATACAGACGAGACAGACAAAAAGTAACACGGAGGCAAAACTCAAATTCAAACTATTTATTCAACAAATAAGGAGCCCCCTTAAGGCAGAAGTTTGTCCCTGAAGGCAATGATTGGACCCTTAAGGCATATTAAGTTACTGAAGGCGAAGTGTAATTACTTAAGGTGAGTAAGAATTACTTAAGGTGAATAGGAATTACTTGAGGTGAGTAAGAATTACTTAAGGTGAATAGGAATTTACTTGAGGTGAGTAAGAATTAATAATAATAATAATAATAATAATGTATAGATTTATATAGCGCACGTATCCACCAACTAAGTGGCGCTCAAGGCGCATTATATTATTATCCCTGCTCATAAGGCTCATAAGGCTCATAAATCATTCCTGAAACCATCTCAGCTCCCTGGGGAGTATACAGCTCAATTGCTGCCATTTCTAGCGCATAGAGAGCAAACCATCTCTGCCTTCACAGGTACCCATTTAACCCCTGGGTGGAGAGAAGCAATTATGGTTAAGTGTCTTGCTCAAGGACACAGGTGTCACGGCCGGGGCTCGAACCCACACTCTGCTGCTGGCAACACCAGAACTTGAGTTCAGTGCGCTAGACCACTCGGCCACGACAATCCACTTTTCGTGCATTATACAACACACGGGACCTACGGCTTTACGTCCCATCCGAAGGACGAAGCAATTATGGTTAAGTACCTTGCTCAAGGATACAAGTGTCACGACCGGGGCTCGAACCCACACCCTGCTGCTGGCAACACCAGAACTTGAGTTCGGTGCGCTAGACCGCTCGGCCACGACACTCCATTACTTAAGGTGAGTGTGAATTACTGACGGAGAGTGGGGATTACTTAAGGTAAATAGGAAGTACTTGACGGAGAGTGGGGGAAAACTATAACTTAACGGAGCCAAGTGCTGAATGCTAAAGAATTACTGGACAAAGTCACGCCGTCAAAAATATCCCGATAGCCGCCCAGCTAAGCTATCCGTGCTGTTCCCTGAAAGCACACCAACTAGTAGTCGCCCTGCTAAACTACCGCGCTGTCCCTGACAACGAAATCCCGATAGCCACCCAGCTAAGCTACCCGTGCTGTTCCCTGAAAGCACATCAACTAGTAGTCGCCCTGCTAAACTAACTGACAACGAACTCCCGTCCCACGGGACTTACGTTTTGAAGCGCTCCTGGCAAGTCCGTGCTTCCCCTGTCTGTCGCTCTGCCCAACTGACTGATGCTGCGTGCGGCCCACCACAGCGCACGCAACACATGCCCAACCTACGGCGCATGCGCTGCTACTACCACTATGGCGCGCCCAACACACAAGCACCAAGGCTACCATTTCGTTACAATTATTATATAATTATATATATATATATAGTAGTATGCAAGGTGGGGGTTCTAGGCCACCTACCTAAAAGTGGGCGTGGTCGTTGACAAAAGAGGGAGGTGGGCGTGGTCGTCGACAAAAGAGGGCGTGGTCGGCGACAAAAGAGGGAGGTGGGCGCGGTCTTAAACAAAAGAGTAGGAGGATAACGTCATCAAAAACATTTTGAGATCACAAAATGTTTTTGCGTATAGCGGTAGGGTACGTATTAAAACCGCCGGTTTTACCGCATAAAACCGCCGGTTTTACCTCATATAAAAACCTCACTTTAAAAATTGAGAAATCGAAACGAGAAAAAACAAAAAAATATTATCTCGTTTAATAATAAAACGAGTATGGAATCGAGAAAATATTTATCGAAATGGACATTACCATAATTTAAAGAGTTTGCTCGAGAACACCGGTTAATTCTTGTGCAAAACAACAAGAATAAAGTAGATAAACGCAGTTATTACAACGCGGTAAAAAGTATATAAAACGGCAAAAACAAAAGCCATTATATAAATTAAATTTAGCCGAATTGAGAGAGCGTATAAATGTATAAAATATAAATCTACCAGAACGCGGCGCGGGTAAAAGTGGGAGGTTGATAAAAAAAAGACTATATCGATGCTATTAAAAGGTTTCACGGACGAGAAACAGAGTTGAGATTTAACTCACCTAAAGACGGTGGAAGATGGTTGCGCGAACGAAGAATGGTAGTTCCGTTGAATCATAGCAAAGAAAAAGATTTAAACATATTTTGGCAAGCGGTAAAACCAAAGATAATCGCAAAGTTGACTTTAGACTTGCGATAATTTACATCGTACAAGTTTATGATATTTATACGCGTTAAATTTCGTAAAGAAAGACTAGACGGTGCGGTCGATGTCGCCGAAGCAAATTTTCATAATAGTAAGCAAATTGTTTTATTAAATTTAAATAATATCGAAAATATACTCGTTACAGTTTTTTCACAAATTCAAGAGGCTTTAGAAAAATGGACTCAAAAGGGCAGCGGATGGAAGGTGGATCGTATAGTAGATATGAATATCACCATCGCGAGATATCGACCTTTGAGAGGCGGTAGTTATATCGAACTATGCGACTATATAAAAAATAAAAAAGCGTGCATCAACGTAAAAAACAACGACGACGATTGTTTGCGTTGGGCGTTGCGCAGCGCTCGTTTTCCCGTGAAAATTCATCCAGAAAGAACGAGTAAATACTCGACGGAGGACGGTTTAAAATTTAATAATATCGACGCTCCTACACCGATTAATCAAATTAAGCGAGTGGAGAAACAAAATTGTTTGGCGATAAACGTTTTGGGTTGCGAATCAAAAACGATACTGGTTTATCATCTCAGCGATCAACCAGAGGAGCTAGATCGTATTAATTTATTATTAATTAACGAGGAAGAAGAAAAAGGAACTAGATCTCACTACGTTTATATAAAAGACGTGAATAAATTACTTTACGATCAAACGAAACATAAAGAACGTAAACATTTTTGTTTGAGATGTTTACAGGGTTTCTCAACAAAAACGTATCTCGAAAATCACGTAAAAATGTGCAAGGGGATAAACGACAGACCGACGACGGTCGTGATGCCGGAAAAGTATAAAAATGATACGGTAAAATTTATAAATTTTCATAAAAAGATGAAAGTTCCATTCGTAATATACGCCGACTTTGAAAGTATTATTAAAAAGGTCGATGATGAAAATATTACTAATACTACAAAACTGCAAGAACACGTCGTTTGCGGTTATTCGTACGTCGTCGTTCGTTGCGACGGTGAAACTAGCGATCCTTTCGTTTACAGAGGAGAAGATGCGGCTATACATTTTTTAAATAAATTAGAAAAAGAAACAAAAACAATCAACGAGATATTTAAAAACTTTAAAAAATTACGCATGACTGAAGAAGATGTAAAAGATTATAATTCTGCTAGCGAGTGTTGGATATGCGAAAAGACATTTTTTGAAAACTACGAAGACGAGTTTAAACGAGTACGAGATCATTGTCACATTTAATACCGGCAAATATCGAGGCGCGGCTCATAATTGTTGTAATCTAAAACTAAGTTTAAAACCGGGTAAAACTTTTATTCCGGTCGTATTTCATAATTTGCGAGGCTACGACTCTCATCTCATTATGCAGGCGGCGAGTCAAACGACGGGTAATCTAACGTGCATTCCAAACAATATCGAAAAATATATTTCTTTTTCAATCGGGCAACTACGATTTATAGACAGCGCTCAATTTTTACTAGCGTCGTTGGACAAACTCGTTAAATCAAACAATTCTTTTCCCGATTACTAACAAGTTCGAATCAGATTTAGAAAAATTTAATCTGTTAAAAAGCAAGGGTATTTATCCTTACGAGTACATGGATAGTTTTTCAAGATTCGAAGAAACGCGCCTTCCTCCGATAGAATCTTTTTATAGTCGTTTGAACGATCAACGAATTACGCAAGAACAATACGAGCACGCTAAAAACGTTTTCAACGAGTTTGATTGTAAAAATTTAGGAGATTATCACGATTTATACGTGCGTACCGATACTTGTTTATTGGCGGACGTATTTGAAAATTTTCGCGCTACTTGCACGAAACAATACGGTTTAGACCCGGCCAATTATTATACTAGTCCGGGTCTAAGTTGGGACGCTTTATTGAAACATTCGAAACAAACTTTAGAATTATTGACAGATATCGACATGCATTTATTTATAGAAAAAGGTACGCGTGGAGGAACGTGTATGGCGAGTAAACGATACGCTAAAGCAAACAATAAATACTCGTCCGATTACGATAAATCGAAACCATCGAGTTACATTACGTACTTGGACGCGAATAATTTATACGGATACGCGATGAGTCAACCTTTGCCGACGGGTAATTTTAAATGGATGACTAGTAAAAAAATCAACAAACTCGAGAGCGAGGGATTAACGCGTAACAAAGGATGTATTTTAGAAGTTGATTTGGAATATCCCAAAGAATTACACGATTCTCACAACGCATTTCCACTCGCGCCAGTCGTTGATAGTAAAAAAAGAATGGATGAGTGAGTATCAAAAAAAGTTATTAAATGACAAGCCGGCTCCAAACGTCGTAAAATTAGTTCCAAATTTGTACGATAAACGCAATTACGTGCTTCATTATCGTAATTTACGATTGTATTTACAACTAGGTATGAAACTAACTAAAATTCATCGCGTTTTAGAATTTGACGAATCGTGTTGGATGAAATCATACATCGATTTAAATACTCTGCTCAGAAAAGAAGCAACTAGTGATTTTGAAAAAGATTTACACAAACTCATGAACAATTCAGTTTTTGGAAAAACTATGGAAAACGTACGAAAACGCGTTAACGTAAATTTGAAGCGGTTAAACGACGAAAAATCGGAAAATCAAATTCGTTCACTCATCGCGAAACCAAATTTTGCCGAGGCGAGGATTTTCGATAACGATCTAGTAGCGATTCACATGCACAAAACAAAACTCGTTCTCAACCGCCCAGTTTACATAGGAATGAGCATACTGGATTTATCTAAACATTTAATGTACGATTTTTATTACAATCATTTAAAAAACAAATACAACGACGAGTGCGAGTTGGTATACACGGATACGGATAGCTTGTTGTTGGAAATTAAAACTCAAGACGTGTATTACAATATGAAAAAAGACAAGCATTTATACGATTTTAGTAATTATAAACGAGGTCATTTTCTATTTTCTGAAGAAAATAAAAAAGTGATCGGTGAAATGAAAGACGAGACTGCGGGAACTCTAATCTCCGAAATTGTTTGTTTAAGACCAAAAATGTACTCGTTGTTTTTATCTCGAGGAGAAAATATAAAAAAAGCTAAAGGCGTTAAAAAACAAGTTTTAATACAACATATTAAACACGAAAACTATAAACAAGTTTTATCGTTGAAAAATACTCTACATCACCCTATGAATTTTATTAGGCACGAAAAACATCGATTATATACAACGCGAGTAAATAAAATATCGCTATCGCCTTTAGACACAAAGAGATATATTTTAGAAAACGGAATAGATAGCGTTTAATCGGTGGATTTTCTGTATCTCGAGGAATAATTTGTAATTCTTCTCTTACAAAACTACGAGCGGGACCCGCGTCTAAATAATACTAGATGGGTTGACTCGCGGCTTTCATCGTTTTAGATATTCTATAAATTGTTATACTCCATATAGGATCGGTCGCGCGGCGTCTCGTATCTTTTTCGGCTTCACCGGGCGCGTATAAATACCGAACTAAACTGTTGTTTGGGATTCTTTTTTCGTTCTTTTTAACAATCGCTGGTGATGCTGGATTTTGTTCGACAACTCGCAACTTGATCGCGTCTTTAGGTTTTAAATTAATGAGTCTCGTCGTCTCGTTGTTTAACGCCTTTACGACCGACGGTAACCTTTTAACCCATTCTCTATTTCTCGTATCAGTCGCTATTTCTTGCGCGTATTGATGAGAAAATAATCTTTCGCTCAAAGTTCTATTAAATCGCTCCACTATACCCTGCGCTCTATGATTACCGGCTTCGCTTCTTTGTATTACGACATTGCGTTTGCTCATTGTCACGTTGACGCTACTCATAAATTATTTTCCGGGATCTACTTTTAAGCGCGCTGGCCAAGTTAACGACGAGCGTTTATAAATTTTCTCAAACGCGTTAACGACTTGCGTAGCGGTTTTATCGGTTAACGGTTCCGCTTCTTTATATCTACTGGCTTCGTCCACGACGGTCAACGCGTACTTGTACGTAATTCTACTCGTTCTTTTACTCGCTCCGCTACCGATCGTGTCGTGCGGAAGAAACAATAGATCCGCTTGATGAACCTCGTTCGGTTTTTCTAACGTACTATTTGAACTGGTCGGTCTTGGAATGTATTTAGGATAGGGTAAATAAATTTGCCACAGCGCTTGCTTTTTTATCCATCGTCGAACTAATTTTACATTTACTTTGGTTTCTTGAGCTAATTTATTAATAGCGTCGAGACCTTTGTAGTATCCTTTCGGACTGTAATAAGCGTTAGATAGCTTTCGCTCATTCATTTTAATATTGTACAACATATTTTTTATTCGTTAGGATTTTTAGGCATGAGCGAGTTTGGTAAAATTCCTTGTTTAATTAACGCCATTTGAGTCGCACCAGCTACTGCGACCGTCACGGTGAGTTTTAACCCGTCTTTAATATTAAGTTTATTTAAATTGGCCGATTCTACGCTTAATACTTTTTTACCGAGCATGCTGTATAAAACTAAAAAAAAAAAAAAACGACGCTTTTATAAACCGAATCGGCGATTGTTTTCGTATCTATCGGCATTGAAGACATATTTTATAGTCGTTAAATATAATATTAAAAAAAAAAAAACTTTTATTCAAAAACAACACTTTTATTTCAAAAACAACGAGAGAACTCGTCTCCGAGGTGGGTGGTGAAACAGATTCACTAGCGAGTTTAACCGGAGCGGGTTTAGACGGTTCGTTTTTAAATGTTGGTTCCGCTTCGCTATGTTTACTAAACAAGAAATAAGCGATAGCCCCAATAGCTAAACCAATAGCTATATAGTAGTAGTAGCTCGATGAGTCGTTTTCTTTATAACTCGACGCTACTTCGCTATCGCGAGACATTTTAACGCTTTTTGCGGGTTTAGCGAGTTGCAGTTTTTTCTTTTTATTAATTTCAGCGAGTCTTTTTCCAGCCGCGACTCTGTTTGGGTTTTTTTCTTTTTTAGTCGCTGGTTGGGTTACGGTCTTCGGCGTTGCAGCTTGCGGTTGCATCGGTTGCGCATTCTCCGACTCGTTGGTTTCCATCTCTTTTATTATCTACACAAGATTCTTCTTTTCTTTTTAAATGTTTTGCCGTAATTAGCGACGCGCTGAGCGGCGCGATCAACATGCCGTACTTGTAGTATATTTCACACGCCACGGTAGAAAGCATGCTAGAAATGAACGGATCTTTTTCTAAATCCGAAATTAATTTACCTTCGTCGTCAATTTGAAATCGATGACCGTACAAATCGATACGATTTAAACTAAATCCTTATAGTTTAGCGTATAGCGTTAGAATTGCGCTACCTAAAGATTGCGTTATATCGCGACCTAATTTAGTTTCGTATTGCGTGAGTAATACATCTCGCTCTTGCGTACTCAACGCTTCAATATCGCTAACGCTGTACTCTTTACCGATTTTTTTTTTATAGAATCTCCTCCGCTTACAACCGATAAAAGACGTTTGTCTCTTAGTTTTTGCTTTAGTAGCGCATCGTCGTTTATATCGTTCATAGTAGGTTGTGCGCTTAGCGTGGGTGGATTTTCAGATAATAGTTTAGCAACTTCTTCCATTTATTATAAGTGTTTATAGAATAATCCGTAAAATTTAAAAAAATATATATAAACCAATAATTAATTTTAGATAACCAATCAGTAACGTGTAAAGCTCGCTCATCTCGTTGCTTTTGTTTAAATGACAATATGTCGTTTAACTCGGCTTCGTTAGCGTCCAATAATAATAATGGGGGTAACGTGAGTGACTTTCGTTCCATTTATAAAAGTGTTTTATAATTTATACGAGTAATTGTTAAGTAACCTACTAACGACCTATGAGTAACCTATAAGTAACCTACTAACGACCTATGAGTAACCTATGGGGGGATCGCTCGACGACTTGTAGTTAATTGTTGAGTAACATACGAGTAACCTACTAACGACCTATGAGTAACCTATGGGGGATCGCTCGACTACTTGTGGGGGATCGCTGAGTAACCTACTAACGACCCCTACGAGTAACCTAGTTTTTAAAATCAATTTGCGATGTAAAACTCGTTTTAGTTGCTCGCGCGCTCGCTCTTGTAGCTCAACCGTCGGAATAACATCATTTTCTCGAAGACAATTCTCGTACGAGTCTCTATCTTTACAATCAAATAAACACACCCATTTGAGTTGTTCTCTAAAATCTTTCAATACGCTATTATATTTTTGCGAAAGAATCCAACAGCTGTGTTTAACGTGTCTACCGCTAAAAGCCAATTGGGTAATCATACATTTATTATTCTCGTCGTATTTTTTATAATGCAACTGTTTATTAGCGCTGCAATCGTCGATAATAAACAACGTTTCCTCCGTTTTGAAAGCATCGCTATAAATTTGTATAGCTCGGTTTAACGAGATGTCGTTTAAATCGTTAACGTGTACGTTATCGTCGTTTAGAATCCATTTTCTATTTTTGTACGTATCGTTGTCACCGATAGTAGGGCATAATATAACGATATTTTTAAAATATTTAAACTATTCTTTTTCTAATAAATTTAAAACAAATTCAGTTTTTCCGCATCCCGTTTGTCCGCAAATTAACGCGGCGTGTGGATATTTAGGTAACATTTTCTTTTAATAATAGTCGCTAATTTTAATAATCGACGGATTCAAAACGCCCGTTTCTTATGTTTAGTTGCGCGTCCATGATAATAAAAGTGTACATGTTTAGTTCACCCGCGGCTTCCGCTTCTTTTTCAATTTGTATGGTAATTCCTTCGCTTAAGTTTTGTACTCGTCTTCCGCTTCCGTGTAATTTATTGTCGGTGCTAGTTCTTAAATCTAAAAATAAACCGTATCGATTTAGTAAATAATTTGCTGGTTTAACGTGAGATAAATTTAGAGCTTGTACGACTTGTATAGCGTGTTGTTGTTTCGAATCGCCGAAATATTTTGAAATCTCTTCCCAATGTTGATACCTTTTCATTCCGTGCGCGTAGAGTTGATTGGGAACGCCTTCGATGGTAATCGAAACTTTGTCAATTTTCGGATTATAAAATTTATTGCTTTCTTTCGCGGTGGGTTCTCTGAATAAAAACAATATTCCTTTCATACTTTTTGCGGGAGTATTTAAATTTATATTCCACGTCGTATCGCGTTTGTTTAACGGAGTCACGCTCTGTCTCAGTACGCGATCAAACAATATACTCAACCGGTTACTGTATTGATTTTTAATCGTTCGAGCGAGTTCCGGCATATGAACGACCTCAAATTCTAAAGAAATTCCGCTTATGATATATTTCGCGTTATCGTCGGTGCTTTTAATCACGCTACTGAATTTATTAAACACGAGTTCGTAAGTCAATCGATCTCCGATGCCCGATTGGTAGAAGGGTTGATGATCGGACAACAATTCAAAATCCAGCGGAATGTAATATCTATTTTTATACGTATCCGCGATGGCTTTATCTTTTCCTCCGTTACCCGCGAGATCCTTATCGCTAGCGTCTATTCTTATTTTAGTTACGTTAAAATCTTCGATTCCTTGATACGCTAAATTTTCGCGTTGATCTTTGGTCAACCATTCGTCCTTGTAACAATTGAACACATCCGCATCGTCTAATGAAAATATTTCATTTCCTTCCATTTTAATGATTATATGTTTTACGATGGCTCTGCCTATATTTTGTACCAACGTTCTCGTATCGTCATCGGAGCTAACGAGTTCTATATTGAAAGCTAACCGAGCTGTATTCGGAACGATGACGTCGTTCATTCCTAAATTTGGAAAACGAACCGTCAACAATTGGTTTTCGGTAATGATACTCGGATTGTTTGTAATGACGACTTTTTGTCGCGATCCTTTTATACCTCTAGGTTCTCGTAATCTTCTGTATGGATCCAACACATCTCCGTACGTATTATTAGACATATTTTATAGTAACAAATATAATAATTTTTATCTTTTTTTAAAATAAAATGGTGTCTATAGCGATGACGGTCGGAGGCGCGGTAATCAACGCGTTGGCGTTTACCGGTAGCAATTTTGTATTTAGTCAAGGTGGTCACGAAGAACAAAAACGACACGATTTAGCGATGGAGCGACTCTCGAAATCTAGAGACGAATTCTCGAAAGAGCGTTTAAAATATCTAGATTATTTAAACGAAAAAATACAAAAAGAATCGAGCGCCGAAAGAACTTTTAACGACATCGACGATGCGATGAATGAATATTTTGACATTACCGGCTCGCGAATAAATTTACCGATAAATTTACGCGACGAGCCTAGACTCGAAGATTTTTACGGCGCTAGCGAAGATAAAAAAAACTCGTGAAATTGTATTTATTTTGATCGGTATGAGTAAAGTGGGATACGCGAGTTATAAACTATTAAAAAAAGATAAAAAGTAATTATAAAATGGCGTACGAGGGTCGCGAACTTATGGAGTTAGATCCGTTATTACAAAATATTGATGAAGATGAATATATAGATGATGAAATAAGTGATAACAACTTGGGTGATATTGATGAAAGATTAGAACTTGAAAGAAAAATACACGAAGCGTATTTTTCTCAAGAAATTAGATTTGGTAGATCTATAGTCGATGATTTTTATGATTCGCGTAAAAAAGGTAAACCAAGTACGATAGATTATAATGGTTTCTATTATTCCAAAAATGAAGAAGGAGAAAATACAATCTATTTTAAAAAAGGTAATAAAGATATACTATTATCTAAACCCGGCGGTGGATTTTACTCGGAATCTACTTAAAAAAATAGAGAGGGATTAACCGATAAAGATCTATATAAATTTGATGAACGTGAAAAAGCTATAATAAATGTTATAGAAGAAGCAGAAAAACCGATAGAAGAGCCAACCGCTCGAACGCAAAGCAAAAGAAAGCTTCCATCTATACCGAGACAACGTGTAGAAAAATCAATACAAGTAAATGAAGCTATCGAAATGACAACTACAACTCTCAATAGAGATCAAGATACTCAAACGGAATTAAACATTCCTTGGCGAGACATAGAAGCGCTCAATAACATTTTGACTACAAATCGAGGTGAACAATTGGATCTTTTAACTAAATTAAAATCGACGAACCAAAGAATCAACGATATGGAAGAAGTAGTTTCAGACGCTAACGAAAGAGGATTCGATATGAACGACCAGTATAAACGAGATTTACAAAAACTAAAAGACGATAAAGAAATTTTGATTGAACAAATTGATGCGCAGGATTACGTTTTACGTAGTCAAATCAATAGAATTAAAGAAACGCTTAAAAAAATGATAGAAAGAGACGTTACGTTAGGTGATAAAATTAAAACTTTATTTAGAGAACAAGGCATAACGATCGTTAGTGTATTAACGGCCGTCAGTATGACTATCGCTTTTATAGTCGAATCGATCGTTAATGTCGTGAGTGCGGTTTTACCAAAACCTATACCAGTTATTCCAAAACCCACTCCGCCATCTCCAAAACCCACTCCACCTCCAACACCCGCGCCTAGCGGCGGCATAAGCGAGTGGATACAAAAAACGTTAAAAAATCTAGCGAACGTATTAGCTAAACTAGGAGCGAAAGCTTAAGCCGCTTTACCGAACATTATAGGATCTATAATAAGTTGGTTATTTAAAACGGTTAGCGGCGTGGTCGCGTACGCGGCGGAACATTTATGGCTAACCTTGACCGCGGTCGGCGTTTTAATTTTAACTTACGCGCGACGAAAACTATAAAAAAGATAAAAAGTAATTATAAAATGGCGGAAATGGGTAATATACCGATGGAAGATATTGGAGGTCGTGATGATGATCAACAAGATGATGGAGCAACAAGCCCTACAACAACTTATTTTAATAACGAAGAAGAAAAAGCAAAAGAAAGAAACCGCGAAAGAGAAGAAGAAAGAGAAACACAACGAGAAATAGAAATTGAAAGAGATAAAGAAATAGAAGATAACGGTACTTCTAGGCAAAGAAAAGAGCTAACTAAAATATACGTTGATGATTTTTATGCGAGCATAGGGCACGAACCAGCTGTGAAAGACTACTCTAAATTTAAAATAAATAAAGAAAAATTATTAGTTTTTAAAAAAGGTAGAATTTTTTTTAGTTTTAACTAATTTAAAAGATAAAAGTAAATTTAAAAAGTTATCTACTCTCAGTAGTAATTATGGCATCGATTTTGTAAGATTAGATTTAGGTATAACCGATTATAAACTAAAACCATTACCACCGCGTGAACAAAAAGCAATAGACGATAATTTTGATACGGTGGAAGAAGCGCAAAGGCAACCTATACCGTTAGAGCCTACCGTTGTTTTAGATAAAACGGTTTATCGCAAAGAAGGAGCTCGTCAGTTGCCAACAACACCAGAACCTACCGAGTCAACGCGACTGCTTAGCGAAACTATAGAAGCTAACGAAAATACAATAAGCGTTCTTTCAGAAAACCCGGATTTTGAAGATAGTTACGATCTAAGAACCTTGGATGGTATTAGTAAACTTATGGAAACGAAACGAGGCGTGTTATTTGATTTAAGATTTAGATACGGAGAAAATCTAGAAAAAATAGCTGATATCGAACAAAGAATCGCTGAAGATAAAATAGGAGATGAAGATGCGATGAACGCGCTTCGCGAAGAAAGAGCAAAATTAAAAGACGAAGCCAAAGCGATCGAAGAAGCTATAGAAAATTTAACTGGTAAGATTGCCGGTCTTTTTGTTAAAAATGAAGAAACGTTAACCGTATTAAACGGGAGAAAACGCACGTTGGGTGAAAAAATTAAAGGCTTATTTAATAAACGCAATGTTACAATCGTTAGTGTATTAATAGCGATCGGTATACCGCTATAGTCGAAGGGTTCGGTAATGCCGTGAATTCAGTTTTACCAACACCCGCGCCAACACCTAAACCCGCGCCAACACCTAAACCACCCACACCCGCGCCAACACCTAAACCACCCACACCCGCACCTAGCGGCGGCGTAAGCGAGTGGATACAAAAAAACATTAACAAATCTAGCGAACGTATTAGCTAAACTAGGAGCGAAAGCTTTAGCCGCTTTACCGAACATTATAGGATCTATAATAAGTTGGTTATTTAAAACGGCTAGCGGTGTAGTCGTGTACGCGGCCGAACATTTATGGCTAACCTTGACCGCGGTCGGCGTTTTAATTTTAACTTACGCGCGACGAAAACTCTAAAATAACGGTTCGTAAACCATAATGGTTAACCCGGTTAAAATCGCAAAACCGAGTATTAAAGCGTTTTTTTCCCCTTGGTGGTTATCGCTAAAATCTTTTAAAGAGTCTCGAGTTTCGCTTCGAGTAAGCGTTGTGTCTTCTAAAGAGTCTTGCGGATGCGCTATTGTAACGTTTGATGTTTTATCGTCTTGTGCGTGCGTTTGCGCTTTAAAGCTTTCGCGCTTCGCGTCATCGTCGTCCAACGGCAAAACAGGAGCAACGACGATCGTTGAATTTGTATCTAAATTTGAACCTAACGCTAAATCGCTCGGCGCTATCAAAATATTATTGTTGTATCCCGAGACAAAAGTTTAATTGACTGCGAGCGTATAGTAAAACATCTTGATATCGTTGAATACTAGATTGTAAATCTACAGGAGAATCGATCTCTGTATTTACTATGTCTATAAATTCACGCCGAGCTTCTAAACCGGTACCGCTCGTAAAAAATGAGCTTTTAACTCTCGCTTGAGCCGCCAATAACGCGTACACGTAAGTTCTTATAGAATCGTTAATTCGTTCGGTACCCACGTCTGTAAAACCTCGCGCTAACTTTAAAGATAATATGAACTTTGTCCACGCCGTTTCAACGCGTTCAGATTGAGAAATATATTCGACGACGTAAGAACCGCCGATATCATTATCGCTATTTACTAAATTTAAATCAACGTTTTCTTTATCAAAATCCATCCTTTTCTCTCTTCGATTACGTAAATTTGAATTGTCGTAGTTTTTCCCCGGCACCGGAATGTAGCCGTAAATGTTTCGATAATAAGCCGTTCCCAATCCGTTTGAATTTAAATCTACTCGTTGTTTCCAATCGTCCGATATTGCGATATGAAATTCAGTACATATTTTATTGTACGCGCTTACGTCTATATTGTTGGCGAACGCGTCAAAAAAATTTGAACAAGATGTAGGGCAGCTCATTTCCTTGAGCAATCGTCTAATTTGATAATATACGTGAAATCTAAAAAAACTACGAATCATCGAGTTGCTATGATTTAAATGATCGTAACCCACGCCGCATCTCGTTGTAGCGCAATACGTCGTGAAATTTATTTGATTTTGATAAAATTTCAGCGGGTTTGAATGCCAATCGTTTACGACGTCGTTGTTGTAGACGTGAGGTAACGTATATTTTTGAAATACGTTAACGAATGTCGCGCTAAACGACTCTGTTTCGCCGACGTAAATTTGAAAACTCGTTAAATCGCTAGCGTTAAAAAAGGGAGGCGTCTTAAAATTTCCAGATGTTGGATAAGAGTACGAAAAATTGCTCTTGAACGCTAATGGAAACGTCATTTTATTATATTAAAATTATAACTTTTTAATAATAAAATGTATCATACATTCGAAATCGAAATCTCTAAAGAAGGCGGATCGGTTAAATTAGATAACGTTATCGATAATCGGCGAAATGATCTCTCGATTATATTACACAGCGTAAACATTTGGGTGGGATATTACAACGTGCGTAAAAAAGAAAGAATAGTCGTTCGCACAACGGGTGAGTCGGACGTTATAATGTTTATCGAACCCGGGCTTTACAACATTAACGAAATTATCGACATTATAGTAAAAGACGCGCCTTGGATCACGTTCGTCATCGATAAAACAACGAGCGTCTTTTTGCTAAATATAACTCAAGCGAACAAGTCCGTTAAATTTACTAGCGGGTTGGCTAATTTACTGGGGTTTCACAACGAATTTCTAACCGCTGGAGAATACAGTAACAAAATCGACGTACAACTTTTTAAAATTTTATACATTCATTGCGATCAAATTTCTACGACCGATAATTATTTCAACGGTAAACCTTGCACTATTTTAAACGCTTTTCCTTTGCAAGACGCGTCGTTCGGCGAAAGCATGTACATGGAATATAAAAATCCGTTGATGAAAAAATTACGAGTCGGCACTTTTAACGAGTTGACTTTTCGAGTTAGAGATAGCAAAAGCAGAGATATACATAATCACGGTTTGCCCATTATTTTAAATATAGAAATACTATAAATATGGCGAGCATTTACGGACCCAGTCGTACGAGCGTCGTTGTCGCTACCGCTGGAGCTAGCGGTGAAATTTTACCAATATTGACTGGCGAAATTTACGAACATCACGGATATCTAAACAGAGATGAAATTTTACAAAGGGTAGTTTTAATTGAAAAATTTGACGTCATGCTCGGATGGCACGCTACGTTTAAACAACTCTTTTTCATGTTTACAACCGCACCGACGTACTGCAGTATTTTTGCGCAATTTATAAAAACCGATAGTTTCGCTACGTACGCGTCGACGCGCGATTACGCTAGTAACATTTATTATATTCCTTCTCCGGAACGAGATGAGAAATTTCATTTTATCGATGATGAAACGCAACATTTAAAATACGAAATGTGTTTTAAAATGCGAAACGTTAGAAAGGTTTTTGCTGAGGTGAGTTTTTTCGGCGCTCTAAATTCAAAAATCTGTTTCAATATTAAAATTTAAAGTTTACCGTTAAATTAAAATTAATACTATAATAAATATGGCGAGTATTTACGGACCTAGTCGAAAAAGTGTGTCAGTTGCACCTAACAATACGTCCACTATTAAAAAAAAGTGGAAATATCATCGATATGTCTAATCTCGAAATATTGTATCAATATAAAGATATGTTTAGTTTTTTATTCGCCGCTTCTACACCGATTTTTTTCTCTCAAACATCGGTAACAGATTATACAGCTTATTTCAGAAAAACTACTAATAATAGTTCACAATCATTCGTTTCAAAACGTGTAATTGAACCTATGGAACATCAAAACAAAATTGGAGAAGATCAAACAAGTTTTTTTTTTTCAAAGTAGAACCAAGTCTTTTAGAATGCGGTATTTGCTTCCAAATAGAAAAAACTAAATTTTTTACTCAATTTGTTTTTTTCGGCTCTGATGACACTGGAATCTGTTACGATATGAAAATATTAATATTCCATTAAATTAAAATCTTTTCTATTAATAAAAACAATGGTAGTTACAGAATCGACGAACGTACTATATCCTAATTTAACGGTTTTAACGAATGACTCTGACGCGGAGCGCGCTAAAACATTTCGATTGCCAAAAATCGACGATATTCAAAAAGAATTACGAATAGAAATAAACCAACGCGAAGCCGTATATAAAAAATATAATAGAATCATCAACACTTGCGACGTCGTAGAAACTCTCGCAGAAATGGGTTGTATGGGGGCTGGGGCCATCGGAATAGCCAGTATCGCCAGCGTCGTATCGTCGCCCATAGGATACGCTTTAGAAGGTTTAGCTTTAGGGTTAGGCGGCGCAGCTTTCACTCTCAGATACGCGAAAAATAAATTATATAAAAAAGCTAAAAAACACGACGAAATACGAGTTTTAGCATCGAGTAAACTCAACAGGATCGAAAACCACGTTTCGAAAGCCATCGAAGCCGGTTACATCAGTCAAGAAGAATTTGTACTCGTATGCGAAGAGCGAGATAAATATTCTAAAATGAAAGAAAAAATCCGTAACAACTCGGTTAAACCGACGACTTTACCATCGAAAACGGAGGTTAAACCCACCGATGTAAATGTGGAAAAAAAAGTTCTTATAGAAAAACGTTTGAGTTTAAAGTAAACTTGTCGGTAAATAAATCTTACTATAATAATCAAAAACCCGCTTCGCGAGTAGCGGAGCGGGTAACGAGTAGACCACCACCGTACAATTTAAATTTTTAGTTGTTTTAAATTAATACAACGTTTATAATTTTTTCTAAATGTAAAAAAATAGTTTCTCTATCTATTTCATTTATACTCAACAACTCGCTATAAGGCCCAAATTTTTTGTTGTTGAGTTGCCCTCCAGTGAAAATATTTGAAGGGGTCGGTCGGTCGGGATTTTTTTTAATTTTTTTTTTTTTTCTCCTTGACTGTCATTTTAAGATTGAAATGCATTGAACTGAAACCACATACCATGTTTTTCATTTGTATACCTATCAGCAAGGAATTTTGCTTCAGAATAAAAGTATCCCAAGCATTTTTTTTGTACTTTTCGCTGTGATTGACACAGCAAATTCATCCATATTGCGTGCAATGCTCAACATGCAACATGTGAGTGGCCATTCGATTTGAAAACGTGTAGATCGAGTCGCAATCGTTGACACACGTACAGTGCGGGGAGCCAGTGCACAACGTGTGAGGGCCATTTGATTTGAAAACGTGTAGATTGAGTCGCAATCGTTGGCACACAGTGTGTGCGAAGGCAGTGCACCATGTGAGGGCCGGGGCCATTCGATTCGAAAACATGTAGATTGAGTCTTGGGTACCGGTAAATTTACCGGTAAAAAAAGTGGAAAATTTCACAAATCAAACGTATTATGTTTTATACAAAGAAAATTGGTAAGTTTCATTAATAAATAGGGCTATGAATGAGGGAAAAAAAGAAAGAAAAAAAAACCCGACCCGAGATTTCAGCACTTTTGGGTCGGTCGGTGGAGGGCAACTCAACATCTTTTTTTTTTTGGCCTAATATAAATTAATGTAATACACGTCTAATGCGAGTTGCGTTAAATACTCTTTCATACTCGCTAAATCTCTAGATTTAATTAACTCAAACGCTGGAACTAATTTTTCCCGCACGAGTATAATAAATCGTTGTGCGGGAACATTTCTAATATAATATTCCAACAATATTAAATCGCGTGAATTTGTACAAAACAATTTTAAATCACCAACTAGCTCGAGTATATGCGTTCGTAATTGTTCGTCCATATTAATATCACTCTACAAAACTGTTTTCCTCTTTTCTACCAACTCCGCCATTACTAAATTAAACGAGCGTATAGCTTTTCCTCTCGCGCGCTTGTAACTCGCTACATTTAATATCTTCGCGTATTTCGTGCACAAACCCGCCGTTGCTTTTGTACCCTTTTTACATCTACGACACGCAACGGGTAAACTTTTTCCGCATTTAAGTTTCCATTTATGTAATCCGCAATATACAGTATTGGGTGAGCTAAGTATGCAACACTTGGACGTTTTGCCGACTAAAAGCCATTCGCAAGGAACTACTTTTTTTTTCTCTCGATTCCATACTCGTTTTATTATTAAACGAGATAATATTTTTTTGTTTTTTCTCGTTTCGATTTCTCAATTTTTAAAGTGAGGTTTTTATATGAGGTAAAACCGGCGGTTTTAATACGTACCCTACCGCTATACGCAAAAACATTTTGTGATCTCAAAATGTTTTTGATGACGTTATCCTCCTACTCTTTTGTTTAAGACCGCGCCCACCTCCCTCTTTTGTCGCCGACCACGCCCTCTTTTGTCGACGACCACGCCCACCTCCCTCTTTTGTCAACGACCACGCCCACTTTTAGGTAGGTGGCCTAGAACCCCCACCTTGCATACTACTTATATATATATATATATATATATATATATATATATATATATATATATATATATATATATATATATATATATATATATATATATATATATATATATATATATATATATATCTTTGTAAATTAACTAATAGGGTGACCGCTGGTCGCCATAAAACTTACCAGTGATATACTACGCCGTTATGGCGACCAAAATGTGGTCGCCATTAAGACATTGGCTTTGAAAGGTACATTCACCCCATGAAAATTTAAAAAAAAATGGGTTATCAGAAAGAGTAATAACCCAAACTTACGTTCCATATGATTTTGGTTGAAGTTTTTGTTTTTCCGCTGAGAAAATAAGACCTAAATTCATGGTGAAAAAAACAAAATATAGCATGCTTGGTTTGCACTGCTGCCATAAGGTGACCAGTAAAAAAGGTGATTTTAACTACAAGTTATTCGTTTATTTTAATGTGCTAACAATACAATTACATTTGCCCAGTTGCCCTTAACATCACCTGCTGCTGAATAAGTTTGAATTGTATTTGGAATAAAATATACCATACAATTTTTTAAAGAAACGTTCAGAGAAATAATAGCTTTTCAAGGTTGTATAGTACGCGATGGTTCGCACGCGCATGCGCCTTCCTCAACAGCAGGGGCTGATCGCCGCCATTGTTTTAAGCAGGGGAGCGTGAGCCACAACGTAGCACATTTCCAATCCTTTTTTGTCACATTTTATGCATTGGACAGGTGATCAATATACCTTCATAACTTTGTTTTAGAAAATCCATATAGCTGCGAACTTAAAACGAAGTGTTCTTTTCACCGAAAGTGTTGCTGTTAGACGGTTTTCGCTGGACGTTTCTACTTTCATTTTCAGTTTGCTGTTTGTTTTTTCAACCTTTGCTGACAATGTACTGAAACAGACGTGGTTCAGTATGAACTATGAGGTAAGTAGAGCCTAATGATTGTGAGCTAATAATTTTGCAATGAAAACTAAAAAACAAAAACAGACCAATAAAATAACTTCAAAGGCCTAATTTTATTAATAATTACATAATTCATACTGAAAATCTTGTTAAAGTGGGACTTTTGCTTGGTGGAAGATGGTTAAAAAAAATAATGATACTGTAGACTGCAGGCCTACCAAATGTTTGTTTTTGTTCTTACAGGGGGGGGGGGTCAGATTGGAGGTGGGGGGGGGGGTTGACACCCAAATCCCACCTTCAGGATCCCCGTCTGAGTAGATTAACCTCCCGCTGGAGTTTGTTGGGAAAACTTAACAAATTTTGAGGAAACAAAATTATTGTTTTGGGGTGCATATTTTGTGTGCACACAATTCCACTTACATGACTTAAATAGACCCCTGTACTAATGATGTCGCTGTTTATTTACATTGTTGCAGAAGAATTATGTTGCCAATGTGATTTACTAGTTTATGAACCTCTCAACACTTACAAACTAAACCAACATCCATGCCTTCATGTATGTTTCAGATTACTGTCAGTCTCTTACTAGGTCTGCATGCACAACTAGTCAGTGTAACTTGGCTCCTATGAGTATGATGGTTGCTTAAAAAAATGATAATATGGACATACATGTAAGTCACAGCAATGTACATGTGGGGTTTAGGTAAATCATGTATTGTAACTGTTTTTCATGCTCGTCAGGACTTGTATTTGGGAAAACACCCCACAAACCCATCAAACCCAGAGTTGTGTCTTATACATGTACTTATTCAGAAGCATGGATGAGACATAAAAGATGTTGGTAGATATTTGAAAAAAGTGAAATTTTTAGATAAACTAGAAACGTCAGTGCAATTTGAACTTCCAAAATTAAGATGTTTACATGAACTACTTATCAAAAGGGCTTTGTAGTCGTTGGTGTGACTCAGTTTTACAAAAGGTTTTCTACAAGTGAAACAATTCAGACACCTTTGTTTAAAATTTGTGTTATGATTTCTTTATAGATTTGACAATGCAACTTAGATGTAGAAAAGAACGTGATGTGTTTACACCAACCCCGTATGAGCATGCAAGGCGATATTGTCTCCAACAGGTAGACCAAGATGGATTTGAACTACGTCATGTTAGCGAAACTATTGGTAATTATTACTCTGCTGCATTATTTAAGATATTAAATTATGCACGTACACTGCTTGTGCATCTCATTTCTTTAATGATTAATACACAGGCTCGCCACCATAACCCAACGGCTATTTCCCATGGCACGAAACGATTATGTATTCGCACATAGTTTACGTACAACATGTGCGCGAGTCAGAGGTGATCTTTTGTGCCACGATTGTTGTCCCTCGCGCACTGACGAGCTAGCGTCTTTATTTGAGGAGATAAGGAAAAAAGAATAAATTGGTACATGTATGCAAATAGCTGTAAAAATGAACAACAGCCATACAACAGCTATAGTACCTGTGTTTATCCACTCAGTGGAATTGGCCAATCTTCCAAAATCAAAGAGTGTTTGTTGATATGTTTTCACGTTTGTTCAACTAATATTTCTATTATAACACCTAATATAAATGTGTTTTAAATGCACTTTGTTTTTGATTGTATATCCTTTAAAAGGCTATGGAGTCTTTACAACAAAAAGATTTCAGCGTGGAGACTTCTTGCTGGAATATAAGGGAGAACTAGTCTCGCACAAAGAAGGCATCAGGAGAGAACAATCCTACATGCTTTCTCTGGGGAGTTTTCTGTTTTTTTTTAAAAACGGGCAACAAGGCACAAAGTGGTGAGTTATGTAAAATGTGGAATGCGTATAATTTAATTTGCAAGTACATGTTGTTAAATTTTGTGGAGGTTTCCCTGATCAGTTTATATTTATTTTTTTGTCATTTATGTATTTACTTTATTTATTGGCTTCAGCTCGGTTTTTACTTCTTGCGAATGTGAAAGTTTAAGTGAAAGTAAAAGCGAAACAAATTTTATATCAGGTTGAACTGTACTCAATTTTTAACATTCTTGTGAATCTTCAATTTTAACATCATGATTAGTTTTGCATTCATTTTTGCATGTGAATTGGGTTTTACTTACATTTTTCACATTTTTACTCTTGTTAGTGTTGATGCTACCAAGTCATCAGGTCTGGGTCGAATGGTAAATGACGCCACATGGCCTGATGCAAACTCCAAGATCATGATTTTCGATGGCTGTCCTAATGAGCCAACACGACTATGCCTCTTCGCATTAAGGGACATTGAGGAGGTTTCTGAGTTGTGTTATGATTATGGGGTGTCTGATCTACCCTGGCGGAAAAAGGTATGGTGGAATTTTGTAATGCTCTTTTGCTGTGAGATCGAGATGGATTGCGAGAGCGAGATGGATTGCGAAGGCGATAACGAGCAACATCTTGAATTAAGACTGCTACTTGTTTGCAATGTATTAAACCTATGATCTTGTAATAATGCATTGATTCTGCACAATGTACAGTTACTTGTTTCAATTGAAACATTACTTTGCAGTTACAGTTTTTGACATCTTTATTCTCAATAGAAAGTAAAACCATGCAAGACTTTGCAAGACTGTCAAAGTGCCCTTGACAAGCTCACATTTTGTGGACTTAAAAAGGTAAGATTGTTTAAGTTATTTTGGGGGGGATATTTTCAGTGTTATAAAGTCTGATTCCACCACATACATGTACTAAAAGCTTTAATAGTAGTATAATTGTGGTTAGAGCCTTATCCCCCCTCCCCGAACCCCCTCCCTCCCCCCCCAAAAAAAACAACAAACAAACAAACAAAATAAATAAAATAAACACTTGCATGGAAAAAAGACGTGATTGACTGGCTTCACTATCACACCAAAATGCATTCTAATGTAAAATATCTTGTTTAGGTACAACTTTCCAGGGAAAGGAAAAATGCTTCTTAGTTTTGTTGATAAATATGCAACCCATTCTTGAATTGTTTGGAATGCTGTTCATTTGTTTGTATTTGTGACCGTCAGATTCTTGTTGTAATTGTCTTATAATTTTGCTACCTATATGTTGTAGCCTGAGTCAAGGTCACCACAAAAGGGTATGTACTTCAAATAAAACAATGTTGTAACATGGTTAAACTGAAAACTAATAATTGGGTTTCTAAACATCCTCACAATGGTTTTGTTGCCCTGAATTTATATTTTCTGAGAGGGAAATGTATTTCCTGTTTCTTTTTTGTTCTTATTTTTGTATTTATTTATTTATTTTGTTTTTGATTCCCTAAGTAAATATTGCTGCGCTGTCTTTACTGTACATGTAGGATTTGGATTGATGAGACCAGGGCAACAGGCATTGGAGGACTGTGACCAAAAGGTGAAATGCCTTATCGCCCATGGCCACAACTCTTACCCTACAGTAAAGACCAAGTGTCAAATGCCTGACAGAGGGAATTTTCCTTTATTTTTCAATACATAGTAGTTAAGAGACCATGAACACAACTTGTTCCCAACACCGCATAACAAAAAACACACAATTTTTTTCTGGAATGTATAATGATTACAGGGACCATAGTGCAAGACTCATGCTTTGAGTCCAGGTAGGAAATAGCTTGTAAAACAATGTACATGTATTTTCAAACAGCTTAAATTGTACAAATAAAATGTACAATTGTGGGATGACAGGGATGCATGCGCAGGCACAAAAAAGCAGGGGAACTTTTCTGTGCTCTGCAGGCATTCACGTTTCCAGCTGATCAGTTGATTTCCTCTTTTGTTTTTCTGCTGTGCTCATTGCTGTAGCACTCATACTCAGTACTTGTACTTGAGTTCTACTCAGAGTACCGTTTTGATTTTACTTGAACTCATACTTGGCTAACAAAATACTTGAATTTGAAGTCCGTACTCCATATTCAACTGAAAAACACTGGCTATGCCATTAAAAATTGGGATACACAGTACAAAGTGTTGCTGAAATGTTTAGATTTTTTGACAAAAACTACAATTGAGGCATTAAGGCATGAGGTTCAACTTTGATGACTCTCTGTTATGTCTATAATAATAATAATAAAAAATATATAAGTTTTGTGTTTGATTTGCCAAAGCCATAGTATTGGCCAACCGTTGTTTTGTAATGCTCTTTTAAGTTCTTTTTCCTGTTGTTCTTTGATATATTATAGCCGTTACAACAGGTTTTGTTTTCATCAACATTTTAAATATTTGTTGTTGCTAATATTCCTCTTTAATAAGTTTATTGACTTAACTCATAACGAGATCAGGGGCAGATTTCACAATGAGCTAAGATTGATCTTAACTGTATCAATCTAAATTGCAAAGCAAAGTGTGATGTCACAATACAAATCACTTTGGCAAACAACCCTTCTTAACTTAAGATAAATCTTAGTGCTTTGTGAAATCGGGCCCAAGTCTCACTTTTATCTCATATTAATAAATACCTCAGAGAGGTAATATTCGTCTCATAAGTATGAATATAAAACCGATTTTCAAACTCAATTCTTCTATACTCTAAAAGCATACGTACATGTATGTTCTTGTAAATGTGCATCATAAGTATAACATGAATTTTGACATGGTCATCAATCTTGATGTTACAGTTGTGCAATTTCCATAACAAGAAGAAAGCACGCTCGGATTGTCAAAATTTGGCAGAATTGAAAAAAGCATTTGTATAAATTAAATTCTACAATGAGTTACTTTGACATTATTACTAATAATGTTAATGTTTTGTATATATATATTTTTTTTGGGGGGGGGACAGCACCAGCTTGTTATAAAATGTTACAAGAGTATGTGACCAAACTACTGCCAAAGGTGCAACTTAAAACATACCTAGTTGCTTCTGCTGTATTCTTGTTCTCAAGATGGTTCTATAAGTTGAGACAATTTATATTTTATCCTTTTGTTGTTACAGATGTACACAAAGCAGATGAAGTGAGTGACCAAGCTGAAAATTCTTCTGGTGAGTACTCTAATGATAATAATATTCCAACATTTTATTTCTGAGACATACATGTAGATTCATTTATATTCATATTTTTTTATTATTATTTTTGTTGTGAGAATTCCAGGTGTCAATTTTCCCAAATTTGAACGCATTTTCTCAGCAACCATGCTTCCCATCCGGAATTCCACACATTAACAGTTGCAGCCAAATGTGCTATAAAACATGTAACATATACAGGGGTAGAAATAGACACCCGACAACTATAGGCTGTAATCCCCTGGATGTGGAGGAACAAGGGGCCATCATCTAGGACCAAGGAGGCCTTTATGTGATTCTGATCCAAAAGTTTATCATGCTTATTACCTCATACCCAAAGAATATGTCAGCTTTATACATTAGCGGTGACTGCCACAAGATTTGCCTGACCCTGTATATACTATGGGTTTTTTTCATGGCATGATGACTGTTGGAGTACGGTTCCGAAAAGAGCAACTTCAATAATATGCAAATTTGTAACTTTTCTCCCAGAGTGAAAGTGCGCGTACATGTGCTCTCATCATTACCTATTGAGTATATATTTTGGCATGAAAATAATTATACCTGCGCTGAAATACTGCCACTGATCTCACTGCCCATGCCATATAGACTTTGGGCAAGACAGTCTTACAGTGTTTTTAGATTAAGGCAGAGATTTATAGTTTCTCTGGTTAACGTAAACTGTTGAATCGTATCATGAGCGTGCAAGCAGGAAGGAGAGTGTCTACATGTAGATACTTCCAAAGAAATATTCATGCATTTGAAGCAAGGTTGTATGTCAGAACTTATTTTTTAAAGTCAACAACAGTACACATTTATGTGCAGAACAAAATCTAGCTGGAACCACAGAAATGATGTCACATCGGAAATAACATAAGTTTAGTGGTAAGTAAGGTAAGGTGACCCAATGGTCAACAGGGGAGATTTTGGTCAGTACTGTGTACTAAGAATTGGGAGCGAGCCTCCAAATCACAGAGTATGGATCACCTGTTGACATTTAATGTAAAATTGGGGGAATACTGAATTTGGTGTAAAATCATCCTTACAGCAGTGTTAGGCTTTCATAACAGCACCCGCTATCATTTTGTGGTTTGTGGATACATAGTGTGAGGACAGGGCAATTGCAATAGCCAAGTGACGACAGACAACAAGGTTTTGCACCACCACTACACACGTGGCATAATGTGCTGGTAGCCAAAGGCAGCACTCCGCCTCTGTTTACTCTTTGTACATAGAGAAGATAGGGACAAATGACATAGGAAAATCATGGCCAATTGGCAGCCTGCCTACCTGAAGTTTAGATCCAGCAAGCTGACAATGTATGTTTTTTAAACATGCATTCAGGTCATGGTTGACATCAGCAAATTCAGCTGTTGATAAATATGAGAGATTCAGCAAAAGCTACTGCAGCAAACGCCATTTCAGACGTGGTCCTCCATTGTTATGATTTATTCATTTTGGGACTGTGCCTTGATTTCTTTTTCAAATCTGCAGCTCTAAAAAATAAAAACCTTGAAAAAAAAAGGAAAGTACTATAGCAAGGTTTCACACTGGGGTTATTTTTAGCGCCGGAAATGTTGTAGGCAAAGATGATCCAGGGGCTATTTACTTGGGACCAGGTGCTATCAGCTCAGTCTGTATACTTTCCATGCAGTTATATACTGAATTTCAGGTGGAAAAAAAAATTTGATTGTCTCGTCCAAAAGTTTCAAGCATATTGCCTGGCCTAGTCCCTTCTTCTGTGTTATATTATTTAAGACAATTAATGTTTTACTCTTTGATTGTTACAGATGTACACAAAGCAAATCAAGATCTGAGTGATAATGAAGCAAGTGACATTGAAGTAAGTGATGATGAAGGGAGAGATGACGAAGTGGCTGACGATGAAGCAAGTGATGATGCAGTGAGTGACAATGAAGCGAGAGACGACACAGTGAGAGTTGATTCAGTGAGTGACAATGATGCAAGTGACGATGCAGCAAGAAATGATGAAGCGAGTGACCCAGCTGAGAATTCTTCTGATGACGATTACTCTGATGTTAATCATATTTCAGACAATGATTATGTCCCTAGCTCAGATGGGGCTGTAAGTGATGACTCTACAATGTTGCCAGGTATATTTTTTTACTTAACCTTGGTGACTTTCCTTTTCTATCTTTGCCACACATTTGATTTTTGCAATCTTTACATTATCGAAAAGGTCTTCAAAAGCTGAATGAATTATGCAGATATGACCCCAATTTGATCTTGTCTTCTGGTTCAATCCGGAAGTTGAAGTGAAAAACTATTACAATGCCATACTGTCAGCTCTGCAGTCAAAAAAAAAAAAATTGAACATGTTTCAGTGCTGAAATGATATTTTGCTCATAACCTTTTCAAATATAACAGCAGTAATTGCATCAAACTTTGCAGTTTCCTCAGACAAAAGTACAATTTTCTAAAGCTTCAATTTCAAAATTTCTTGAACCTAATTTTGTCATAATTTTTTACTGATATCAATAAAAGCTTAATTGTGAAATTTGAACAATTTTCCCATATTAAACAGGGTGAAAATACTGTGAAAATGAATTAATTCCTTGAAATTCACCCAAAAACGGCATTTCACAGAGATTCCACTGAGTTTTCAGAGGGAAGATTTTCATAGTGAGACTCCAACTCCAACTCATGCCCTACTCAACAGTTCTATGATTTTCCTTAACAGGACTCTGTGTACAAGGAATCATGCATCATGAAGTGGTTCTAAAACAAGGCAAAGGTTTGTACCTCAACAACTCACGGGAATGTTAATTTGATTCAAGACCAAACCACTCTGAAAACACACAGGCTGCCCTGCACACATGACACAGGATGATACCACAAACCAGATTATTTTAACCCCTGATGACAGAAGACTATTTGTGGTTTACCCGTACAAAGATGTGAAAAAAATTTTTAAAAAAATAACAAAAAAACCTCAAAGGCATGTTACTCGGGTGGGATTCGTACCAGCAACCTTTGCAATTCTAAAGCGGATGCCTTACCCTTACACCATCGAGCCTGCGTGGTAGCCAGAGGCAGTACACATGCTATATTTTAGCAGTGGGTACCACATCGATATAGATGTTAATTTTGCATCGGGGATAAAGAATGTTGTTTGTGTTTACTTGTACACCGATGTGTGATTCGGACTCGTTTGACTTATGAATGATCACATTGAACGGCTGGGTTTCAGTGCATGGACAGGTTGTGGACTGTGATTTAAGCAAAGCTATCATACAACTTCAAAATCAAGGCTTTAGTAAGGAGCATCTTGGCTGGCCTTGTTGTTTCTGCTGTTTTTGTTTTTAACACAGTTTTATTATTTTAGACAAATGATGTTTTACCCTATGATTAGTACAGATGTACACAAAGCAAATCATGAGCTGAGAGACAAAGCGAGAGCAAATGAATCATAAGACAATGTTCAGGTGGCCTCTCAGAGCACATGCATTGTTTACTAAAATTTCAATAATTATCACAGTTTGAGTTCCCTTCATTTGCCCCCAAAAATAAATTGTCACTTTTAATTCCCTCTCCAAAATTGATGTACCAGATTATTTTAATTAAATTTCATAGGAATGCATTATCAGTTGATTGTAACATGTTTTCAGTTGTTAGTGCATCTTCAAGGATAATACAATATCACAATCTTCATTTCATTTTTTTTTATATAGGTGGCAATGAAACTCTCAATCAACAATCCAGGGTAAGAATATAAGTTAAGACATTTTCCGCCATTTATGTTTACTCAAAGGAGAATTTCTATTTATGAAATGCAAATTGTCATTTATGTACTGAAACAGAAAAGTGCAAGTTGCACTTTTGGTCCCTACCAAAAGCATTGACCGAAAGAAGGATTATTACACATCTCATCTCATAATACCAATCCGAAGTGTTTTTAACTTCTTGAATGTCTTGTCCACTACTAGATAATGGCAATCTTAAATCAGCTGCATGTTTAATTTTTCAGTGGCTTACATTTAAATATTCTGTTTGTCTCTCCATTTGTTGATGCATCCTTCTTTTGATTGACATGCTTTGTTATTTTACTTCTATGATAATATAGATGGATAAGCCACAGAAGAAACCCAAGCGTCCCTGCGTGTACTGTGGGGAGCCACAAGCACAGCTGAAAAGGCATCTCCTTCGTAAACATAGAAAGGAAAGAGAAATTAAATCCTGTTTAGACCTGCCAAGGGACGAAATGCTCCAGGCAATAGCGCAGATTAGAAAAGATGGTATATATGAGGAGAATATGAGGCGTGTCAACACCAATGGAGATCTGACAGTTCTCCGTGAGAGAAATCAAGGTTCATCAAACGTTGTCATGTGTGGGAATTGTAAAGGGTTCTATAGCTGCAGGCGTATTTGGCGACATAAACAGATCTGTCATAGTGATGTAGTTTCCAAAGTTCTCTCGGTGCCGGTATCGTCATTACGAAAGCATCCAGATGACAGTGTTAATAAGAAATTTCAAATAGACATTCTTGATAGGTTCAGGAATGACATTGTTGGTGAGCTTTGTAGATCAGATTCCTTAATAAGAAACGTTGGCAAGAAATTATGGTCCAAATCAGTCACTGGAGAAAGATCAGTGGTTATGAACAACATGCGGCGACTTGGGCTACTCACCATAAAATTGCAGGAGGTTTCCAACAACAAGTCACTTTGTGGAGAAGATTTGCTGAGGAGAAAGAATTTCAGCAAACTGGCATCTGTGTTGGATCTCATGACAGAGAAGGATTCGGGTAGTAATGGTATCAAGGCTGGTCTAAGGTTGGGCTTAGGCTATCTCTTGAAAAAAGCTTGCAAAGTGATGAAGGCCACATACATCATTGAGGGGAGAGAACACGACGCAGACGAAATTGACAAATTCCTGTCCATTTTAGATTTAGAATGGGACTTTTTGTTTGGGAGGAGCCACTACCTTGTGCACAATAAAAGGCAGACGACTTTGCGGAAACCACAGAGTATGCCTCTTGAGGAAGATATAAAGAGTCTGAAAGAATTCACTGTCAAGTCCATAGAAGAGATTATAAATGACAAGTATACATTTTGGGAACCCCATCTATTCCATAGGTTGAGGTCCCTGATTGTAAGCAGACTGACTTTATTCAATGCCAGACGTGGGGGTGAGCCAGCGAGATTAACACTACAGGAATGGTTTGATGCAGAGGATGAATCATGGGTTGACCCACAGCGCATTGAAACCATCGATGATCCTATGGAGCTCGCTCTTCTTAGCTCATTTCGTCTTGCCTATCAGAGGGGGAAGGGTTCTCGCAAACTGGTACCGGTATTAATTCCAGCGGATACAGTTGAGGCCATTAAGTTGTTAGTAAGGATGAGAACTGATTCAGGAGTGTCCGACAGCAATCCTTTCCTTTTCCCAATGACCCAAAAATCTAATGGCCATGTCAATGGCTGGCAAGCCAACAAAGAAGTGACTAATGCAATGGGAAGCCAACTGCAGAATGCTTCACTAATAACAGCAACAAAATATCGCCATAGAGCATCAACAATATATGCACTGCAAGATGTTCCAGAGCAAGAACGCCAAGCTTTCTACTTACACATGGGACACTCGGAGGACATCAATAGAAACGTTTATCAGTGTCCTTTGGCCATCCGAGAGATCACAACTGTTGGGAAGTACTTGGAAAAGATAGATGGAAAGGGTAAATATCTTATATGTATATTACTTGAGTCATTGACAACATTTATTCAATTAAAAATTAAAGCTGTGTGAAATCAGTTAATTGTATGGCTGGTTTTTCATGATGATCTTATATTTTAGTAGCTGAAATTGTTAACTTCATTAATGGACAACCCAAATTAACACAATGGATTGGGCCATCACTATCTTTACTAAAAACTGCACTCCGACAATCATATTGCTAATCTTATGTTGGCAACTGGCACCTGGTATTATGTTGGTTGTTTGTACATTTTTGCTTGAAGATAGATTTAACCATTATCAATGTCACAAGCAGCAAAGAGATCAAACACAACTAACTATAAATCTCCCTACAGTGCCTTGCAAGTTTCTTTGGTGTTTGTTGTGAACTTTGAGAAGAAACAATGTCCTCCTTTAACCACTCACAATTGAAAGTGATTATTAACAAAGATACTTTAAAAAGAAATAAATTTAAAAAAACAAAAATTGTAATAAAAAGTCTTGATAAATGTCCCAGTTCATCAACAGGAAAAAAACAAAAAACATTTCTTTGCCAAATTAATAAAAATACAAATTTGTAATGGAAAATAAATTATGTAATTGTTACAAATATAATAATATCCTATCCATGTTGGATTTTGAAGGGTAAAATGCAAGTGCCATTACCTTTGATAGTAAACATTATTTATGTGAGGGGGAGGTGATCATTTAGGTTGACTGTCTAATTGGTAATAAATGTTTAACATTATTTCCTTTTCATCTCAAATTGATAAAAAATGTCATTAGATATGATTTGAGGACTGTTTTTTTATTTATTTATTTATTTATTTACCAAACAATTCAAATATTTTCAATCAAAAGAGCTCCATGTGGAGGAATATTAGATCAGCTCATCTTGTCATACATTTGTCAGCAGTGTGTAGTTGTGCATGCAGCCCAGGTTTAGAAAAGTGCAATTTTAGCATGACCCAGAGCATTTGTTTTTGGTATTCCAGAACCGCCCATAAAGCATCCCAAGAGAGCGCCGTTTTCTCCAAAGAGTCCAAACTCAGTATCCCCAAGCCCCGTGACATCTGGTGAGTTAATATCACTTAGCCAAATTCAGTTTACTGGCATTTACATTTAAAACAGATATTCAATATCAAATCTAGATCATGATTGGACCAACTGTCGATGTTATGAATTTGTGACTTTGTAGCATCATGAATCCTTAACCAATCCACCTATTAGCTGATTTCCCAATAGAGGAATTTGTACAAATTTCAGTATTGAAGGTTGTCAGTTGTCACTATTTATTCATCGGTATGTTTAAAGGATTCAATGTTATTTTTTATTGTTATGAGGCAACCAACTCCGGCACATAATATTTGTTTGAATCAGAGACATGTCAAGGAGCAACCTTTTATTAGATTGTGCAAGTCCCACACATAATCAAAACTTTTGCAGCCATTAGTTCTAAGGTATAAAGGTTTTTGTCTGAAGAAACAAATCTGTTTGCAAGATAATGGGTGGATCATGTACAATACTTACACATTTCTTATAAATATGAATGTTTATACATGGTGTGCTTAACCCTACCAATATACAAAAACATGTTTGAAAGGGACATTCCGGGAAACCCGTTCCACAAAACTACACAGTATTCCCATTTTAGAAATTTGTGAACTTGATTCATTGACACCATTTGGTGATGAACGTGTATGCGTTTTACTTTAGGAGTTAAACGACCTTTGCAGCCAGGCAGCCCTTCCACTCCCTCCACTTCAGGTAAGGTATAAGCAGCTTGTACTAAAGCTCAAATTCTCAAATAGGTACATTTCTAGATGGCCCATGCCTATTAGTCCAGGAGCTAAGTCCTGGAAGCCCTCTAAATAAGGAGCTAGCTCAACAGTCACAGTATATGTGGCTTCAAAACGTGGTATCAGTTTTGAGAAAAAGAAGATTTTGGGGCACAGTTTGAGACCACATTCTACCTAGAACTGATGTCTAGGCTATGATCAAACCTCAGATGTAGTGACTGTTGAGCACTCACTTTTTTCTGGCTCATCCCCTTTTTAGTCTTTTGTTTGGTTTACTGTGTAAGGATTAGGAATGAGATGAAAGCCAATGTCTTGTTGAATGGCAAGGACTTGTTGATTTTATTGCCTCATCACCTCATGCATTTAGAATACTATGTGGAATAAGTTTGATACCTGCCAGTTAATGACATGGTCTGCATCAAGAGAATGTTTGATGATGACCTATTTTCTTTCTGTCCCTTGTCATCAGTGTGCTCAAAATAAATATTAATAGTACACTCGTGATGATCTTATATTTTAGTAGCTGAAATTTTTAACTTCATTAATGGACAACCCAAATTAACACAATGGATTGGGCCATCACTATCTTTACTAAAAACTGCGCTCCGACAATCATATTGCTAATCTTATGTTGGCAACTGGCACTTGGTATTATGTTGGTTGTTTGCAAATTTTTGCTTGAAGATAGATTTAACCATTATCAATGTCACAAGCAGCAAAGAGATCAAACACAACTAACTATAAATCTCCCTACAGTGCCTTGCAAGTTTCTTTGGTGTTTGTTGTGAACTTTGAGAAGAAACAATGTCCTCCTTTAACCACTCACAATTGAAAGTGATTATTAACAAAAATACTTTAAAAAGAAATAAATTTAAAAAAACAAAAATTGTAATAAAAAGTCTTGATAAATGTCCCAGTTCATCAACAGGAAAAAAACAAAAAACATTTCTTTGCCAAATTAATAAAAATACAAATTTTTAATGGAAAATAAATTATGTAATTGTTACAAATATAATAATATCCTATCCATGTTGGATTTTGAAGGGTAAAATGCAAGTGCCATTACCTTTGATAGTAAACATTATTTATGTGACGGGGAGGTGATCATTTAGGTTGACTGTCTAATTGGTAATAAATGTTTAACATTATTTCCTTTTCATCTCAAATTGATAAAAAATGTCATTAGATATGATTTGAGGACTGTTTTTTTATTTATTTATTTATTTATTTACCAAACAATTCAAATATTTTCAATCAAAAGAGCTCCATGTGGAGGAATATTAGATCAGCTCATCTTGTCATACATTTGTCAGCAGTGTGTAGTTGTGCATGCAGCCCAGGTTTAGAAAAGTGCAATTTTAGCATGACCCAGAGCATTTTTTTTTGGTATTCCAGAACCGCCCATAAAGCATCCCAAGAGAGCGCCGTTTTCTCCAAAGAGTCCAAACTCAGTATCCCCAAGCCCCGTGACATCTGGTGAGTTAATATCACTTACCCAAATTCAGTTTACTGGCATTTACAACAGATATTCAATATCAAATCTAGATCATGATTGGACCAACTGTCGATGTTATGAATTTGTGACTTTGTAGCATCATGAATCCTTAACCAATCCACCTATTAGCTGATTTCCCAATAGAGGAATTTGTACAAATTTCAGTATTGAAGGTTGTCAGTTGTCACTATTTATTCATCGGTATGTTTAAAGGATTCAATGTTATTTTTTATTGTTATGAGGCAACCAACTCCGGCACATAATATTTGTTTGAATCAGAGACATGTCAAGGAGCAACCTTTTATTAGATTGTGCAAGTCCCACACATAATCAAAACTTTTGCAGCCATTAGTTCTAAGGTATAAAGGTTTTTGTCTGAAGAAACAAATCTGTTTGCAAGATAATGGGTGGATCATGTACAATACTTACACATTTCTTATAAATATGAATGTTTATACATGGTGTGCTTAACCCTACCAATATACAAAAACATGTTTGAAAGGGACATTCCGGGAAACCCGTTCCACAAAACTACACAGTATTCCCATTTTAGAAATTTGTGAACTTGATTCATTGACACCATTTGGTGATGAACGTGTATACGTTTTACTTTAGGAGTTAAACGACCTTTGCAGCCAGGCAGCCCTTCCACTCCCTCCACTTCAGGTAAGGTATAAGCAGCTTGTACTAAAGCTCAAATTCTCAAATAGGTACATTTCTAGATGGCCCATGCCTATTAGTCCAGGAGCTAAGTCCTGGAAGCCCTCTAAATAAGGAGCTAGCTCAACAGTCACAGTATATGTGGCTTCAAAACGTGGTATCAGTTTTGAGAAAAAGAAGATTTTGGGGCACAGTTTGAGACCACATTCTACCTAGAACTGATGTCTAGGCTATGATCAAACCTCAGATGTAGTGACTGTTGAGCACTCACTTTTTTCTGGCTCATCCCCTTTTTAGTCTTTTGTTTGGTTTACTGTGTAAGGATTAGGAATGAGATGAAAGCCAATGTCTTGTTGAATGGCAAGGACTTGTTGATTTTATTGCCTCATCACCTCATGCATTTAGAATACTATGTGGAATAAGTTTGATACCTGCCAGTTAATGACATGGTCTGCATCAAGAGAATGTTTGATGATGGCCTATTTTCTTTCTGTCCCTTGTCATCAGTGTGCTCAAAATAAATATTAATAGTACACTCGTGAATCAATGCGAAGATTTGGCTGAACTTTGTTTGTGTGCAGACCTTGAAGCTTGTTGGGTGCTGAGTTGTGTGGATCAAAAATTGATGAATTGAACACTTCCAGGAAGTTTGCTAATATCACACTCAGTGAACCCCACTCCACATTAAATTTATAAAATCACAACAATTCATGTATTGGTTCTTCAAGTCATAAGAAAACTGAATTAGATCCAGCTTTTATTATTCCAGAGAAATTTAGTGCATATAATATCTTCAACCCAGGTGTTGCCTAAAATCTAAGTTGTAATTTTTCGTGATCATTGTGTAATTCACATGATTATTTTAACACCTTGATTGTTTTACAAAGAACTAATCTGTTACAGTATTTCCCTCTACCCAGTTTTTCCCTAGGCCTATAGTCCTAAAAGGTGACCAGGAGATTTGAAATGTTGGGCCACCCTATTCGAAAGAACAATTTTATTATTGTAAATTGAACTGGGGAACTTTGTTGAGTTGTTTTCCTTTCTCATTTTGCTTTTCTCAAGGAATAACCTCCACCTCAAGCTCCATTCCAACCTCAGGCTGGTCCAAATCTGGTGAGTCAGAGTATCACATGTCAGATTAGTTGTGGTGTTAGTTATTTAATGTTTGAAGCATGAATAAAAAATCAGTATATTCAGTACATTTGATTTTAAATTTTGCATCTTCATGAATCCTCCACTGCCAACCTATTATTGGAGTTGTCAAAAGTATAATCAATACAGTGAAACTGACTCTGGTTTCAACAATTTTCTTGGTGTTAATGATGATTAAGGGTATAATTGTCGTAATTAAAAATCTGCCAATTATCCAGACAAATAATTTCTTCCGGAGTCATTCTGAGTTACAAGAGTGTGACTTGATTCTGAATAAAGAATTAGGACTTAGATAGGGACTCAGTCAAATTAACGACTCAAGAATCAGACTCATACTTCATCATAAACTTCTTATTTCAATCATCCAACTTGTGTTCAAAGATAAGTAAGAGTGTTGTTCTTCAATTCTCTATTTTTCAGAACGAGCATTCACTAGATGGAATGCTGCAGAAACATGGTGTTTAAGGAAACATTTTCGCCATGTCATTAGTGATAAGAGCAAGAGTGGCGCCAAAGGTTCTTTACCAAGTGAGGATTTAGGATCAAATCATATCATACTTTTTCGTTTACAACCTCGGTCATATCTCGTTTGGCCACCCAGCCACTAGCCCCCGTTTCATTGTTGGCTCTCATTTCATGGTCTGTGCTTCAGCAGGGATTAGCAACACTGAGCGGAGAAGCAGGGAAAGGGAGGGTATGTTTTTTGTCAGGTGGCCCAGGCATTTTTGCCGTGATTGTAGACTTTTTCAAATGTACATAATCTTCACAGTTAGGGAGCGTAATGCAATAGATCATTATTTAACCCAAGTGTTACTTCTGGGAACAAGAAATGGACTATACATGTACAATTTGTAAGTCAGGCCTAATGTTGTTTGTGAAAAAGTCTTTCTATCAGCACTTTACAAACCTAGATATTTGTGACCTTTATTCACAGTTGCCCACCATGATATGGAATGAATCTTTAAAATTAGTCTTGGAAGATTCTTGTATATAGTACTGCCTTTGTGAAAGGTTAGATCCAGGGAATGGCAACTTTTATATATATCTTTTTATTCTTTTCAGGGGAGGTTTTATTTTTGTGTGCGACTGGTGAGATTCCGTGGGGGAGGGGACCTTACCTGATATCCATTAGGTATTCAAAAAATCATTCAGAAAAATTTGCAACCCCCCCCCCCCATTGATTTTGTTTCAGCTTTGAAATGTTTTGATAATGTTTTGCGTAGAACACACACTGTAACGCACTAGGAATTGTGAGTAATCATAAACATTGAACAAAAGCTGTCCCCTGTTATAGTGTTAGATGACTGACAGTATGTTTTTATTTCAATATTGTAGGTAAAGAGGAGGTAATAAATTTCCTAGAGATTCATCAAGACATTTTACAAGGCGTTGGCTCTCTGAAGGAGAAAATCCGAACAGTCAAAACCAAACTCTTCAATGAAAGGCAAAAGGAAAGGAATAAAAGATTGTAAGGGAGCTGAGATGGTTTAAAGCCCCTGTACACTTCTGGTAAGATCGAGAAAAAAAACTGGTAATGGTAGAAAGGTTTCTTTGAAATGTTTCTGCCTGAAATGCTATCATTTCTAAGAAATGAGTAAAACGATTACATTTGATCTCGCAAGATCAATACTCGCTGTTGAAAAACAAAAAACATATGTTTCCCCCCCCCCACTACTTCCTTGTGACCTCGATGACCAATTGATCTCAAACTTTCATAGGTTTGTATTTTCATGTATATGTTGATTCGTGAAACACACAAACTGTGGACACCGATTTTGAGCTTTTATCATAGGTGTATACTGGCTTTAAGGGATACAAGAAATGACCCAGTAACCAGGGGTAATAATGTTGGATATTGTGAGCACCTTGAGCACACTTGGGTAGACATGTTGCGCATTAAGTGTCTGTATTATTATTTTATCAATTTCAACATACTGATCAAAAACGTATAAAACTAACTATCATTTATTTCTCTCTTATTGCCTTGGCATAATCAACTGATGTGTCTGTCTTCATTTGGTATGATAAGTTGTAATATAGAAAGAAATATAGAAACAACATCACAACTGCAGATTAATTGTTGTTTGGGAGGCAAGTATGTTCATTTCATGCACCTTTATCTTTGGACTTGGAACTAAATGATGAATTTGAATTTAACAAAGAAAGAAATATATTTTGTTTTCTTTTGGCATGATTAGTTGTAATATAGTTAGAAATAATGACCTTAGAACTGTAGATAGAATGTTGTATGGGAACCAAATAAGTTCATTTCATGCACCTTTATCTTTGGACTTGGTACTTAATGATGAATTTGAATTTAACAAAAGAAGAAAAATTGTTCTTCTTTTGGCATGATTAGCTGTAAAATAGGAAGAAATAATGACCTCAGAACTGTAGATAGAATGTTGTATGGGAACCAAATAAGTTCATTTCATGCACCTTTATCCTTGGACTGGGTTCTTAATGATGAATTTGAATTTGACAAAAGAAGACAAATTTTCCTTTTGGCATGATTAGTTTTAATATCGTTTGGGAGCCAAGTATGTTCAATTCACGCGCCTTTATCTTTGGACTTGGAACTAATTGATGAGTTTGAATTTTAAAAAAAATGTACTTTTTGACATAAGCCCAATTTCATAGAGCTGCTTTAGCAGAAAATATTGCTTAACAGTTCTGTGATGCAAAAATGAGCAGGATACCAGTCGCAGATAGTCAACTACATGTAACATAATTTTGTTGGTAACATTATTCTTGTAAGCATAATTTTGTTGTACTTAATCAGCTGTTTGAAATTGGACCATGGTTAGTTGTTGGATAAAGAAATAATGTCACAATTGTAGATGTAATGTTGTATAGTAGCCAAGTATGTTCATTCCATGATGAATTTGAATTTAAACTTAACGGTTGGAAACAAGAATTGCTACTTTGGAACGTTATTAGTTAGTTGTAATATGGGAAGAAGTAATGACATAACAACTGTAGATAGAATGTTGCAGTGTGGGAACCAAGTATGTCCGTCGGTAAAATCTAGTAATTTTGAAGAAAAAAAACATAAATTTTAATACAGGATAACATTATGTCACAAATTGTAGATGTATTGCTGGATTGTGGGAGTCATACCTTTGTCTCTGGTCTGAGATTAGGTGATCATTCTAACTTGGAAACAATGATTTGGGTTTGCTGTTATATTAAACTTTGTAATATTCAAAGACCTAATGACATAACTGGATACAATGTTGTATTATGTGAGCCAAGTACGTTTATCCATGCACCTTTAATAAACTGGATGTTTAGTTTTAAAATTGGCAAAAATTCTTTGATTTTGATGTTTGACATTAATATAGAAATAAACATAATTTGTAGATATAATATAACTGTAGGAGCCACGTATGTTGTTCATCTATAGACCGATGTCTCTGGTCTGAAAACAAAACGCTGAAATAATTTGGAATTTTGTTTTGCAGTTTGATGTTATTTCTCAAATTCAATATTGCATTGTGTGAGCTATTTAAGCATTTTGTGTAACCAATACACCATTGTCTCTTGTCTGAGAAGTGAATAATGTATGGAACAGAGATGTTTCTACTTTTCAGGAAGATTATTGGTAAACAAAAAAACATGTTTGTATTGTGTGAACCACATTTGTTTATCCATACACAATATGCCTCTTAGAGAATAAAATGCTGAGTTTTAATGTTGCAAATAATTTCGTCAATAATTGTGATTATTCATGTGTTACCCTTGTTTTGTTTCATGTAGTAAATTCCCATGCTTGATTAATAGAGAATCAACTGAATAGCTTGATCGAACATAATATATGTAATAAAACATTTTGATGGTCTTTTTGAAGTTACTGTCTTGAGCGACTAATCACTTATATAATCACAGGTGAATTTTGCCTTCGAAGCAAAAGTGCATTAGTAATCGAGCGAGCACAGGTAATTGAGAAAAAGTGTTAAGGATGCGAACCATTAACATTCGCTGCTATTAAATACTTATCTACTGGGATACACTGACACGAGGGCAATAGGGTATGTAGTTTTTGAACAGTTAACTGAACTAAGCGAACTTGGAGAATGTCGGCATGTAAGCGTACCTTTCATTCAATATGTATATATATATAAATCTAAAATGCTTAATCTAATAGTACTTGGGTCGTAATAAATCATGCAAAAATTATAAATATTTATCCGAAATTAAAGAAATCAAAACTGTTTACATGACGCATGCATTTGAATTTAGGGTAAATAAAATATGATTATATTTCTTTTATATATTTTCTTTGAAATGGTAATCTGTTGTCAATATAATGTAAGCCGCTATGGTCATTCTATGGTTAATATACATATTAGCTACAGTCGCCCAATGGGTAATATAAGGTATGGTCACTCTATGGGTAATATACGTTCCGGTCGCCCTGTGGTTAATATAACTTATGGTCGCCCTATGGATAATATAACATACGGTCACCCTAATGTTGTACTAACAGTTTGTGATTCATTATGGCGACCATCCAAAAACGTATATTCTTTTAGCAAGATGGGTTGAGGATTAAAATCACATGTATAATTAAATTATCAATACAGATTAAATTTGTAAACTGTAAAGTAAATAAATCCATGTTGTGACAAATATAACTCGGTAACCCTAAGAACCATATTTGACATGGTTGCCCTATTAGTGAAAAAACAGTTATATATAGCTATATATATATATATATATATATATATAAACGGGTAGCGAGCAAAGAAAAATTGGCTGATGCCGGACTCGAACCCGCGACCTCTCGATTACCGTACGAGCGCTCTACGGCGCATGCGCTGCTACTATGGCGCGCAAAAGCACTATGGCGCGCCCAACACACAAGCACCAAGGCTACCATTTCGCTAAGGAGAATGGGAATTACTTAAGGTGAGTAAGAATTACTTAAGGTGAATAGGAATTACTTGAGGTGAGTAAGAATTACTTAAGGTGAATAGGAATTACTTGAGTTGAGTAAGAATTACTGAAGGTGAATAGGAATTACTTGAGGTAGAGGGAAACTATAACTTAACGGAGCCAAGTGCTGAATGCCACAGAATTACTCGACAAAGTCACGCCGTCAACAATATCCCGATAGCCCCCAGCTAAGCTATCCGTGCTGTTCCCTGAAAGCACACCAACTAGTAGTCGCCCTGCTAAACTACCGCGCTGTCCCTGACAACGAAATCCCGATAGCCGCCCAGCTAAGCTATCCGTGCTGTTCCCTGAAAGCACACAACTAGTAGTCGCCCTGCTAAACTACCGCGCTGTCCCTGACAACGAACTCCCGTCCCACGGGACTTACGTTTTGACGCGCTCCTGGCAAGTCCGTGCTTCCTCTGTCTGTCGCTCTGGCCAACTGACTGACGCTGCACGCGGCCCACCACAGCGGACGCAACACATGCCCGAACCTACGGCGCATGCGCTGCTACTATGGCGCGCCTAAGCACTATGGCGCGCCCAACACACAAACACCAAGACTACCATTTCGTTACACAGCCCCCTCTTAAGTTCGGACCGCCCCGGTCCGTTAAACTGAAAAAAACAATCAACGAAATGTAGACTAAGGTGCTTCCTTTATACAATTTTTTTTTGTATACATCTTAATGCACCTCAGGCTACTCTTAGGTACTTCAGGGATGCTCATTAAGTTAAATATTAGGTTCTCCTTAAGGGAGTTTAAGTAAAAACAGCATTTAGGGTTCCTTAAGGGGATTTAAGTAAAACAACTTGCGTTTCCTTGAGTGAAACATTGTCTCCTTAAGGGAGTTTAAGTAAAGCAAATTGTATCAGATCTACTAAACCATCCTATAAAGTTTTATCAAAATCAAATAAATTTTGTAACGTGGTGTAGTACGACGGGATGCGGAGTGAGTTATAAACATTTACTCCATTCGAATCCGATGATTAGTAGTTTTTTCAAGTTTCACGTTTATTATCAAATTAGACGATTGTTCAAAGAAATGAGCTGCACTGAATCTTCAAACGCAATTTGGAGCGCCTTTGAAAACAATATAGACATTGGCGCGTATAATAAAATATGCAGAGAATTTCACGCATCGCCAGTATCTACTCATGGGATACAACGAGTCGACGAATACTCTGGAGGTTTAGGCACGGCTTATTATTGGGAAAACTCAAAAGTAGGCTGGACTCCCGTACCTGGTAGAAGCTATTATAATACTCGTTTCAAAAACGGTGAATATTATCCAGATGCGGCGTTGATGAAATTAGCCGAGGCAGAATTTCCCGAGACTTATATTAAGGTTGGTTATATCAAGCAATCTAATACAGAGTTGGCTTGGGTTAAATTTATACTCAAGTCTAAATTGGCTCAAGGTTTTACGGATATAGGTACAGAACGGATCAACGACTCTATAAGAACGTATGTTTACGCGATATTGGGAGCTCAGGCTAAAACTGGAATTATCGTACCGGGTACCGGTTTAGACGCAAAAAGATAATGTTTAAACATTCTCGAGGCTTCGATCGATTCTCTGGTAGATTTACAATCTTCTATTCAGAGGTATCAAGATTCTTTACAATACGCTCGATCGCAATTAAACTTTGTCATCGGAGAAAATTTATACCTTTTGCCATCCGACATGAAATTGCGTATAGGCACGCACGTGGGATACAACAACAACAATATTTTGATCGCAACATCGAGTCTATCGCTTGGATCGAATCAAGACACAAATTCAACGCCCGTTTTACCTCAACCGCCATCATTCGATACATCCATCGAACAATCTACCAATTCTCAGCAACTCTCATCCATCGATACTCAGCAACTATCATGTAACGACACGCCATCTATCAATCAACCACCATCCATCGTTACATCCGTCGATACTAAACTCGACTCGCCAACATCTATCGATACTCACCAAGATGAAAAAACATTCTCTGATATTTGGTTTAGCGATTTCTTTTGGGTTAGGCGTAATTATTTACGAGTTGTTTCAACGTTGACTCTGTATATAAGATAAAACTAAAACTCCGACTCCACTCACAAATAGCCACACATGTTCCGCTACCCATCCTACCACCGAGGAAAGTTGAGTCAATAACCAACTCAATACTCCACCGATGATACCCGGTAAAGAATCTAAGGCTTTTAATCTAAGATTCTTTAGCAGATTTGATAGATTTGTGAGAGTTTTTTGTATCCAGTCTTTTACACCACCACCACTCGGCGTAGGTGGTATAGGTGGCGTTGGAACCGGTTTTACAGCACCTACGATCGATTCGACGATGAAACCGATGGTCATACTAATCGCCGTTAATAAAGTGACTATCGTTATACCTTGTTCTCTAAATAAAGTTTTAATTTTTTCACCCAACGTAACGTCTATTTCCAACATTCTATCAATCGTTTCTTTGATTCTATTGAATTGACTACGAAGAACGTATTGTTGATCACTCACAGCTTCTACTGCCGCTATTTGTTTGTCTTGTTCTTTTAGCAGCTGTTTACGAAGTTCTTTGACTACTTCTTCTTCATCTCCTCGCTCTGTCGCTTCATTAATTTTTTTTCAATATCAGATATTTCTTCTTCGATTGTTCTAACATAGGCTAAATTGAATTCGAGATTACCTCGAACCTTTGTTATGGCTTTATCGAGACCCTTCAGTTCTCGCACATCACGCGTCAATAAAAAGTCTAGCAATTCTTTGTTTTCTCGAAGGATAGAAACAATTTCATCGATGTCTCGTTCTACATCCATCGAAATGTTTTCAGTAATTGTTTCTTTAATCTTTTTAGCGGGTTTTTGTATCTTCTCACGATCCTTTCTCGAGGATTTATTAGACTGCAATTCACTCTTTCTATCTATACCTAATAATTCATGAATAAATTCTGTTGTCTCTTTATATCCTTTTTTGTCGCTCTTTGTTTTATTGTATCTAAAGAGACAAATATCTTTGAGTTGTCTTCACGCGTTAAATTTACATCTTTGTAATAAAAACCTTTTTTTATATTATTTTCAGGATCGGCTTCTTTAAACTCAAAATATTCACTATGTTTTATTATTTCACCGGGTTCATAGCCGTTGACATGAAGTTTGCGAAATTCGTGAATCATATCATTAATTGATTGTGCTGATGTATTTATTTTAGAAGGAATTTTTGCCAGCTTCTATCAATCTTATTCTTTCTAAATCTCTTTCTCTTTCTCTTTCTCTAACGTCACTAAAAATAGTTTCTTCAAGGTCATCATCTTGTTGTTTGTCTTGTTCTATCGGCGGATCAAAGTTATCCATTTCATATCCTTCTCCTGCCATACTATTTACAATTAGTTTTTATTTTTATCTTGTTTAAATAATTTATAACTCACGTAGCCTACTACCGTCATACCCAAGATGATGTACAAGACTTCTCTAGTTTTTTTTAAATCTTCGCTAGGAGCGTAAAAGTCGGCTAGTTTGGGCTCGTCGGGTAAATCGAGTTGATTGCCGGTAACGATATAATATTCATTCATCGCTTCGTTTATATCGGTAAAAGTTTTTTTCAGCGTGCGATTCCTTCAAGAGCCGATCGTTTAAATAATCTAGATATTTCGTTCGCTTTTTAGACCATTCGTCTCTGGCTTAAGTAAGTTGTTCTAGCGCTAAATCGTGTCTCTTTCGTTCTTTTTCAGCATCGCTAGAACGTAAACTGGAAAATACTAAATTTGATCCTGAAAAAGCGAGTGCGTTTACTACCGCGCCTCCAATCATCATCGCTATAGACACCATTTTATTATAAACTTTTTATTAAATTAATAAAATAATACTACATGTTAAATATGAGCGAAGCATTCGGACACAAACTAAATCCGTACAGGAAATTGAGAGAACCAAAAGGTATAAAAGGAATACGACAAAAAGTCGTCATTACAAACAATCCGAGCACCATCAGTGAAAATCAACTGTTGACGGTTCGTTTTCCAAATTTAGGAAAAAACGACGTTATCGTTCCAGGTACGGCTAGATTGGCTTTTAACATTGTTCTAGCATCTGAAGATGATGCCAGAACGATCGTACATAATATAGGCAGAGCCATCATAAAAAATATTTCTATTAAAATTGAAGGAAATGAAGTGTATTCTTTAGACGATGCGGATGTGTACAATTGTTTTAAAGACGAGTGGTTGACGAGAGATCAAGTCGAAAATCTAGCGTATCAAGGAATCGCACTCTAAACCATTTAGTGAGACAAAGCCGTCGCGGATGCTTTTAAAAATAGATTTTGCATTCCACTCTACTTTGAACTATTGACGGATCATCAACCGTTTTATCAAGCTGGGCTTGGGGATCGGCTAACTTATGAACTCACGTTTAATAAATATTCAAAAGTTATTAAAAGCACAGACGACAATAGTAAATATATCATAAGCGGAATTTCTCTAGAATACGAGGTTGTTACCAATCCGCATCTCGCTCAAATTATTAAAAATCAATATAGCAACAAGTTGCCTACATTGTACGACAGAGTCTTGAGACAAAGCGTTAAACTGCTAAACAAGAGAGATAAAACGTGGAATATAAATCTCAATACACCGGCAAAAAACATGAAAGGAATATTGTTTTTATTCAAAGAGCCCAATGAAATTAATACTCGGAAATTTTATAATCCAAAGATTGATAAAGTTTCAATTACAATCGAAGGAGTTCCCAATCAACTACGCGCAAGGGATGAGCGTATATCAACACTGGGAAGAAATTCAAAAATATTTCGGAGATTCGAGAGAAGAACGCGCCATTGGAGTAACTAAAGCTTTAGGTCTATAAATGTAAAACTCGCCAATTACTACCACGATAAATACGGGTTGTTTTTAGATTTGAGAAGCAACGACGACAACAAACTTCACGGAAGTGGGAGGCGAGTAGAAAACTTATCCGAAGGGATTACCATTCAACTCGAAAAACAGTCGGAAACTGCCGGTGAATTATACTGCTACATTTACATCATCATGGACGCTCAACTCAATATCGAAAATGGACGATTTCATTCCGCGATTTATTAAAAAAATCATGTTGAATATTATTAAACATGTTGCCGAGATATCCGCACGCTGCATTGATTTGCGGTCAGACAGGATGCGGAAAAACAGAATTTGCTTTAAATCTATTGGAAGATGAAAAAGAATATCGTAAATATTTTGAATATATCGTCATACTATGTCCAACCATTGCAGAAAATCTCGCTTACCAAAACAGAAAATGGATTTGGAACGATGAGCGAGTGTACATTAACGATTTGAGTGACTCGACGCTAAACAAAGTTATAGAAATTTACCATGATGTCTTCAAAGGAGATGAGACGTTGTTTATCATCGACGACTGCTCCGCGACCAAAGCGTTAAAACATAGACAATACGACGAAAATAATAAATGTATGATCAGCCAGTTGGCTTTTAGCGGAAGACACGCTAAACAGCTGTTGGATTCTTTCGCAAAAATATAATAGCGTGTTGAAATATTTTAGAGAGCAACTAAAGTGGTTGTGTATATTTTATTGTAAAGACTCGTTCGAAAATTGCCTTCGAGAAAATGACGGCATACCGGACCAAGAAACCAGAATGTCAAAAATTAAAAAGTGCCAAACATTGCAAGTTGATTTTAAAAACGGATCAACCAACCAATTACACAAGACTAGACGGATCTGACTAGGTTGCAGCAAGTCACTTGTTAGGTGACTTGCATAGGTCGTAGTATACTTGACATGTTACTTGACAGGTCGTAGTATACTACGACAGGTTACTTGACAGGTGACTTGCATAGGTCGTAGTACACTTGACAGGTGACTTGCATTGGTCGTAGTAAGTTGCAAGATTATAATAAAATTTATAGATAAATATGCTCATCGAATGTTTAGTTGGATTTTGTGTATTTACAAACTGTTTGGTACTCGGCGGAGTCGTATTTTTGAATCGTAAATATTCGCACGTAAATGATGAATTTATAAAACCGTTAACTAGAGCGAAGCAAATTTTTAACAAATATTTCGAGCATTATATAATAATGGAACAAGTTGCGAAAATTTTAAATGAAGAGCCGCAAGCTAAAAATATCGCTCTATCACCCATACCGATTGATAATAATCGCATCAATCGTTTGTTAGCCGTTGTTGCTGGAGGAAATTCAAAGAAATATTTTGGTAAAGAGTATACCATTTCCGAGATTGAAACTTGTAACTCTATAGATCAAGATAAATTATACGCGCGATACGAAGCGAGACTAGGTCGCGAAATGATATCTTCATTAGGCTCATCGATCATAAGTCTTTACGCTAAAACATTAGGATTGAGTTTAAACTTTGTCGATGTGATGGGATATGAGTTTACGATCGATGACAAAGATGGATTAATTACAGATTTAGAAAGAGACCCGCTCATTTTCTAGCGCTCTTTCTTGCGGGTTATGCGAAGTATACTACAAGTACGGAATATTCTTAGCACCAATCGCAGCAACACTAATTTCGGCGAAACATTTTAAAAGAAAAAATTATTGTCTAGATTATAAAGACGATGGAGCCAGAGAAAACGTTAGTAAACCAAGTAACGAAAACACCGACTAAAATAAAAAAAATCCAAACAGAGTCGCGGCTGGTAAAAGACTCGCAGAACTTAATAAAAAGAAAAAGGAAAATTTAAAAAAGAAAAACGATGTAAAGGTGATCAAAGAAAGCGATGTTGCTAAACAAAACGTGACTAAAGAAAGCGATGGAACAAACACGCTGTACATTGGTCTAGGAGTAACAGCCGTTGGAGGTATTGCATATTACATCTACCTAAACTCTAACCAAAAAACCCCCGTAGTTGAGCAACCGGCGGCAGAACCCGTTTCACCATCAAAAGATAAAGAAGTTGATGAATTTAAAATGGAGTAAAAATATTGCCTATACTATAAAATGTCCATCATTAATGCAGCCTATCACGGGTGTGCTGTAGGAATTATAGCCGTTATTTATAGCGCGGTGGCTAGCCAAGTGTTTAAAACTAGTACAAAAGATTCTTACGAAGATTTTTACGAAAATCAAAAACAAAAATCCAATGAGCTTTTATTCGTCACCTTGGGTATCTGAGCCACGAATTTTTCAAAGAAAACCCAGAAATGGATTTAAATTTTTTTAAAAAATATATTGGCCCGTATTCTAAAACCCTCCTTTAAATAGGCCTAAAGTAGACCTTTATAGAGGCTTCCTTTACTGAGGAGTTCCTTTGCTAAAGGCTCCTTTAACAAATGGTATTCAAGAACCACACTTTAACTTCCCTCATGTTAAGGTCGTCCTTTACAACAAATTTTTTAAAGGCTCCCGTTAAAGAAGGGACACTTTCTCTAAGGCTCCCTTTATGCTCTTAAATGATCTGTTGTAACAGGACGATGTCAGTTTTCTAGTCCCGTGTAATACCTCTGGTGATTACGCTGACATTGTTATTGTATGCAGTAGGGTTGATGTTCACGTGAAGTCTTCAGTTAGGCCCTGATACAGGAGAGTTCAGTGGGTAGTGTATCTGCGGTAGTGTGCATTGCCCCCCAATTTTGTGGACAACCAACATGCCGAAAACTGGAAAAACTGCATCAGCTATACCTTGAACGTTCAGCGACATGAAACCCTTGCGACATCTATAAATTTCACGTTCGTCTAAGCTTGGGGCTTGGATTGGCACATGAACGCCATCGACGCAACCTAACACATCTGGAAAACCATACATTTCATAGAATTTCCTTTTGTTTGCAACAGCGTCCTGTCCAATTGGAAAACTAATTACTTCGGCCCGTTTTCTTGCTATCACTGCTGAAACACTTCTGACGATTCTTGAAGCCGATGGCTGGGACACTCCTTACAAATCTCCGTGAACAATCTGAAACGAACCCGTCGCATAGTAACGGAGTGCAACCAGCAGTTGGGTCCTTGGTGACAGGGGGCGTCCACAATTGTTCTCAGGTTCTGGTATGTCGTCGCCGATGAAGTTCATCAGGTGGTTAAATCCATCCTTGGTGAACCGAAAGCGTTTAAAAAAGGCGTCATCACTGAAATCATCCTCTTGAAACTGAGGAAGACGTGTCCTGATACGTGGCATACCCCTAATGACGTTATAGAAACGCGCTAGTCGGTTGACGTAATCACCCATCGCTGAGGTATCAGAAGAGATCCTTGCACGTTGGCTGCTAAAGGAAGACTAAAAGATACTCCAGACCAACCTTACGTTTAAAGGCCTCCTTAAGGCAAAATAAAGCATTTCCTGTAATAGAGGAAGGTTCTTGAAACGACCCAACCTTTGCTAAAGGAAGGTACATAAAGGCGTCCTTTGACCCGAGATAAAGGTTGGTTCTTGAAATAAAATTTAGCTAAAGGTTGACTTAAAGTCTCCCTTAACGCTAAAGGAACGTTCTAGAATACGGGCCATTGTCTATAATATAAAATGTCTACCATAGATACAAACGGAATCGTCAATTCAGCCTATCACGGAGGAGTCGTAGGAATTACAACCGTTATTTATAGCATGGCCGCTAAAAAAGTGTTTAAAATAAATCCGGCCGATTTAGGAAAGTTGGATGTAAACGACAGTCTTAAACTCACGGCGACGGTCGGGTCGGCATTAATGACCCAACATTGGTTGGTTCAGCAAGGAATTTTACCTAAAAATATTATAAATTCTACTCCCAATTAAAAATATTTTAAAATAATAAATGGATAATCGTACAAGATTAAAACTCGAAACCGCTTATTATAGTCCGAAAAGATATCAAAAGGGTCTTGGAGCGATTGAGAAATTAGCTCAAGAAACTAAAGTCTCTGAAAGTACAACTCGACAGTGGTTAAAAAAGCAAGCGTTATGGCAAATTTATCTCCCGTACCCCAAATACATCCCTAGACCGACCAGCTCAAACGCTATGCAAGACAAACCAAACGAGGTTCATCAGGCTGATATAGTTGGTAAACAAGTTTACAAGTACGCATTAACAATCTCCGACGAAACGAATAGGTACAAAGAAGCCGAAAGATTGTTTTCTCATCAGTACGCGCAAGAAATGGCGAGTAATGCAAGATCTAGAGAATGGGTAAAAAGATTACCACTTATCATAAAAGCTCTAAATAACGAAGAAACTAGACTCATAGGACTAAAACCGAAAGATGCTATAAAAATTAAATCTATTAAACAGAATCCGGCCGCACCAGTTCATCGTCTAGTAGGTAAAAGAGAGAAAAAGATTCCTGGAAATGCAAACGTTAGATATTTATACGCACCGGGTGAGCTGAAAATGATACTAGGCGACGAGCCACCGACCCAATATGGTCCATTAAATCTGTTGCTATTAAAATGTTGTTGTCGTAGAAAATAAACCCGTATTGTATTATTTAGGAGGACCGACACGTTCTTTTGTTAGAGAAGAATTACAAATTGTACCGAGAGATACACAACTTCCACCAATTACGTAATGACCGTAAGCTAAAGTGTGTATTCCATCGGGTAAAATATATCTCTTTGTGTCTAAAGGCGATAATGATATTTTATTAACGCGTGTTGTATATAATCTATGATTCTCATTTCTAATAAAATTCATAGAGTGGTAGAGCGTATTTTTTTGTGACAAAACTTGTTTGAAATGCCCATGCAAAATTTTCTTTTTTAAGACATATTTTTTAACGCCTTTGGCTTCTCTTAAAGATTCTTCCTTTGATAAAAGTATCGAGTACATTTTTGGTCTTAGACCTACATATCCTCTGATTAAGACGCCTGCGGTTTCGTCCTTAAATTTACCAATCACCTTTTTATTTGCGTCTGAATAAAGCGGGTGATCGCAAGGATAATTACTAAAGTCGTATAAATCTACATCACTCGCCATGTCTTTATAAACATCTCTCGTTTTAATATCGAGTAATAAACTATCCGTATCCGTATAAAGTAAATTACACCTATCACCGTACTTGTTTTTTAGATGATTGTAATAAACATCATACATGTAAGCTTTAGATAAATCTAGTATGCTCATTCCAACGTATACCGGGTGATTCAATTTTAAAATCGCTTTATGCATATGAATGGCCGCCAAGTCGTGATCAAAAATCTTGTGCCCCGCATACAATGGACTGGCGATCAATTTACGCATTCTATTTTCATCTTTTTCACTACTACATCTCGTCAGATTAACGTTTTTGGTGATTTTGTACATTTTCCATCGTCTTTCCATAAGGGGAATTATTCATAAGTTTGTAAAAATCTTTTTCAAAATCTGACTTTGCATTTTTTCTAAGACATGTGTTCAATTCAATGTAAGACTTCATCCAAGGCGCTTGTCTAAATTTTAAAACCCGATGAATTTTAGTTAGTTTCATACCAAGAGATAAATATAATTGCAAAAAACGATAATGAAGAACGTATTTTGATTTGTTATTCAAATTTGAAGTTAATTTATTTACGTTTGGAGCGGGTCTGTTTTTCAATAGCTCGCGCTGATAAAAAGACATAATTTCTTTTAGAATTTTCAACGATTCTGGCGCGAGTGGATACGCATTGTGAATATCGTGTAATTCTTTAGGGTATTCAAGATCAACTTCTAAAATATATCCCTCGCTCGATTCTGCCGAGACTAATTTTATATCAATCGAATCAATTTCATCTTCAGTTAACCATTTAAATTTTCCAGTCGGAAGGTATTGACTCATCGCCCAGCCGTAAAGGTTATTTGCGTCGAGATATAGTATATAATTTTTATGTTTTGACGAGTCGTAATCGGGTAGGTATGGATTGTTTGCTTTAGCATATCTATCGCTCACCATAGAAACTCCACCTCTCAGACCTTTTTCTATAAATAAATACATGTCGTAATCCGTCAACAATTCTAGACATACCTTCGATTGTTTCAACAGAGCATCCCAACTCAAGCCAGGACTAGTGTAATAATGAGCGGGATCTAATTTGTAGTCTTTCATACAAGTTGCTCGAAAATTCTCAATAACGTCGGCCAATAACAAAGTATCCGTACGCACGTACAAATCGTGATAATTGCCTAGATTTTTACAATCAAACGTTTTCCAAACATTCAAAGCATGCTAATATTGTTCGTTTGTAATGCCTTCGTCGTTGAGACTACTATAAAACGCGTCTTTTGGAGGAAGACTCGTTTCTTCAAAACGTTTAAAATCGTCCATGTACTCGTAGGGATAATTTCCCTTTTTGAAAAGCAACTTTACTTTATTTAAATCTGGTTCGAACTTTTTAGTGATAAAAAAAGAATCGGGATCGGTTGAGTTAACGAGTTTATCGAGTGAAGCTGGACAAAATTTGAAGCTGTCGATAAATCGCAGTTGTCCGATTGAAAAAGAAATATACTTTTCCATATTGTTTGCGATACAGTTTATTTTTCCTTCAGTTTGACTTATACCTTTCATGATGAGATGAGAATCGTATCCTTTCGAATTATGACATATTGCTGGGATGACCGTTTTATAGGCTTCTACTTTTAATTTTAAATTACAATGAGCGTGTGCCGCTCCTCGATATTTTCCAGTCAGGTGACAATGGTCGCGTACCTTTTTATTCTTATCGACTTTTGAAAAATGCTCGCAATCGTAGGGTCCATCATATATTTCGTCGTCTTCTGGTAAAGTAATAATCGTCGTCTCCAAAAGCTGCTTGTTCACAAAGCCAACACACTGCAATTTTATTTTTACTAAATCCTTCTTCACAAATCCAACACTGGCTAGCTTTTTCATAATTTTCCATATCGTCTTTCGTCATTATTATAGCTTTAGGGTTTTTAAATATGTCGTTGATTTTTGTTTTTCCTCATTGATCGCATCGAGAAAGTGTTTAACGGCATCTTGTTCTCTGTATGTCTTGAACGATTGAATTTGACCGTCGCATTGATTGATAATGTACGAATATCCGCAAGCGATGTGTTCTTGTAATTTTTTAGTATTGGTTGTACTCGCATCGTCAATCTTTTTAAGTATACATTCAAATGTAAAAATTTTATCGTATCGTTTTTACCCTTACATTCTAAAATATGTTTTTGTAAAAGAAATTCTGTCGAGTAACCGTGTAAACATCTCTCACAAAAATGTTTATGATTATTATGTTTCGTTTGATCAAAAAGTAAACGGTTTAAATTGTTTATCCAAACGTAGTGCGATTTATTTTCTTTGCGAATTAATAATAAATTAATCCGAGCAATATCTGCGGGTTGATCGCTAACATGGTAAATCATTATCACTTTATTTTCATAACCAAAAACGTTTAGTGCCAACTTGTTTTGTTTCTCTACTTTTTCGATCTGATTGATTGGAGTTGGAGCGTCAATCCCATCAAAATTTAAACCATCTTCCGACGGATAGCTAGAAATTCTATCCTCATTTTTTTCTAGCAGGAAAAAGAGCAGAACGTAGCGCCAACCTTAAACAATTAGTGTCTTTGTTTTTGACGTTGATGCATGCTTGTTTGGCTTTTATATATTTTGGTAGCTCGATATACGAATGTTAATGTACATAGCTACAATACGATCCACGATCCACCCAGAACCATTGTGCGTAAACTTTTCTAACACTTCCTGAATTTGCGTAAAAGTTTCATTTAATGCTTCTTCAATTTCACTCGGATCGATAAAACAAACTGCTTTTTAGGGTGTAACCGTGGCTCTTGATAGTCGGGCTCACCATCCAGTTTCTCTTTTTTCATTTTAATTTCCAAATAAATCATAAACTTTATCCCTCCAAATTCTTTAATGTCAGACGACAACTTGAGTCTAGTCTTTGGTCTTGACGCTTCATCAAATACTCCTACATCTTTTTCCTTGCTATGACCAATCGGTACGGTCATTTTTCGTTGACGTAAATACCTACCGCCATCAACTGGTGGCTCGTCAAACTTTAACTCTTCTTCTTGAGATTCTAGAGCCCTTTTAAAATAGCGGTGATGTAGTCTTTTTATATGTGTTGCCCCCTTCTCCCGCTGCCATGTTCGGGTAAAACAATATTTTCAGCTTCTACTCGCTCTTTAAGTTGAAAATATTTTAATTTATACAATGGCGTTGGTTTCTGTCGTTTTATATATCTTTTTACCGCCTCATACCAAGACTGTTTATTAACTCTGTTTGTTCTGCGGTCTCGCACCACAAATAGTCCTTTACCTCGACCAAATTCCTTCAATTCTGACAATCTCAATTTCGATAAATAGTGAGCCATACTGGTTTACTAATATTCTAGATATTTTGTTTCTATTTTTTCAGTTTTTTTAGTTGCTTTTTCAATATCTTTTTTTTAACAAGTCGTCCAGCCACTTTTTTTTTAACAATGTAAACCCACACATGCATCTGTGGGTTTACATCTTTTTTTTTCTAAAAAAAAAAAATAAAAAAAAAAAATAAAAAAAAACAATCAACCCTACTACCCACAAATCTTTTTTTTAAAATCATTTTTTTTTTTAAACCACGCCCACCTTAAAAAAAAAAAAACCACGCCCACCCATTTTTTTTTTACAAGTGAGCCCATACCCTCATCTACCATACTCATCACGATACCTCTCCCCCGTAAGATTGCCTTCAACATTGATCACATTGGTGGGATGTTGTGCCGTAATGCGACCCCAAATCATGACAGATCCACCGCCATAACGATCACGCTCTACGACGCAGCTTTGCGCATAACGTTCACCCCTGCGTCGATAAACGCGTATACGGCCGTCACTGCGTGATAACTGGAACTGTGATTCATCGGTAAACATAACGTTTCTCCACCAGCGTTATGGATGTCGTACGTGTGTCCTGCACCAGCCCAGACATGCTTGGCGGTGACGTCAAAATGGGATGTATAGCAGGTCTACATGGGCGTAGCCCTATTTCACGTAATCGCCTACGAACCGTTATGGGGTGAATTCGCCTGTTGTTAGGGATCCTCTGTGCAGTATCAGCAGCAGTTTGACGGCGGTTCCTCAGTTGCGTCACTTGAATCCAGCGGTCTTGACGTTGTGTTGTGACGCGCGGGCGACCAGTCCGTGGGCGGTCAGCAGAATCATTTCGAAATGGTGTTACGATGGCAGTTGAAGCGTTCTGCAACGTCATGCTGGCTCACGCCAGCTTCCATCATTCCAAGGGCCTGATGACGCTCATGAAGTGACAAACGCGGCATGGCGTTGTGATTTCTGTGCTCAATGAAGGCAAGGTTTCGTTTGACTTTTTGGTAGGCCTTACACACAACTTTAAAGAAAACTTAAACGTAACCGAATTCCGATTACGTAATAGCCTGCAGCATGCCATTTGTGAAATTTCCACATGCCTACTTCCCACCCCTGCATTACGCAATATTCACGTTATGGGTGAGGTGTCTTATTCCTAACATGTCAGAGGCTCATTCCTGTGAATTTGATGTGTTTGTGATTCCTAGTCACAAAATTATGGCATTTTTTGGTATGCACAGTTTCTTTTGTTGGAGAGCATATTTAACTGTGATTTAATCGGTCGGCGATTTTGATCAACATCAACCAGAGCTAGTAGTAGCCATTACTACCCCACTATCTGCATGTTTTGAATTGTTGAGTCAGCCTTTAATGACCCGGCTACTTGACAATGAGGACATCACAATGGCTTACATTGTACTGTGCGCTTCTATTGGGATTTGCTCAATTCTACAATGGAGGATTTCCAGGAAACACTCAATGGATTAAATCCTCTTTAAGCAGACGCATTGTCCACTCACAATACATTGGCAAGAGAATTTCCTACTACAGCAATTCCATTTGTACACTCCAGGTACCTCTAATTCGATCTGGTGATGTACATCCTAACCCTGGTCCAGGGCGTCATGGGGCTAGTACCTAATGACAAGAACCTCACCTTGTATCCACAGCAGCTGCAGGGAACCAGGCAACAACAGTCTATACTAAACATATGAACAGGCAACACTAATCAATCTCAAGTGTCATGCGAGAATTGAGTCCACTGTATGGGCCACCATAAGATCTCTTGGAATTACCGCCAAACGTCCAACTCGACGAGGGAAAAGAGGTGGAAAAAGAAACAGAAAGAGAAAACACAACCTTAATAAAACTCCTGTCACTCTCTCACATGAACATTGCCAAAGATCTATGTTTTCCAACTTTGCATTGTGGAATGCTAGATCTATGAGAAATAAAATTCACATGATTTCTGACCTTATTATTTCCAATCGTCTCGACATTCTTGCTCTGACTGAGACCTGGCTGAGTGGAGATGAACGAGACAATCGATCACTTGCAGATTTAAATGCTACTTTGCCTACGCACCAATTTCTCCATGTTCCTCGGAGGGACAGATCAGGCGGTGGCGTCGGAATCTGTATTCGCAAGAGCTTTGACATTTGTTCAAAGGAGTTTGGAATGCTTGATTCATTTGAGTATGTTAACCTCCTAATTTCAGCTCGTAAGCAAAAATCGCTTCGCTTGGTTATCGTCTATAGACCCCCAGATAACAAAGATCGTCGATTGACTGGTCCTATATTCCTTCGTGAATTCGCTTCTTTCATTGAGAAGTTATTGACTGAACAGAATTACCTTCTCATTGCAGGTGATTTTAACTTTCATGTTAACGATGAAAGTAATCGTGAGGCCCAGAAATTTCTTGATTTTGTCAATGCATTAAATCTGAAGCAACATATAAACTTCCCCACTCATCAACAAGGTCACACGCTGGATCTTATTTTTACGCGTGTACCTGATGAATTTGTTTTTGATGTTTCTGCAACGCACTACCTGTCATCAGATCACGCTGCATTGAAATGCTCCCTTGGCATAGGCAAACCAGATGCTGTCAAAATGGAAATCCAATTTCGCAAACTTCATGAAATAGACATTAAAGTCTTTCGCAATGACATTATGAAGTCTGATCTCAATTCCCTAGCTTGCACTGATCTAAATCAACTTGTCACTTATTATGAATCTGTCCTTACTGGTCTATTGGACAAACACTCCCCAGTTATAAAGAGATCGATAACTTGCCGACCACACGCACCTTGGTACTGCACAGTGGCGTAGCGTAGTTACGACGGGCCCAAGTGCACGCTGTTATGAACGGGCCCTAGTGCACGCTAGTTACTAGTTATGAAGCACACACACACACACACACACACACACACACACACACACACACACACACACACACACACACACAGCTTAGCGGCCCGTTCACTCTGTGGACATTCCTTTGTTCTCCTGTAATTAAGGATAGGAATTCTTAAAATCGTTCCCATTTCACACAGAAGAGTGTTTTGAGAGCGGTTTTCGTTCTATTTTTCCCTTTTAATAATATCCTTCGATTTAAGTCAAAGAACCTGCCTAGACAAATCACTAATTTCAGAGATATTCTACTTTTAAAAAGTCAAAAATCCTTCTGTGGACGTGTGCAAGTCCACAGAAGGGAAAAATATCCGGCGTTCTGTGGACATCTTTTGTTCTCAGGTCCACAGAGTGAATGCTCTGCCTACTCACACACACGTGTGTAAACACCGGCATTCGGGGACTTCCTTTGTCAAATTCCTTTGTCCAAAAATACGGGGACGGATTGTTCTCCATTGTGAGAGCAACCGGGGACCATTGTCCCTTTTGTTATACGTCCCCGGTTTGAATGCGCTCACACACGCACACACACACAACCTGACATATGCCGACAAGTGGGGTATTCCTTTGTTCGTTCTATTATCCCTTTTCTATTGAATTCTCCTGTGGGGTACCAGAATTTCTATAGATTCTCTGTGGGGTACCATTGTTCCATTGTGTTTGGTACCCCACAACGAATGGCGTGTAAGTACACACACACACACACAAGTGTGTTTTTGCCTGCAATCGGGGACTTCTTTTGTCAAATTTCTTTGTCCTGGAAAACGGGGACATATTGTTCTCCATTGTGATAGCAACCGGGGCCGTATTGTCCCTTTTGTTATAGGTCCTCGGTTTGAATGCCCAAACAAACGCATTCTTACACATATTGACTTGTGGGGTATTCCTTTGTTCGTTCTATTATCCCTTTTCTATAGAATTCTCCTGTGGGGTACAATATTTCTATAGTTATCTTGTGGGGTCCAATTGTTCCATTGTGTTTTGGACACCACAACGAATAATGTACACGTCCACACACACACACATCAAAGCGTAGGCCTATATATTTTACCAACAATGTGTTGGATTTTACAGTCGAATTAGTTACGTAGGCTATTGCGCTATCAGAACCATGGATAGCTCTGACACGCTAACGTAAACAGACGGTCAATCAAGTCAACAAGTCAACTAATCAACCAACTATATGACTGACATGGGTTTGCCTTTTCGAGGACATATATAGCAAATGGCATCTCTTAAATTTTAAGTCAGTTCTTCTTTGAACACAGACGTACTTCCAAGGTGGCGATTCGCAGTGCGTGCAGGGGCCCATTCTCTGCAACACAATGTCGAATGGCCTGCTCTCTCTACGGGCCCTACCACCCCACGAGCCCCAGTGCATCCGCACTACCTGCACTGTCTATATTTACGCCCCTGGTACTGCAGGGACTTGCGTATTGTCAAACAAAATCTTAGGCGCCTAGAACGTCGGTGGCGATCTTCTAATTTGGTAATTGATCACCAAATCTTCAGAACTGAGTGTCAAAATACAGTCGCTTTATACTATCCGAGAAAAAAAGAAGAACTACCATTCAGGTCATCTGCAAAACTGCGACTCACGGCAGTTTTTCTAGAGAATTGATCGGCTCTGCACTCCAACAACAACTAAGGTTCTTCCTTCAGATAAAGACAACATCATGCCGCTCACTGAACGCTTTCTAAAAAATATTTCTCTGACAAAAAGGATAGTTAGAGATCTCAAAGAAATCCCCTATCGTGACATTCCTGGAATAGCTATACGTACTACAGCGGAAATATTCGACTGAGCTTCCCACTTAAGCCCCTTTCCCACTTACACGATTTTTGCTACGGTAGAGCACGATTTTTCAAAGTTGAAAAATCGTGCTCAGTCGTGCTGTACCGTAGCAATTCACACTCAAAAAGTTCAAGGTCTATCGAATTCTACGTCTTGTCAAGACGCTATCAAGACGCCGTCAAGATGTGGTACGGCAGTAGTGCGATAGTGCCACGACAGTGTTACGGTAGAGTTACGACATCGTCAAGATTTGTCACGGCGTACCAAGAAATGCCAAGATTGTACTACGACGTCACTACGGCGTCAGTACGATTTCACAAGACGCCAGTGCGACGTGGCAGCTTGTGTGCACTTTTAAACAAGAGACAAGAGACATGTGATAAAAAACACACTATCAGCAAGAGAAACGTGATAAAAAAATCATGTTCTTGCTGGCGTCTTGTTGGCGTCTTGTTTAAGTCTTGCTAGGTCGCAGCACCATCGTAGCGGCATCGTATCAGCATAGTAGCGAAGTCTTGGCCTACCGTAGGTGTTGCGGCCACCACGAATGAGTACGAATGAACAAGACGCCGTCACGACATACCACGACAACGTCAAGACAACGTTACGACTCTAATACGATGCTGCTACGGTGGACCACGATTTTTTCCACCGCTACGGTAGAGCAAGATTTTTTTGAACATTCCAAAAAAATCGTGCTACTCCACGGTGCCATCAGGATCTACTACGGTGCGCTACGGTGGACCACGATTGACCACGAACATGGCCACGGCGTCGTTGCGATTGTAAATAATTGAAAAATCGTGCTCTACCGTAGCAAAAATCGTGTAAGTGGGAAAGGGGCATTACCAGTTCGAGAAGAGCAGCTGGTGACACTTATTGCGAAATCGAAGTCAACAACGTGCAGTCTCGATCCTGTTCCTACCTCCTTGATAAAGCTGTGCATCAATGAACTGGCTCCAATACTGACCCGCATCGTTAACATGTCATTGGAGACAGGTTACTTCCCAGACCCACTCAAATATGATCACATTTCCCCGCTTTTTAAAAACCCCAAACTCGACCCTGAGGAGCTTAAAAACTATCGACCAATTGCTTATATAAAGTTTTTAGGAAAGACAATAGAACGACTGGCTGTTCTACAAATTCAGGATCATCTGTCCAATAATCATCTACATGCGGCTACTCAATCAGCTTACAGGAAAAATCATAGTTGCGAGACAGCCTTGCTACGGGTTTATAATGATCTACTTCTGGCCCTCGACAAAGGACAGGAGGCCATCTTGGTACTCTTGGACTATTCGGCTGCTTTCGACAGCATCAGTCATAATACCCTCATTCACCGCCTTCAGGAGAGATTCGGCATTTGTGGCAGTGTGTTGAACTGGGTCAAGTCCTACCTCATAAAACAGGTCTCAATCTGTGGTGATCGGCAAAAATGAATCTTCATTGCATTTTCCAGGTCAAGGTGTTCCACAAGGGTCAATTGTCGGACACCTCATATTCACCTTATATTCTTCTCCATTGGATGATGTCATTAACCATCATGGAATCGGCTGCATGATGTATGCTGATGACACTCAAATATACATCACCTTCAAGCAAAATGAAAAATCTTCTAGCATTCTAAATGTACAAAATTGCTTGAAAGACATCAAAGTTTGGTCAACAAAAATGGTCTGAAACTCAATGATAGTAAAACTGAGATTATTCATGTCACCAGTCGCCATAGATCTTGCTCTCCAATTAGAAATATTGCCTTGGATAATATCTCCATTTGTTCAGTTCCTAGAGCTCACAACCTTGGAGTGACCTTTGATGCTCACCTTTCCATGAATAATCATATTAATAATGTTTGTCGTGATGCTTCATTTTGCCCTTCATAAAATTGGTAACATAAGACACTATTTAGATCAGAAATCTGCTGAAAAACTGATCCATTCTTTAGTTATGTGCCGTATTGATTCTTGTAACAGTTTATTGTACGGTTTACTTGACCTTCAAATTAGTAAATTACAACGGATTCAAAACACTGCAGCTAGGCGTGTCACTCGTTCTCACACTCATGATCACATCACCCATATACTGCAGAATTTACACTAGCTTCCAATTAGGTCTCGTATTGATTTTAAGATTTTATTGTTAACTTATCAGTGTCTTCATGGTACAGCCCCTGCTTATCTCCAGGATTTAGTTCAACAGTATAAACCAGCTAGAAACCTACGTTGATCAATTTAAAACCCGGCTTAAAACACATTAAATTTAATTATATTTTCTGCCTTCTCAGCTTCTTTCATTCTCTCATTTTTTCAGTATCCTTTTTGAACTTTTGACTGTGTGGAGAAGACTTGAAATGCAAACTTGTTTTCTCCTTTCTTGTCTTTCTTTCTCAACCGCATAGGGACCTCACGGTGATCTGCGCTATATAAGAATCGTCTTATTATTATTATTATTATGAGCTTTCATTAGCCTGTGATGCAACAACAACAACAACAACAACAACAACAACAACAACAACAACAACAACAACAACAACAACAACAACAACAACAACAACAACAACAACAACAACAACAACAACAACAACAACAACAACAACAACAACAACAACAACAACAACAACAACAACAACAACAACAACAACAACAACAACAACAACAACAACAACAACAACAACAACAACAACAATAACAATAATAATTAAATAACAATAATAATTAAATAACAATAATAAATAAATAATAAATAAATAATAATAAATAAATAAATAATATATAAATAATAAATAAATAATAAATAAATAAATAATAATAATAAATAATAATAAATAAATAATAATAATAAATAATAATAATAAATAAATAAATAATAATAATAATAATAATAATAATAATAATAATAATAATAATTAATAATAATTAATAATAATTAATAATAATTAATAATAATTAAAATAATTATAATTAATAATAATAATAATAATAATAATTAATAATAATTAATAATAATTAATAATAATTAATAATAATTAATAATTAATAATAATAAATAAATAATAATAATAAATAATAATAATAATAATAATAATAATAATAATAATAATAATAATAATAATAATAATGATAATGATAATGATAATGATAATGATAATGATAATGATAATGATAATGATAATGATAATGATAATGATAATGATAATGATTGATAATGATAATGATAATGATAATGATATTGATAATGATATAATAATAATAATAATAATAATAATGATAATTATAATTATAATGATAATGATAATAATAATAATAATAATAATAATAATGATGATGATGATGATGATGATGATGATGATGATGATGATGATGATGATGATGATGATGATGATGATGATGATGATGATGATGATGATGATGATGATGATGATGATGATGATGATGATGATGATGATGATGATGATGATGATGATGATGATGATGATGATGATGATGATGATGATGATGATGATGATGATGATGATGATGATGATGATGATGATGATGATGATGATGATGATGATGATGATGATGATGATGATGATGATGATGATGATGATGATGATGATGATGATGATGATGATGATGATGATGATGATGATGATGATGATGATGATGATGATGATGATGATGATGATGATGATGATGATGATGATGATGATGATGATGATGATGATGATGATGATGATGATGATGATGATGATGATGATGATGATGATGATGATGATGATGATGATGATGATGATGATGATGATGATGATGATGATGATGATGATGATGATGATGATGATGATGATAAGGATTTGTAGCGCGCTGGGCGCTCAAGGCGCGAAAACATTAATACAAACAATATACAATGATAGCATAGGAGAAAAAAAATTATGTACTGAGATACATGTATCTACAATGCAATTACAAATATACATCATCTTTGAAGAATTGTGACATAAGATAAGTTTTAAGCATCGACTTAGATCTAGTTATACTATGACAAGATTTGAGTTTAGTTGGAAGATGATTCCAGAGTCTCGGAGCCGCGGCAGAAAAAGACCTATCACCCCAGTTCCGTTTTGAAGTTGGTTCCTTTAGGAGTGACATGTTGTTGGAGCGCAAGTTGCGTGATGGAGTGTAGACTTTAAGCAGTTCAGAAATATAAATTGAAGCAATACTATTAAAAGATTTGTGAACAATTAGCATAAGGTTAAAAACAATTCTCTGTGAAACAGGAAGCCAGTGCAGTTCTTTCAGGATTGGCGTGATATGGCATGACTTTCTGGACAAAGTTACAACACGAGCTGCTGTGTTTTGTATGTGCTGAAGACGGTGATGTGACAAACGCATGTATAATTTGTTCAGCAGCACTTTTATTCAAGTATTTCCTTATTCGGCTAATATTTCTGATATGGAATGATGATATACGAACAATGTTGGAGATATGAGGTTTTAAAGTCATTGTCGAGTCAAATATAACACCCAAATTACGTGCTTGTGATGAGGGGGTTATCTGCGAGTCACCAATTGTAATAAATGGAAGAGAAACTTTAGATAGTTGCTAACGTGATCCAAATAGAACAAATTCTGTCTTTTCATCATTCAATTTCAAGAAGTTTTGTCTCATCCAACTACGAATATCTTGAATACATTTCTCCAGCGTTGTAATACACGACTCGGCAGGTTCTTGAAAAGATTTAAAAGTAATGACCGTCATACGTACATTTAAAACGAACGAATACTGTATTAGACTACAGGACATAGATCACATATTTGTGAAGGATCAATACTATATCTTCATCCTATGGTGTAGTTTTTACATTAAACAGAAATTTCTTACTGTACATGGAGTGCATCTGACTAAATAAAGGCCCATAGAAACCATGCACTGCAAAATACAAAATGCAATCGTAAATGACAGTCATGACAGACCACTTACAGTATTGAAGTACGTTGATAGATTGACAATGGTTGGGCATGGTAATCGTAACAACGTTGCTGGTATTTCTGAACTTATTTATCTGCTAAACAGTGGCGAATAAAAAATAAAAATAAAAAATAAAAAAAGAGAAAAAAATGGCACATAAAGTGTTGTCACGCCAACTCCGTTGGGCCATGGACGGATCATCATGAGCACAGGCCCTGGGCACAAATTCACCACGGGCCCATACACGCGCATAATACTACTAGTACTATGCTTTTTTTCTTTTTTTTTGAAAACCAAGGGCCCCTATTGGCTCCTGGGCCCGGGGCACGTGCCCAGTTTGCCCGTGCGGTAATCCGTGCATGCGTTGGGCGACTTTAAAGATCGTCCATTTTGGGGGGAAAACAAAGTAAATTTATCGGTTCATATTATGAGTTTAACCCGTGAAGTCCCCATTGTTCTCCCTGAAGCATATTAACCCGTGAAGTCCCCATGGTTCTCCTTGAACCATATTTCTCACTTAGCGACAGTAGAGGGAAAAAAACGAGTTCCCCGACATTGGTTCTTCCTTGTACCTTTCTCACTTAGCGAAGGTTGAGATACGAGTTGTGCGATAAGGTTCATGCACCTCAGCTTTACCGCAAACCGAAACGAAGCCAGGGTCTTGACTGCATAGTAGCTAGCTTGCAATACTTCAGTGTCACAGTTCATTTATCTATGCCTATCTTATTTAATGCTTGTTTTCAATGATTAATTTAATTTTATTGAGTTTTATACGTGTTTTTTCAATGATACATGTTTATTTGGAACTTGAAATTTAACAATGCAGATGTTTGTAAATTAAATTCATGTTTTACTTAATTATGTATTATGTATCCCCACTCTGATTCCCTTTATTCCTACCCTCCTACATGTATAACCACATCTCCTTACCTTCGTTGATCCCATCCTAGTACACAGCCACTGTCCCTATCATCTGTCCCCTCCCACCATGATTCCCTTTACCCCTACCCTCCTACCTGTATACCCATGTCCCCTTACCTTCGTTCCCACCCTAGTACAGAGCCACATTCCTGTCATTCAACTCATTGTACGTCTTTCTCGCTATTTCGCTATTAATAATTTTGCTCATTTGTTAATATGAATTATTAATATTGTCTAGTGTTATTTCAATTTGTAAAACTGTAACTATTCTGCAGCGAACAAGTAGAATGCAATAAACCATTATCTATTTATCTATCTATCTAAAGCGCCCATACTGGCAAGTGTTTATTTTGAAAAGGCCCTACGCTTGGAAGCAAATTAGGATCACTTTTTCTGGACCAACATACTGTAGTGATACGCCGTGAGGCATAAGGGGGTAGTAATTTCACAGCAACACAGTTGATGTAAATACATTCAATTCTGCTTTAATATTTAGCTCATAATCATTCTCCAACTCCTACAACTTAACAATGTGTCTCAAAGCCCGCCATCTTTTTCACGACCTCCTGACCTAATTTTCTCATCCCCACCAGCCCTGACTACTTCCGCCCTCTTGCGGCGTCATACCTCCAATCCACAAGTTTATTTTTGCTTAGCCCAAAAACTGATTCACCACAATACTAACAGTCAATGACCCAGGTCACGATATTGTACCACTTTTACACAATCCCTCAAATGTATAGACTTCAAGTTTTTCGTAATTGTTTTAAGGCATACATATTATGATAGTGATCTTGGCGCATGAGTTTGGTCACTATTTAGTGGGGTGCACCCATATACGTTTGGTAATCTCTCAGATTAGTAAAACTAATATTTATTTAAAACCATTTTACAGGACTAAAAGTTTCAGCTGTCAATGTTTTTTAAACTCTGACATTCATACGAGTAGACATGTATTATTGAAAACTATTTCTGTTTTTGACAAGCCCCTCATGCGCCCCTATAGTGCCCCGCGGCAAATTGGTCCCTAGTTACGCCACTGCACCACACAGAAAATTTCAATTTCTAGGTGAAGAGTTCATAACTCATTTTCTATAAGGATTTTGATATACCTCCGATGATACACAAGCTCTGTGATCCTCTGGCTGGATCGCCTTATTCTTATGACACTTAATTTTTAATCCTAAAACACGTCACAATTACATGGAATTTAAAACCCAAATAGAGCTTATGAGATTGATTATTTGTTGTAATAAACTGTAAATTATACATGACTGGAATGTACCGTGCTAATATTGGAAACATTAATCACGTGTGAGTCAATAAATGTGAAACTTTTCCAAATTGGTAGACTTTAATGATTTTCTGTATTATGTATGAATTCAAATAATTACTATTCACACATATTGTGGTTTACAAGTTGATGTATACATTTAGCGGGCAGAGGTGATATATTGTCTGCAGCGTCCTTTAGGCTTAATAGCGATCTCCTGTAAGACATCTTCTCGGTCTTGTCCTGGTGCCAGTCTGAAGTTGAATGACTGCAATAATCGGCTCATGATTAGTCGCGATTCAATCTGTATACAAAATGATTTAATCACGGGAAATACAATAAATAAAGATGTGTTCTGGGCATTTTCTAGAAGTATACCGTATACTGAACCAGTACCGCGCCCATACTGGCATGATTTCGACAAACCGTAAATTAGTCACCGGGAATGTGCAGAACTAAAACCGAGTTGTTAACGGCAATTTCTTAAACCATAACGACTAAACGTTTGGGTTATGAATGGAAGAGGGTTTATTAAACAAGCATTATAAATATTAATTTGATTTTGATTAATTTAACTGTTTTCCCCCAAAAATACTTAGACCTTCTTTATTCTTGATTTTGTCCATAAAGAAATAGCAGTTTCTGTATCGTGCATTTTCTTTCTTATATAAATATATTATAAATCCCTGCGCGCAGCAGAGGTACTGTTTTGTACAGTCGGCTTTTTGGCTTATTGGGTTTCGCTTATTTGGCTCGGCCAATTTTTTTCATTCTCCATAAGTGCCTCATCCAGACATAGCCAGAAACGATAGTAGAGTCCCTTTAGCCCCAGTTGGCAACATAGCCAAGCTTTTCGCTGTCAAACCCAGACATCTGGCTATTCCCACATTGTTCCTATACAAAGGGGCTTAGCAGGCAATCACTTATCACTTATCCTGTCACTGCTCAATGTAAACAAAAACAAACCTTCAGGGCATGTGGGCGGCACCTTTTGATCTAGTTATTGGATAGTTATTGTTGGCTGGGGGGTGGGAGTTGTAGTGTTGGATATTGGGGGTTGCGGGATTGTAGCCGGCGGCTGTTGCATGTAATAGGAGATATAGGGGGCCTGATGAAAGCCCATCTGTAAGATGTTGCCTCATTGTCTGTGGGAAAATAAATTAGTTTTTTGCTAAAAACTGTTGGGTTGGGCCCAGACTATTTCTATTCTTATAATTACCATTTTCGATAAAGGATTGTGCTCACCCCACATGATTATTATGCCCAAACCCCATGTACTGTTTCAAACAGTACCTCGGTGTAACCGCGTTTTTATTTTGGGTCCTAGCCACGCAGGATATATAACATTTTTCTAACACTCCAACGAGGAGCGCCTATTAAATTATGTCCCCTATATAGGTCCTGAGGAGGCTGGCGTGTTCAGTATAAGTCGAATTTAATCTGTACTTTATTTTATTAAATTACCCAGTTTAGGATAAGAAAATGTCCGGTGATAATACGCTGACCCACCTTTGTTTAGATCATATTCTCGGTGCTTTAAAATGCACGTGGTAATGCTTGGATATGCAGCAAACATTCTGCTTATTAAGTAAGACTAATTGCGGTGACACCATGTGGAATCTCAATTGAGTAGTAATTAGTTCTGAAAAGAACTGGAGGTACAACTCGACGTTTCGATCAGTATGCTCTGATCGTCCTCAGGAGAATGCCGGACTCTGGAAAATGCTGCTGCCTAATTAAGTAGACTGCTGGAGGATCATCCCCTGAATGGATGCTGGAGGATTAGTTCGTTGAGGCGCGCAGGCGGGAACTGTTGAGACTAGGATCCTAGGGGTTGCGGGAGAGGAGTGTGTGCTCACTGAACTGAATCAGTTGTTGACAAGCACAGGGGGATTGAGGGTGGTTGACTTAGGATATAGGAGATCCCTCAGTCTGGGGTGGGTTATGGACTTAGGATATAGGAGATCCCTCAGTCTGGGGTGGGTTATGGACTTCGGATATAGAAGATCCTTCAGTCCGTAGTAGTGGTCGCCAAATGTCGCTGATGTAGAAGCCGATGTCCTGTGGCACAGTGTCGTGTTTGACGATCTCGATGGCCTCTCTGATGCGTCTGGGGTGCCATGTGTCGATGGGTGTGATGAGTTGGGCTGCCTGCCAGTCGATTTGGTGGTCCTTGATGTGTGAGTGCTTGACGATAGCAGACTTCTCGAAATCTCCTCTGCGGCCGTGTGCTCGGTGTTCCTTCAATCTGATGTGGAGGTTGCGCCCTGTTTCACCGATGTACACCTTACCGCACTCACAGGGGATCCGGTAGACTCCCGCTCTGTTGTTTGGGTCCGGTTTGTCCTTGTGGGTGTGTAGAAGTCCTTGGAGTTTGCTGGGGGCTGAGTGGAACACATCGATGCCTGCTCGTCGGAGGATGCGCTGTAGTTTGTGAGACGTCGAACCTAGATAGGGGAGACAAGCAGAGAGGGTTAGATTACTTACCTTGCTTTCGGGGTTTGGAACCGGCTTCGCTGTGCTGATCTTGCTGGGGTTGTAACTGTTGCGTTTGAGGGTGGTTCGGATGTGCTGTAGTTCCTTGGGAAGGCTGTCCTTGTCACAAATGTTGTAGGCGCGTTGTACGAGGGTACGGTTGACCGATGACTTGATGCTTGGCCTTGGGTGATGGAAGGTGCGCTGGTTCAGGTACCGATCTGTGTGCGTGGGCTTTCTGTAGACGTTGTGGTGTAGGGAGCCGTCTGGGTTTCTGGAAATGCCAACATCAAGGAACGCGATCTTGCCGTCTTCTTCTGTTTCCATGGTGAACTTGATGCTCGGGTGTTGCTGGTTGAGATATTGTAGAAAATCCTGGAGTGTGTCTCTGCCATGTGGCCAAATCACAAAGGTGTGGCTCCGATACGTGGATGACTGAGGGATCTCCTATATCCTAAGTCCATAACCCACCCCAGACTGAGGGATCTTCTATATCCTAAGTCAACCACCCTCAATCCCCCTGTGCTTGTCAACAACTGATTCAGTTCAGTGAGCACACACTCCTCTCCCGCAACCCCTAAGATCCTAGTTTCAACAGTTCCCGCCTGCGCGCCTCAACGAACTAATCCTCCAGCATCCATTTAGGGGATGATCCTCCAGCAGTCTACTTAAGCAGCAGCATTTTCCAGAGTCCGGCATTCTCCTGAGGACGATCAGAGCATACTGATCGAAACGTCGAGTTGTACCTCCAGTTCTTTTCAGAACTAATTACTACTCAATTGAGATTCCACATGGTGTCACCGCAATTAGTCTTACTTATCATCCTCACCATGCAAAGCTACAAGTTTTACCTATTCTGCTTATTACAATTTCACACAATTTGGCATCGTTTTAATGGCTTAATAAGGATTCTCAAATTCTCCTCATCTAGTTTGTTTTCCCGTCTGCCATTATTGTACATGTATATCCATAGAAAGTACAATTTCTTTAAAACTCACCAGCGCAAACTGCTGACCTATGCAAGATCTAACACCCATCGAGAAAGGGAAGTGAGTAAAATACTGCCTGAAACAATACAAACATTCTTCCATTTAATTAAAGTCAGCTAATGTTGTTGTCCTCTTTCGGCTGCTCCCGTTAGGGGTCGCCACAGCGGATCATGATCCGCATATTTTATTTGGCATAGGTTTTACGCCGGATGCCCTTTCTGACGCAACCCTCCCATTTATCCGCGCTTGGGGACCGGCACTATACATGCACTGGCTTGTTCATCCCCAGTGGCTGGGTAAAGTCAGCTAATGTAATCGAATGAAAGTTTTACCGCATTATGAAGGATGGCGTACAAATAGTTACTGTGGCAAATACAATTTAAAAAGTGTGCATATTTCAATATTTCGAAACTGCACAAAGCTTGTTCAGAATATTTTGGGACCGTTGATTATTAATCTCCCCTTGTTAAAGTTAGGTTCAGAAGCTCATTGATGTTCTTTGATAACTTCAGTAATTAATTGGAGTTTACATCGTGGAGTTTACAACAAGAAAAATGTTTTGTTTGTCAAATGTAATTCTCATGTAATTAGCATGTGGCCCTTACACATTATTTCCTTTATTGGAAAAACGTTATGGTAATATTAGTTGCTACATGGTGAATTATGAAAACTATTTTGCTGTCATGGTGAAAAATTACCTAAATTCAATCAAGGGCTAATTGTGTGATTATATTCGTTTATTTTGGGGTCAAACAGAAACCAAATTCAATGAGGCCAGGATCATGATATTATCATCGAAGACAATGTTTTCAAACTTTGGGTTATGGCCACAGTACACCAGCATTAATAAACCACCAGAAAACAAAAGAACCAAAATCCGCCCATGTGCTTTTATTTTAGCCCAATAGAAAATATGTTACACAACATAATAGGAAGAAGGTACCGTATAATTATTTTTATCTTTATATTTATTGCATTATTTTGAAGGTTCTGAAGTCAAACAATGTTCACCTGTCATCACGAGTTTTGATGAATCGGTCGGGATCAAAGATACGTGGATCTTGAAAGTACTTCTCATTTCTTCCCATGGCGTATGTATTCAGCTGTAGAGAACACGAGCTCAGTCATTATAAGGCTTACAATGATATCGCTTAACACCACTGGGGTTATTCTAACACCCCGGTCTTTTGCAAGTTATACGATAGCTTGAAGAACATTAGAACATGTGTGAAAAAAGGTTTTTGCAATACGTGGATGTTATAATTACCAGTGATTACATTTTGTTATGGTGTTTGTAGCGGCGAGCTGTTCCACCATAAATTTGGTCTAGCGCCCTCTTGTGTTGGTTTTGGGGTGCCAATTGGGGTGGCTAATTGCATTGTTTATGGTATTATCTCGTTGTCAAGTTATGGAAAGTTACTAGAAAGATACTGATTTGCCAAAAAAGAATGCTACGCGACGAGTTTCGCTGTGAGTGGTGCCAGTATATGGAATAATCTGCCTGAACAATTAAGAACCATGAACACCTTAGGTACATTTAAATCGGAGCTACGTAAAGTCATCCGTCAGTAATATTTCTGCCATTTACGCTGATCTGCGGAGTTATAAACTTGGTTGCCACAATACTTTAGAGCCGGATGGGAATTTCCCCTTGTTTTTCCCCAAAAGCGTTTTTTCGCGGGTTTTTCGCCCATCCCGTAAATCAGCTTCTGTACTGGAGAGTTGGAAAGTTAACCGTAAATAGATCTATTTGTGTAAATATTCTTGTATTTGTTTAAATATTTTGTATGTGTGTGTAAATATCCAATTTTAACTCATAATATGCAGGGCCCCAATGGAAACCAGTTTTAAACTGTTTGGGCACACCCTGGGTAAAGAAATGTAATAAATAAATAAATACTTGCATGTTTCTACCCGTTTGTCGAGGTTTGGTTCCACAAATGTCGGTAAGGACAAAACCTTTTTCTCTAGCAATTATTTATATATTGATTGTGATGATATAAAGGGGTTTTATGTGGATTTTCCATATTTCTGGGGGTTTATTCTCATGTGATTTCAAGGGATTGATTTGCACCGATTCCATTGGGTAAATGTTTACATTCTCATGTACGAAGTGGCATGTACATGTTGTTGACTTACATAGTCAAAACATTCTTGGGGTGAGAGATCTTTTGAAGTTGTGGCTCCACGCCTTTGGAATGATTTACCTCTGTACATTCGTGAATCTCAATCTGTTGACTCCTTCAAAAAAACTTAAAGACTCATCTTATGTGTATTGCCTATAAGGACTATTAACATTCATGTATGCATTTTTTATTTTTTGTTTCGTATTATATTGCATTTGCTATTGTATTGTTATGCTATGGTATGATTTCTTGTTTACTGTAAAGCGCCTTGAGCACTTCTTGGTGAATATCTGCGCATTATAAATCTTCTGTATTCTTATTCTTATTCTTATTCTTATTCTTATTCTTATTCTTATTCTTATTCTTATTCTTATTCTTATTCTTATTCTTATTCTTATTCTTATTCTTATTCTTATTCTTATTCTTATTCTTATTCTTATTCTTATTCTTATTCTTATTCTTATTCTTATTCTTATTCTTATTCTTATTCTTATTCTTATTCTTATTCTTATTCTTATTCTTATTCTTATTCTTATTCTTATTCTTACATGAAATTAGTACTTAGAATATATAATAAAATATAATTAAAATTAAAAATTAAAGTACACCATATGTATACAAACGTAAATAATTAAAAATCACTTCCTAGCCAATTTGAACGAATGTGATTTTCCCCAGCAACAGAGCTATTAAAAAAGAAATTGATAACATCATTTTGTAACATGCACAAAGCCTTGTTTTTTAAATACAATTGTTCAAAGTCGTTTTGTGAAAGTCTAGTTTGTTCTTCTCTTCTTGAAAGTTTCAGGCTGGTCTTGTAGTCCGTCAAGATATTGATCTGTTCAGTCGTTTTAATTTCTGTACTTATTTGACATCTATTTTTCCATATTATCCTATGAAGCCTCCCTATTAACAAAAGGGACATTTGTTGGACTCCTTTTCCTATTCCCAGGATAATCATTTTATCATTCCGGTATAATTGTTTGTTTTTTGTATATTTCTTTAGCATATTATATTCTACAAAGTTCCAGGATTCTAAAATTTTTCACAAGAGAGAAAAAGATGGTTAATTGTTTCCTCATACTCTTTACATAAGTAACATTTTCCATCAGGGGTAATGCCCATCTTGAGTAATTTTTCTTTCGTGGGAAGTATTATGTGCTTAAGTCTAAAAACCATATATCTCTGTCTTCTTGATCTAAAATTTGACAACATCCGTTTTTCCATATTTGATTCCAGTCAGGTTTTTGTTTCAGAAGAATTTGCTTTTCCCATGCCTTTTCGGCAACGGGGGTATGAAAGCTTTAATTATCAGACTTTGGTAAATTTGTTTTACCGAAGTATTCTTAACACTTATTATATCTTCTGGGTTCGAATCGAGTTTAAATTATATTTTGTTGCTAACGTGATTGGCGGGGCCTTCACGCTTTTCTTCTATCAGGATTTTGTTAATGTTTGTTTTTAAACCTGCTGCGATTTTTCCCGCATTGATCTTCTTGATGTTGCACATTTCAGTCATCTTACAATATGAATTAACTGACCTTTCTCAATTACCTGTCTCAGGTCTGTAATTCCCATAGGCTTAAGGACTTTACTGTCTAACTGTTTTTCATTGTTACCAGTGATTACGTTATTCTTCCATAAAGGCACTTCAAGGGCCTTATTAACACAATTACATTCATGTCTTATAGTACCACAGCCTCTTTGACAGCTTTAATCAAGTCCCTATAAAAGGTAGGTGTTTCGGGTACAATGGTTGATGGGTTACTGAATACAAACCACTTGAGGCGATTGTTCCCGCTAGCTTTTTCCAACCAATAATTGAATAATCGTTTCCATTTCCCTCTTCCTTCTGTGTACCTCTTAATCCAGTTAGTTTTGAGGGCCTGTAGCTTAAGTTTAACGTTAACCCTGTTCCTCCCCTTTCTTTTAATCCTGTTATTGTGTTCTTTTTTATTTGATGTGCTTTATCATTCCAATAAAAGTTCAAAATAATATTTTGCATTTTTTGTATGTATTTTTCTGGACATGATAGAGTGGTACCAAAGTAAGACAACCCTGCACCTCTTAGGCTATGTACAATAACTGATTTTCCCTTCATTGTCAGGTTTCTTCCTTTCCATCTATTTAAAACGGCTTTCATTCTATTTATTCTAGGTTCCCAGTTTTGACTAGAATTATCTTCGTTACCGAAGACAATACCAAGAATTTTTAAACTCTGGTTTTCCCAATTCAATCCCCTGGTTTATCTTTCCTATTTTTCCACTTGCCCAGCCATAAACCATGGCTTTTTGCCTTATAGATCTGGAAAACACTTTCAAGGGATTCAAAGTCTTGGTTTTCTGTAATAAAAATAGTTGTGTCGTCTGCATGTTGGATTAGCTTTTGACACTCTACCGTTCCCGGTAATCTGATTTCCTTTAATTGTTTTGTTAGTTCTTATTAAGCAAGCCAGTCCCTCTGCACATATTGTATATAGAAGAGGGGACAACGGACAGCCTTGTCTAATTCCCCTCGTCACGCTAAATGGTTCTGTGATTGTTAACTATAATAGCACTCACAGGGTTGCTGTACATAATTTTTATCCATTTGGTAAGTTCTACTGTTATACCCATTTTTTCCATTACTGAATACATGTAATTCCACTCAATTCTGTCAAAAGCTTTTTCTTGGACTATACTTAACATAGCAGCCTGGATATTTTCATTGTTTACATAATCTACGATGTCTCTTAAAATCATTAGATTATCATGGATATTCCTCTCTTTAACTGCACAAGTTTGTTCTTCTTGAATGATTTCAGGCATGATTTTTTTAAACCAGTTTCTAAGGGCTTTAGCAATAATTTTGTAATCAACATTGAGTAGGCTGATAGGCCGCCAGTTTTTTTAAAATCACTTCTGTCCCCTTTGTTCTTAAATATTAAACAAATTAAAGCTGTATTCATGGTATTCGGTAGAGAACCCGTTTTGTTACAAGTTTGGACAACTTCTACAAAGTAATCTTTTATAACAGGCCAGAAGGTGGTATAAAATTCCACTGTTAAACCGTCCAACCCTGGCGATTTGTCCTTACTCATTTCACAAAGAGCTAAGAACAGATTTTGTTCACTTATTTCTTGTTCTATAGCACTTTTAACTTCATCCTCAAATGTTATGCTCTTAATAGCATTGAGAATTGGTAATCAACCATTTTTTCAGATGAATACAGTTTCTCATAAAACGTTCTCACACAATTAAGCATTGTAACTGGTTTATTTTGGAGATTACATTTACTGTCCTGAACCGTTTTCATAACATTGGTTTTCATTTGTTGTTTCTGGGAAGACAGAAAATATTTACTGGGCTTTTCACCTTCAACCTTTTTTAAATAGTGAACGCTGATTTTGGCTTTTTCCCATTCTTTAATTTCTAACTGTTTCAGCTGCTTTTCAATTTGTTTGATTTCATCAGAGTGGTTGCGTGGATTAGCCATCATCTTGTCGTAATTTGTTTGTAATTTTTGTCTATCATATTTCTCCCGTCTTCCCTTTTCAACACCGTACTCTTTAATGATTTCTTTGAGTCGGCTTTTTCCCATGTCCCACTATGTTAAAATATTGTTATGTTTACGCTTCTGTTTTCCAGTATCTCCAAAAGTAAACTATTCTAGTTTTACATTGTTCATCTTTAAGGAGAGAGTTATTACGGTACACATCCATCTGCCCGGGCCTCTTATAATATCTTGGTTATTAATTTTGTGATCGGCCATACCCATTCCACTTATCCCAATCTCCGTAATTTGGTGAAGCATCATCATTATTATTATTATTATTATTATTATTATTATTATTATTGTTATTATTATTGTTATTATTATTATTATTATTATTATTATTATTATTATTATTATTATTATTATTATTATTATTATTATTATTATTATTATTATTATTATTATTATTATTATTATTATTATTATTATTATTATTATTATTATTATTATTATTATTATTATTATTATTATTATTATTATTATTATTATTATTATTATTATTATTATTATTATTATTATTATTATTATTATTATTATTATTATTATTATTATTATTATTATTATTATTATTATTATTATTATTATTATTATTATTATTATTATTATTATTATTATTATTATTATTATTATTATTATTATTATTATTATTATTATTATTATTATTATTATTATTATTATTATTATTATTATTATTATTATTATTATTATTATTATTATTATTATTATTATTATTATTATTATTATTATTATTATTATTATTATTATTATTATTATTATTATTATTATTATTATTATTATTATTATTATTATTATTATTATTATTATTATTATTATTATTATTATTATTATTATTATTATTATTATTATTATTATTATTATTATTATTATTATTATTATTATTATTATTATTATTATTATTATTATTATTATTATTATTATTATTATTATTATTATTATTATTATTCTAGTGAACCTTGTAATCGTCTGTATACATTTTACTGGTTGTTACTACGGGTTGGAAAACGTTGAAACGTGTACTAGCGGGCTAGTCGGGCTAGTCATAATAAACTGAGTAGACAGTAACACAGTAAAGCACTGGGCCCATATTCATAAAAGCCTGCTAAGCCTAGTTGACAACTAAATTGGCCCCTAACTGCCAGTTAAGCCGAGTTGGATACTACGTGTTATTCATAAAATGCCGCTAAGCTTAGTGGACTGCTAAGTTGTCTGCTAACTTTAGAGGTGATCTTGGGTACCTCTAAGTCACTAGTTGACAACTAAACCCTTTATTTGTATGTTTGACTCTGACGTGAAAACATGGCTAGACGGATTCTGCAACTGGTACAGTTGCATCGTGCAATGAGGAGGGAAAGAGTATTCAGAGACAGGCGTAATCCAATTGAGATTTTTACTGATGATGAATTGATCAAGAGATATCGATTGTTCATAGAAAATCTTCCCTGATATTGCGTGTAAATAGTCTTCCAAGCATTAGCTTTCTTTCGGTTGGTGTTTACATCTTTATGTTTACTGTCGATGACATCCTTGAATTCATCATATTTTTCAGCTATGAATAAGTTCTCTTCCTGAGAATAATTAGCTTTCCTTATGTTTTTTTTGCCTTCTCGTGTATCCGCCATTCTGAACCTGTGTGTTCACGATGCTGAGAACATAGAACTGCCTGTACATAGCATTCGATAGGCGCACACACACAGTTCTTGCATGCACAGCTCTATTGTTAGACACATAAACATAATAATAATAATAATAATAATGTGTGGATTTATATAGCGCACGTATCCACCAACTAAGTGGTGCTCAAGGCGCATTATATTATTATCCCTGCTCATAAGGCTCATAAATCATTCCTGAAACCATCTCAGCTCCCTGGGGAGTATACAGCTCAATTGCTGCCATTTCTAGCGCATATAGAGCAAACCAACTCTGCCTTCACAGGTACCCATTTAACCCCTGGGTGGAGAGAAGCAATTATGATTAAGTGTCTTGCTCAAGGACACAAGTGTCACGGCCGTGATTCGAACCCACATTATGTTGCTAACACCAGAACTTGAATCCGGTAAGCTAGACCGCTCGGCCACGACACCCCAGGTGTCACTCATATTGAAAGTGAAACTTACCCATATTGTGTTTTGAGGTTTGGAACAATGCCAACTGCTAAGTTAACAACGAACTAAATCCTAGTTGACAACTACCTGGCACTGTCCCTAGCAGGGTTTTATGAATATGAAAATAGCAAGAAACTATGGAGCAGGCAACTAGGCATTTAGCAGCCTGCAAAGGTCTAGTTGGCTGCTAGTTTAGCAGGGTTTTATGAATATGGGCCCTGGAGTTCAGAGCCGATATTCATAAAAGCCTGCTAACTTAGCAGCCAACTAGGCCTTAGCAGCCTGCTAAATCCGTAGTTTCCTGCTCCGCGGTTACCAACTAATTTTGTATTCATAAAACCTTGCTAAGAATGTTGCCAGCTAGTTGCCAGCATGATATTTCTAGCAGGCACCTAGGACGTTAGGCAGTTCGCGAAACCACAAAATAGGAGAATGGCAATTTGCATTTCAATAGGGTATGGTGTTGTTTTGGACTGGCAAGACCAAGATGGGTCAAATGACTTTTAAGAACAGCAGTAAATCCTGTACATGAGGCCTATAATTATGTAACCCACAAATGAGGCCGATGTGTAACCCACAAATGATTTAGTTGCCAACTAGTGACTTAGAGACACCCCAGATCAACTCTAGCGTTAGCAGCCAACTTAGCAACCACCTAAGCTTAGCAAAGTTTTATGAATATCACTTAGCTTCCAACTAGGCTTATGTGTCAACTAGGGGCCACTTTAGTTGCCAACTAGGCTTAGCAAGCTTTTATGAATATCGGCCCAGGTGTGGAAAATTTGATATTTATTTTCTATGTAGTTGAAGCTACAGTGTTCTATCGGGCGAAATCAACAACCATTTTAGTGTACTTATAACACCCAACTTTAATGCAGTTAATAGGCTATAAATATCTGGAATGGTTTTTTGGGTGAATGTCTGCATCCATACTTAATTATAATAAAGATTTCTATACAAACCAACATGGTAAAGTTTCAGCTTATTTCATTGTGTTGTTTAATAAAGAGAATGATGGAAATGCATTCATTCCAACGAGTAGAGACAAAGTGAGCGTCCAGCGATAAAGTACCTATTTTAGAGGTCATTATAGGTCATAAGAGGTCATATAGGTCAGAGGTCATGAGAGGTCATTAGAGGTCATTAGAGGTCATAGGTCATGAGAGGTCATAGGTGGTTGAAGGTATGTGGTTGATGAGGTCATAGGTGGTAAAAAAAAAATGATTTGAGTTGTTTTTAGTAGATTTTTTTATTTTAAATCTACTAAAAAAATTGAGATTTTATTTTATTTTAAAAATAAAATGTAGTAGTATATTAAGAAGAGGATGGTAAACTACAGATTACAGAGCCGAAATGAATTGAAAGAGTTTGTTGAAAAAATAATATTAAGATGGGGGAACCCACTGGAAAAAACGGTAAAACGAATAGATTGGATTATTTAGATTGGATTATTTATTGGCAGTTATGAAATATTATGATAAATTATCACCTAAAAAATCTATTTTATGCAAATGGATTTTGGTTGGTTCTTTAAAAAGGTGTTCAAAACCAAGCGTGCGAGACGACGAGTTTTGCTCGAAGCATCGATATTATATTAAGATGGGAAAATCTATAGCGGTTGAGTGTAAGAAATGCAAGAAGGGTACCAAGGCATCGAGTTTTGTATGTACGAATTGCGTGTGGCTTTGGGAAAAAAATTTGCTTTATCACTAACTGAATCGAGACCTCGACAAAATTTTAAACTGGTGATGAAAGAGTTGGTAAATAAAACAACTCGTTTATAGTAAAAAATTTAAAAAATATATTATATGGCGGAGGTCTTTCTTGAATATGCGTAAATACCCGCTCCGCTATTTGCGAAGCGGGTTTTTCATAAGATTTTTCTATAGAAAAGTTTACTTTAAATTCAAAAGTTTTTCTACGAGGTCTTTTTTTTCTTTATCGATGATGGCTTTGACATCTTTTGCACCATCGACATTTTTCGGCGTAAATTTTGTTCGAATGTTTTCTTTCATTTGCGAGTGTTTGTTTCGCTCCTCGTTGATTAAAAGAAATTCTTCTTGGCTTATAGAACCGTCTTCGATCGCTTTCGAAACGTGACTGCCGATGGTGTTGAGTTTACTTTCGGCTAAAACTCTAATCTCGTTATGCTTCTTTGCTTTTTTATTTAGTTTGGATTTCGCGTATCTGATCGCTATCGCCATACCGCCTAACCCTAAAGCTAGTCCTTCTAAAACGAATCCGATCGGCGCTGCTATAACGCTGGCAATACTGGCAATTCCAGTCGCTCCGACTCCTATAGAGCCTAATTCTGCCATTGTTTCTACGATAGAACAAGTTTTGATGATTTTATTATATTTTTTATACGTTTTCTCGCGCTCGTTTCTCTCTTTTAAAATTTCTTTTTGAATGTCGTTAATATTTTGTAAAGGAAACTCATCTTTTTTACAATGTTTGCTCTTACCGCTTCGAAAAAGACGGTTACATCTCTTTCTTTGCTATGACCGTGCGGTACAAACATATTTCGTTGTCGCAAATACCTTCCACCGTTAATGGGCGGCTCGTCAAATCTCAACTCTTCTTCTTCCGGTAAAGCTATATTTTCACCTTCTTCTTCCGGTAAAGCTATATATTCACCTTCTTCTTCCGGTAAAGCTATATTTTCACCTTCTTCCAGTAAAGCTTTTAATCCGAGTTTCTTTATTAAATTCGATAGATTTTTAAAAGTTTTTTGTATCCATTCTTTTACACCCAAATTATTAATTCCGACATTGGGTAGAATCTGACGAACATAATTCTTTAATGCGGGTAATGCTCGTGTAAATAACTAGTTATTCATCCTCTTCTTAATATACTACTACATTTTATTTTTAAAATAAAATAAAATCTCAATTTTTTTAGTAGATTAACAAAACAAAAAAATCTACTAAAAACAACTCAAATCAATTTTTTTCAAGTCCTTTACCACCTATGACCTCATCAACCACATACCTTCAACCACCTATGGCCTCTCATGACCTATGACCTCTAATGACCTCTGACCTATATGACCTCTCATGACCTCTAATGACCTCTAAAATAGGTACTTTATCGCTGGACGCTCACTTTGTCTCTACTCAACGTGCAATTTACGTCTCCCAAGGGCAACAATACATTTGTGAAACAATTTCATTAAATGCATACATTTGCAAGTCAATGAATATTCTTTTGAACCCCAAACTGCCTTATTGAATAAAGCACAGAGATATTTAAATAATGAGGGTACGAAACCGTTAATATACGTATGTCGAATGACAGCAAAAAGCTCTTTTTGCAGTGGAAATTCACTTCCAGGATTTAATGATATTATTGTACAGTCGAATTTATGATTATTGTAATGGAATTTCAGGGCTCCGTCTGTTAGAGCTACTAAGTGGAAGATTCTCAGTTACAAGTTGTCCAGGTTGGGGTCGAAAGCACACCATTAGCCCATGTGATACCACGACTCAACTCTAATTCTGGCAACATACTTATTCAATCGAACCAAAAACCAATTTTTTGCGCCGAGGACCGTTGGTCCCAATGTGATAAAGAGTGATGGTATAATCCCATTCAGTGACACTCGATCTTTGTTGACATTTTGTTTTTGTTTTTCAATATAAATTTATCATACAAATTGAAATACAGTGGATCCGTATCTGACTATTCCAGTGTTTGTTCATTTGACAATAAAATTTGTGGGAATAGTAGACCTTTTGTTTGAAGGTACCAATAATGACCGATTGGTCAAAATGGGGAAACGTGTAGAAGAGACAGGATTTTTTTTTTCAGATCCTTTGGTAGCAATAGCTAAGCTTTCATGCCTCACTTGGCAATCATCAGTTGCATGTAATGGTTCAGAGGAACCGGGTTGTCTCCTGTCTTATTTTTGGATAAGACATTGAATTGATGTTCTTTTCAAACAGTTGTAATGTGACCGTTTTGTTTGAGTGAAAGAGTTCGTTGATTTTATGTGATTTGTTCCTCTAATAAGGAAAGCAGAACATTAAGTGTTTCATCCGGTTTTTCGAAAAAACCAGAGTCGTATGGGGTGGGAGTGAGTTTCTCAGTGGATCCTTTTGGATCTGTGTTTGTGAGATTTGCTCGGATTCGTTTCTCCCGAATGTGGGCCTTTCTGAATGCAACAAAGGGTTGTTTCGGAAATATTTCCGAGAGTTGTTGGTTTTGTTGTATCAGCGGCCAGTGTTTGTTTACTGCTTGTTTCACATCTTTGTGGTTAACGAACGGATTATAGGTTGTTGAGAAAAACAGTGGTACTTCCTTGTTTTGTTTACCTTTTGGTAGCTTGTGAATAAGTTTGGCTCGGTTTGCCAGTGACACTTTGCGTGTTGCATTGTTTATCTCAGTTTGAGTATAGCTTCTGGCTAATAATTTTTTGAGAGAAAATCTTGACTTTTTCTACGAAATCATCCTATTGTTGGTATTTCTCACATATCGGAGAGTTTCTCTGTAGATAAATGATTTGAATACATGGTGTGGGTGTGATGAGGTGATGTGTAGAAACTGATATGTTTCTGTTGGTTTGGTGTACACTTTTGTGTCAAGTATGCCAGTTTCACGGAAGCGTTTTCCTTTGAAAATGGTTAAGTCAAGATAATCGATTGAGGTTTTTGAGGCCTCGTATGTGAATTTGAGATTTGCTTGCAACTGATTCATAGTGTTTATGAGATTCTTGTCATGTTCTTTTTCTGAGTTCTCAGACAAATATGAGCAAGTTCAAATGTTGTGGCTTCCAACTAGCTCTCGAGCGTTTACACTCTGTGTGGTTTTTGGATGCCAAGTGGATGGTGGTTTGAAAGGGTGGGTTTTGGAAGTTTTGTTACGCATTAGGTATGCAAGTCTCAATCTTCTATGAAAGATGTTAACATCTATAACGAAGACAGACCTCAGAATTTGAAACCGGTTAAGCCTTGGTTAGGCCTGTATCAGAAGTCTTCTACTATAGACTTCTGGTTATAGATAGTACCACGACGATGAAAATAAAAATTGTTGTTGAATTAATTGGTTTTGTAAGATTTTTTTGTGAATAGTGTAAATAAAATAATTTGTTGATTATAATTATACTTGTCTCCATGGTCCAGTCATTGTCAGGCCGGGGTAGATTTTAAGTGGCAGCGTTGGACTCACTTTGTGACAGTACTACTGAATTATTTCAAGGGATGTTTCATACCATAATCAACTTTAAACCAAGTAATTTTCATGTAACTCTGTGATCATTTATCTTTTTAGAGATTGTTAATAATTTATACGGTATCTAAAGTGAGCCATTGTATACAATACCCATATAGCAGTCCCAACTGGAATTTTGTAACCAAGCACTGTTTCTTCAGAGGCTAACTGCCGATTTGTCCCAATAACTGGTGGCCAAAGTCGAAGAGTTTCCTTTATTACCTGCCACAGATATCACAGACAAAATTAAATCCAAAGAAATACCATACAATGACTGTACTCTGCTAATGCCATCTCACAAAATTTTGAGATGGTATGATTGAACGAGGGCCGCCCAATAAAAGGGCGGTATCGATCTCCAACCAAACATTAGTCATTATTTCTTTAAGACTTTCCAGCCACGAATATCGTGTTCTTACCTCTTTATAGTGCCAAATACTGCGCAATAAACAAAATAACACAAGGTTTTGGCCTCACCAGCATCATGTATTCCAATTTTCCTAAGTCCTCGTATTCTACGTAATCTTTATCTCCGAGAACAGCATTTGCTTCAGTTTGTAATCTGCAAGGTGAAAATGTCAGAACCGATACATTAGGCTACGTATGAAATGATTATGGCTTACAGGGTGAAGGAACATTTGGTATTAAAAGACGGTGACAAACAGGACAGGATCCAGGGTTGTCAAAAAGGGCGGAAAACGGCAAAAAAGGGGAACAATATTGTATGTCAATTTTGAAACGGGGACACGCAAACATAGGAAGGGGGAAGTCATACCCCTGAAGCACTCTGTATCCGCCAGTCATGTCAGGGGCGATATTTGGTTGGCTGGAAAGGGGGATACACGGACACAAAATTAATGTGGGTATATTTGGTAATATACATTTGGGAGATCGTATAAAGAACAAAACAAAACAAATAAACAAACAAAACACTAATTTCAGACGAAATGCATTAATTACAATTAAGTGGACATCAGATGGATTTTAGGTACAATTGTAAAAAAAAAAAAAAAAATAATAATAATAATAATAAATAAAAATAAAATCAATATTGGAGATACCGCGGCAAGAAACAACAACTACTGTGTTAAATACAGACACATTTTGTCAGCAGGTTCAATGGTCTGGTTATAAGACGTTGATGTATAAATAATTAATATAACCAAAGTCATTGGGATGATGTATTATTTTATTAAAAGGTTGTACCATACAAAGGATTAAAGGTAGGCAAATCATTAAGAGTAAGCTATTTAGTTCGAACTATGATACCGAGTCATTCATTACCTGTGCAGTACCTCAGGATGATGTCCCAGTTCAACCAGCATAAACGCCATCATATTAGCTGTAGTCTCTTGACCTTATAATAAATAAATAAATTATAGTAAATATTGCAAATATTTGTTGGACAATTTTTGAGTAAAAAGGTACGAGGCAATTGTACGAAATGATCACCGAAGAGAGTGCTTAATCGAAATAAAATTAACTTAATTATAGCTAGGCCTATATGTTTATAACCCCACAACCTAGTTAGTGAAAGATGGCCTGCAACCGCCAGTCATTGTTTAGGTTTGTATAATTTTTGTGTATGATCTTTATACAACATTACAAAAATACAACATTAATTTGTGGATCTGAGTAGCAAAGGGGGACATGTGCCTCCATTTTTTCGCCATGCATGTAACTTTAAAATAGGGTACATTTTTGGTTTACTACCGGTACTTTATTGGCAATATGCCTTGGCCCTATCTGCCTTGTGCCCTCCTTAGATCCGTGCCTAAAACATGTTATTGGTCTCGAAACTGACCTTGTCTTGCTTCAACATAATAGCAATGATAACGAATACAACTACCAGCACAATCTAACTTGCTTCAACATAAATAGGAATGACAACGAATACAACTAGCTGCACAATCTAACTTGCTTCAACATAAATATCAATGATAACGAATACAACTAGCAACACAATCTAACTTGCTTCAACATAAATAGCAATGACAACGAATACAACTAGCAGCACAATCTAACTTGCTTCAACATAAATAGCAATGATAACGAATACAACTTGCAACACCATCTAACTTGCTTCAACATAAATATCAATGATAACGAATACAACTAGCAGCACAATCTAACTTGCTTCAACATAAATGGCAATGATAACGAATACAACTAGCAGCACAATCTAACTTGCTTCAACATAAATATTAATGATAACGAATACAACTAGCAGCACAATCTAACTTGCTTCAACATAAACAGCAATGACAACGAATACAACTAGCAGCACAATCTAACTTGCTTCAACATAAATATTAATGATAACGAATACAACTAGCAGCACAATCTAACTTGCTTCAACATATTAAAATAGGAATGATAACGAGTGCAACTAGCAGCACAATCTAACCAAAATGTAAAATTGTTACCCTACTAACCGGCTATGAAGAAAGTGCAAAATTCATCCAACATGTTCTCCATTGTGAAATCAGCATCTGCCTGTAGATCATTGGACTGATGTAGGATATACGTCAGGATATCATCAGGTATCTTCTCTCCTCTGTTCTTGGCATTAATTCTTCCTTGAACACAGCTACGTCCAGTTTCACGGATCAACTGAATGCATTCACGAACTTCTTGTCTGAATTTACGATGGGCAGGTAATGGGCTCCACTTGAAGTATTCAGAGAAATTTTAAATCCTGTTTACATTTTTGTTAAAATATCAATATGTGCATATTTATATTACATGAATATCATGAATATTTATTACAATCGATATTTGAAATATTAAGCACATTGAGAACTATTTATTCTCATTTTTGTTGTGAAAATCCATTCACAATTTCAGACAAAATACACATTATTTACACTGTAAACGGTATTTACAGGAAACATATTATTCTACGAAAATAAAAAAGACCTGAGTAGTGACATAGGCATAATAATAATGTCACTACTCAGACACCATCATTTGCGACTCAAATTTTCATTATTTAAGTGTATCAGTTACGTTTTTGGATATTTGTTAAAACCGATATGTGAAATATTAAGTACACTGAGAACTATTCATTTATGATTTGCCGATACTGTAAAAATAAACAATTTTGAAAAACATAATTATTTTGTTATGAGGGAAATTTTATTATAAACTGATTACAAAATTACCAAATTATACCAAAAAAAATCAGAGAAAACAACAATTAGGTACATTTAAAAACGTTGCCGACGGTAAACATTGTGAATGCTTTTCCATACATTTCTCGTGAAGTAGACTCCGAATTGAGCTTTAAACCTTCACAAGTTTAACTTACCTGAATCCATGGTTTGTAGAAACAAATCTCTACACCGACCATGGACTTACAGATAGCCTGGTTGAATCCCTTATCTTCTGAAAGATCCAAACCAAAAGCCACCTTTATTGGAGTGGATTAACAAATTATATCTATTATTACATAATAGCAGAGTTTCGATTTCATGTTTGCTGAAAAAAAGTAACGCCTCTGGTACTATATTGGGTATAATTACAAACACGTTATACACCAGTGGAATTATTATTTAACTTGCCACATTATGAGATCGTAAGTATGCATATATGAGTAAGACTAATTGCGGTGACACCATGTGAAATTCTCTATTGAGTAGTAATTAGTTCTGAAATGAACTGGAGGTTACAACTCGACGTTTCGAACAGTATGCTCTGATCGTCTTCAGGAGAATGCATATATGTTTGATTTGGGTGCGGTTACACTCCATGTCTGGAGCATGGGGCATGGGGCATGGGGCATGGGGGACATGTCTTCCACTCCATATAGTAATGCTAATGGTAATGACAATAGGCCGTATTCATAAAAATAAGTAATTGCTTTTACTAAAGTAACAACCCCCTTTTACTAACCTTTTACTTAAATGTGTATTCATAGAAATAAGCAATGACTTTCAAGTAAAAGCTACAAGTTTTAAGCATTAGTAATTGCTTTTTACTTATAAGTAAATGCTAGAGAAATTAGCACCTACTTCAATTTGTATTCATAAAAATGACCTTCGACTAGCATTTACTAGTGATTGTACAAGCACCTAATTTTTGGCTTGCTGTTTAGCCAATACAGACATATCACATTTTCTGCCATGTTTTTACGTCCAAGACCACAACCTAAGGTGTATAACATCAGGCTTAATCGTGATGAAGTCAACCCTACCACTTACAGAACTTTATTTAGGTTTGACAAAGAAAATGTGGAATGGCTTGCAAACACCTTCATACCACCAAATACCGAGACTCGTGGATGGTACTGTAGTACAATAGCAACTACTTGAGAACTTACTAGCCGAGGCAAGTAACAACTGTAATCATTTAGCAAATGGTTATGAATAAGATTTTTAGCAATTGCTTAGACTAGACCTTTTACTTACCTAGCTGTTGCTTTTACTTATAGCATTTACTAGTAAGTAATTACTTATTTTTATGAATACGGCCTAATGTCTCGCAATAATAATTTTCCCCGCGCCCCACCAAAACAAAACAAAAAACAAAAAAATTATTTTCAGAGCACACAGATTAGTGCATTTTCCTTAGTAATTTCTATTTCAGACATCCCCGTTAGACAAGTTCTGTCCTCTTGTGGTTGCCAGATGTTCAGCTTATTTGGCCGTAGCTTAATTGTTTTGATTTAAAAAGTTGTTTCTGTACTGTGCTATTCTGAAATTGCATACAGTTAATAAAATACACATTTTCGCCGCGATAGCCAAAATAAATTGACATTATACTATTGTTACAACTAAAATAGGATATCGGGCTGTGTAAAAATATATATGATCTTGACAACACGGATGCACAAATACTCAAACAATCACTGGTCATTAATTGTTTCATTTTTGTTTACGTATTCAAATAACGTAAATCAAAAGTTTGGAATTAAAATGTGTATTAATTAAGCTGTGTATTGCTCTATATATATGCACAAAACCTATCCTAGTAATGCTCAAGTTTGGAAGATGATCATCCCTGGGATAGAATATTAATTATTATAAGTATTTGTACATTTCTACACATGGCAGAATTTCATAAAGTAATTTGACTATGAGAATAAGCATAAACAAGATGCATTGGTTTCCGTACGAGGGCAAACGAGGAGGGTAAAGTGAGCTTCACTGCAGTGGCATTTATCATTATTAAAAGTCTCGCTTAAAGTTGTTTCTGTCCTGTGCTATTTTACCGATTGTTAAACCCTTCTGAAACTGCATACAATTAATAAAATACATCTTCGCCGCGATAGCCAAAATTAATTGACATTATACTGTTGTTAAAATTAGAATATGATATCAGGCTATGTAAAAAAAAGTACAAGATCTTGACAACACGGATACACAAATACTCAAACAATCACTGATTAATCAAATTTTCATTTTTGTTTACGTGGCCAAAATAACGTAAATCAACAATTTGGAATAAAAATGTGTATTAATTAAGCTGTGTATTGCTCTATGCAGAAAACCTATCCAAGCAATGCTCAAGTTTGGAAGATAGTCGCCCCTGGGATAGAATATTATAAGTACACTGTAAACATAAATTAGTCATTTTGACTAATAAAAATTAGTCCTGCCCTACGTCTGAAATGACTAATAAAAATTAGTCAGACAAGCCAGATGACTAACATTAATTAGTCAAATACAAGACAAATATTAGTCAAATGTGACTTATTTTAATTAGTCATCTGACTAAATCCAAAAACGTCTGAAATGACTAAACGTTAGTCATCTGACTTTTGCAATTAGTCATTCAAAATGATGACTAATCACATTAGTCACACGACTAAGGCTTCATTTCATGTAAAAACAAAAGAAATTAAGCAAATTAAATCATATAATCTTGTCAAAATATTTATTTCAATGTAATCGGGTTTTACCTTCACTTAACTGTGTAACAAAATGTGTATACTCTTAAAAGAAAGTTTGAATACATTGCATCTTCACAAAGACCTTGTATTACGGGTTACACCTCGTTGAGGTATCATGCAGCTTTAAAAGTGTATTTTCTTTCTTTGATATGTAATGTGTCATACATCACATACCGGTATCTAAAAAAAATATATAAAAAATAAAAAAACACTTTTAAAGCTGCATGATACCTCAACGAGGTATAACCCGTAATACAAAGTCTTGTTCTTTGGTTTGAATAAAAGTACATTAATAAAACATAATAACTATAAAGTAAAAAAAGTAAATTAAATATATCCACAAGTTCAGCTTCAGTGAATCTCTTCAAATTGCAATAAGTTGGCAAAACAGCAAAACAAATGTAGACACGAGGAATATATGCCACATCTGTTTATTACCCCCCCCCCCAGTAGTTGGGTTGCATCAGCAAAGGCGGAGAAAATAACCACCCCCTACATGTACATACACACACACACAATAGTAGTACATACATTTTTGCAATCCAGGTTTCCAGGTTTCCTAGTGGCAAGTAAATTTAGTAACTTACAATTTTGTGCAGTAAATATAAAAACCATGTTCAAATATAATGCAACTATAATGTAGCACAAGTTATTGTAAAAATAAAAGTATAACTGGTTTGCATTTAAACTTATAAACTGAGTGATAAAATGACAAATGTAATCGAATGAGTCAGAGTGTAACAAACCTCATACATGTACCATTACTCAAATTAAATTACAAATTGAAATAAGGTTTGGCCCTTCCAGACATTGCTTATTACCTTATAAAATTAGGGTGATATTGCAAAGGAACATTATTTTGGCAAGTGATTTTCCGTTTTAATGAAAAAGGCAAGAATAAATCTCACGAATAGCACCAAAACTGATTCCAAATGTGTTGTAAATTGAAAACCAGGGAGTCTTAATTCTTTTCACACATTCAGTGAATTCAAAAGACACCAAGACAACCCTCTGGCTAAAACCATGTTGTTGGTCACATTACTTGTCAAGATGCTGGTTTAATCTCTCAAGTAATGTGACCACTGCACGTTCGATCTTCACATTATCCTGTACATTCAGGATAACTTTCTAGAAGAAGGTTAGCGTCTTCTTAAAACTTGCTGGATATGCCAAGTTGAAAATATAAAAACAGGCCAGGTATCTGAGAGGTCCGAATCGTCTCCTTTAATGTATGGTGCGCCATCTTCCTGTATATCAATGAGAACATTGGAGTGTCGTGGCCGAGCGGTCTAGCGCACCGAACTCAAGTTCTGGTGTTGCCAGCAGCAGGGTGTGGGTTCGAGCCCCGGTCGTGACACTTGTATCCTTGAGCAAGGTACTTAACCATAATTGCTTCGTCCTTCGGATGGGACGTAAAGCCGTAGGTCCCGTGTGTTGTATAATGCACGTAAAGTGGATTGTCGTGGCCGAGCGGTCTAGCGCACTGAACTCAAGTTCTGGTGTTGCCAGCAGCAGAGTGTGGGTTCGAGCCCCGGCCATGACACCTGTGTCCTTGAGCAAGACACTTAACCATAATTGCTTCTCTCCACCCAGGGGTTAAATGGGTACCTGTGAAGGCAGAGATGGTTTGCTCTCTATGCGCTAGAAATGGCAGCAATTGAGCTGTATACTCCCCAGGGAGCTGAGATGGTTTCAGGAATGATTTATGAGCCTTATGAGCCTTATGAGCAGGGATAATAATATAATGCGCCTTGAGCGCCACTTAGTTGGTGGATACGTGCGCTATATAAATCTATACATTATTATTATTATTATTATTATTAACATAAAACCAAAAAATACTTTACAATTAGATTGTGCGATGTCTTTTAGGCAAATGATGTCTTTTAGGCAAATGATATTCAACAGATGTTTTGTGAGCGCAACAGCTCCAGTTCCAATGTAGCAGAAAAGGTCACAACCAAAAACCAGTGGTTGAACTGCCACTATGCTTTTGAACAGCTCTCAACATGAATCAGGAGACAGCTCCTCATTGAGGTGTAAAAGCATGAAAGAGTAAATCTTGCTGGAATGCCCATGAACTACAGGTCTGGTGTTACCACTGCTGTAAAAGTTCAAATTGGGTATAAGCATTCTCAGAATATACTGACTGGAATGTCAAATATAAAAACATTCTCACAGCGTTGCATATAAGGTACCCGAAAACACCTTAGATTGTTTATAAACTACAGAAGCCTCAATTTATTTTTAAATGTTCAATTTATTCAATACAATATTTTCAAGCTACACTGTAGTTCTTTGCATATCAAACACAACACACATTATGTACTTACACTCTCCTTAGCAAGTAGCAACATACTGCTTGTCTTTTCTCTTAACAAAGCCGGAATACCAAGTATGACTGCGACAGAAGTTGCCTCTGAAACAATGTTTATAAAAGACCACATTTAGTACAAAAATATAATCAATCATTTGACAAAAGCTTCTTATTTAAAGCCCCTCTACAATATTATTTTGGCAACTCTGATTGACTAACCATGCTTAAGTTTCACCCAAGTGCAAATGTGCTCACATTAAGGATAAAAACCTAGAAAAACTGAAATGGTGATTGTTGAGGTGAATCACACAAGACAGCAATTTCGCAGATTCTGTTTTTCTGTCTGAATCTTATTTTCATAATTTCTCTTAAATGTCTGCACTTCAGGCAGAATAACTTTAATATCACATAATCTTCACATCAATTAAGACTTGCTTACATTTATTTTATTCTGGAATAGTGGAACTAATAATGTTGTATAGGGGCTTTAACTAGGTTTATCATCCTAAAACCAACTGACCTTTTCTAGCAATTCCATCCCATTGCAGAGGGATGTTATCCAGAGCCTTCTGGTGCAAGTCTTCCAATTTCCTGGCCGACCCAAACAGCTTCAGGATGGCACTTTCATACTTCTTCAGGCCTTCGTCCAGAAGTTCTTCTACTCCAGCTCTTGTTCCCTGCAGTCTCTTGAACTCGGATAACATCTGTTAATATCAAATCAAGAAAAAAATACATAAAATAAAATTACAAATCGAAATATGAAACCCACATTTGCTCTTTAAGTTACAGGCCTCTTTACATGTAATGTCCACTTTATATTTAATCATTTTATTATTATTTCTGTAATAAATATTTATTTGCTTTTTAGCACTGATTGACTGAATATACTTAATTTTTTTTAAATGGAAGCGATATAAAGCTCATAAAAGTAGTAGGCCTAGTAGTCTGCATTTCTTTATTTAATGAAAAAACAGTAACAATTATATTTACATTTATTTTATGCAATTAAATTTTTCTAAGTCATTGACCAAGCTAAACAAATGTATTTATCAAAACTAATGAAATAAAAAATAAAAACAATAGAAAATAATAGAAAATAATAAAGAAATAAAGAAACTTAAATAAAGAAATCAAATAAAGAATTGAGGAAATAAGGAAGTTAAATAAAGAAATGAGTAAAAAAGGAAATTAAGAAATAATAAATAACAAAAGCAAGATTATAATGTGGGTCATTCCCAACCCCTACAAACGTAAACAGTGACAAAAACCTAACACAATGGTGCGGTCAGATGTCATTGCGCAGGCATCTTCGGACGGAGAAAATCGGTTATTTTTACGAAGAAAAAAACTATTTTTTCCTTGAAAAATAAGTATGCATGAAAGTGCAAATAATTTTGAGCCGTGTTTCCAGATACACTCTGGCAATAAATACCGCATTTGAAGGTATTTTGTAACTTGTTGTCTTGAGTTGTCGTGGAGTTGTATTGAGTTGTCGTGAAACCGTCGAGTTGACGCTAAATAGTGTGACCGAAAATAAGGCCTCAACTAATAAAACATTCACTTAATACAACGAAAACTGGACTTACCTTGCAGTTGATGACATTCCTGAGTTCGTTGACATTATTTTGATGTTTGATGGCTTTGATGAATGCAAGATTGCAGTAGATTATGACAGCGTTCTAGCAAACAATATCGCTTTGCACACAATAAGCAATCGCACAATGCATTAACACGTCGATACAATGGCGGCCAATAATGCAAACGTGGCGCGGTTCAATTTCAATGGTACCCGTTCAATGCATGGACAATACGCAAACCGCAAACTACCAGTTGCGTTCAACCAATAGGAACTTAGCAGTTGCATAACCGTACCAATTTCGTTTTTCTTAGTCGTATGACGAGACACATTAGTCATTGACGAAGTAATAATGTCCCATCCAGGCAAATTATTTGTGATTTTGTCACCGATTTGAAAGAAATAACATTCAATTATCACTGAATGAATCAAATGGTACACAAAACGTATCACAAAAAATTATCATGACCATTTTCATATGAATTTAATACTACAAAAATGTTTAAAAATATGTGTTAATGAAAAAGATCATAAGTCCGAATGACTTGAAATAAACCCCAGCGAAAATTCATTCTGAAAGCAATTATAAACTTGAAATAATCAAGTTTTGTTCATAACGAATGACTTATTTTTATTAGTCACAAACATCAGCAATGACTAACCTAAATTGGTCATTTGTGACTAAACATTAGTCCTACGTTGATTTAATTAGTCATTGAGACTTGACTAATCTAAATTAGTCGTTTTGACTAATTTATGAGCACCAATGACTAACTTATGTTTACAGTGTATTTGTAGGCCTACATTTGTACACATTTGTACGCAGAATTTTCATAAAGTAATTTGACTATGAGAAGAGGCATAAACAAAATGCATTGGTTTCCGTAGGGCAAACGAGGAGGGTAAAGTGAGCTCACTACAGTGGCATTTATCATGATTAAAAGTCTCACTTAATGGACCGAGAGACTGTGAGGGGTCATCATTATGCTAACCAAAGGGAATCTATGGTCCATGAGTATAGGACATTCTGTTATTTTATACAGATCATCCACCCCTGGAAGTTTACCTTAGCAATGACATCTAGGGTGATATTATTCAACTCATCCAACATCAACACCTCAGTCTTTCCATCAGCTTTTAGTGATAAATTGTCAATTAGCCTATTAGCGCATTCGTTGAAAGTAGAGATCATTCTCTTGAGGAACCTACATTTTAAAAACAAGTTAATGACATTATGAATTATACAATTTGGATTTTCATAGGAAAACATTGATTGAGTTTAACATATGAAGGGGAAGCAAGTTGGCGTAGTGCCTTTCACTTCTGTGAACCCGGATTCAAATATCAATAAGGTTGATTAGGTTTTCAGTGACTACCTGATATTATAGTTTTTCCAAATGTTCACATCTATAAATCTGAATATCACTTCCCGTGTATGTTCTTTCGGGCTTACCAGCTACAGGGTTTAGGCGTTTTTGAGGAATACTTGAGGTTTCCTTACCAGAAAGACAAGAAACATCTCACCACACAAAAACACCAATGCAAATAGTTCTGGCAATAGTCCCACCATGTAGAACAATATACTGATCCGTGCTCTCAAACAAACAGCACTAATAATAGTCCCCACCTACCCTTTATAGCAATGCGAAAAACTTGGTCTTGCCACGTGAATACAAATCAAGCGCTTGACCAACGTATGATAACAGTTGCCATGAAATGGCTTATTTGTATAAACCCTATTATCAGTGCTGTTTGCTTGAATCGGTTGTGATACGATAGATGAAAGTCTGGGTAATCTGGGGTGATAAGTAGTAACCAGGGGAACTCTGTTGGGAAGGGTTTCTTGTTACCCAAGGTAGCCAAGAGGGTGCTACGGGGGTACAGAGGGCCCTGTTGATAGCTAGTTGGACCCTGCGTTTGCTATGACCCCGGGATACAAGGTGTTGCCTCAGTTCAGACAACTGTTTCCTGTATAAGGTATCAGTGGAACAGATACGTCTTATGCGGAGGGCTTGACTGTAGGCAATGGCCTCTTTGCAGTGCAGTGCTTCCACTTTTCAAATCTACATTTCCTTAGATTTACAGAAACATTTCCTTAGATTTCCTTAGATTTTTTTCCCGATGTTCCTTAGTTTTACTTAAATAATCAAAAGTGTATTAGCCCCTGTATGCATACACAGTTTGCATATTAATGTGAAAGTTGCAGTGCCGTGCCTAGTCAAATCTGCGTCAATGCTATACAGCGCGCAAACTGACCGAGGGTATAATAAGTGTTAATTTTTATGCAACATTATTTCGTAAAATAATATCCAATATTTACGAACATTCCTTAGAATTTCCTTAGAATTTACGGCATTTCCTTAGATTTCCTTAGATTTCTTTATTTCCTCAGAAATTTCCTTAGAGCGTCAAAACATTTCAAAATTTACTTAAAATAAGGAAATTTCCTTGAAAGTGGAAGCACTGTTGCAGTGCTTGGGGTGGCATGAATTCATCTAGGCTATCTTGGCCACCACACCAGATGGAGAAGATATCGTCAATAAATCTCCACCATACTAGAGGACGGTGGGGGGCAGAAGATAGCAATCTGTCTTCAAGGTCAGACATAAACAGATTAGCGTATGATGGTGCCATCTTGGTGCCCATGGCTGTACCTTGTACCTGGAGAAAGTTTCTATCTAGGAACGTGAAATTGTTTTTGGTCAGTATATGTCAGATAAGATCTGTGAGGTGTCTCACAGAAGGTTTGGTTTGGTTGTTGGATCAGAGAGCCTTGGCACATGCACTTATGTCTTCGCCATGGGGGATGTTAGTATATAAGGAGGAAACATCCAGAGTGACAAGGAGGGCAGAATTGCGTATTTGATGTTTTAATACCCTCTAGTTTACGGAGGAAGTCCGTAGTGTCCTGTATGAATGAAGGGATATGAGAGACCAGAGGGTTGAGGTAGCTGTCAACGAACTCAGGGTTACCTGCCTTGTGTATTTTAGAAATGGGCCGTACGAGGATCCTGTGGGATGAGATAGTTAAAGGTATCCTTGTTAATACCGTTGCAATTATGAATTTTGACGAGGGTGTCAGAAATTTCTTTTGCGAAGGAGTGGGTAGGGTCAGTATCACATTCTGTATAGTGATCAGTGTTATTAAATTGTCTAAGGGCCTCAGCTATGTAATCATTTCTGTTTATATATATATATATATATATATATATATATATATATATATATATATATATATATATATATATATATATATATATATATATATATTTTTAATTGAGCTATTTACACCCACACATCAACTCCTCAATTTGTAAGGCTCAAACCCCACCTTTTTTGTTGTCGTATCCCTTTGTGTATTGTCCTATGTTTATGCCAGCTTCACTACAAGCTGCTACCTCTACTTATTGTGTGGCTCAATAATCCCTCTTTTACCCTAGCTTCACCATAAGCTGCCACATCTACTTATTGTGTGGCTCAATAATCCCCCTTTTGTTCACTTCTGATACTCCTATTGGCTTTTTCTAGACTGATGCTTATCTTTAATTGGTCACTATTTTCCCGCCTTTTTTGGATCCCGCCCCATGATCCTTTGCTTTCCCTTTTCCCTATAAATGGATGAGTTTTTATGTTGTACTTTGTCAAAGCCTCTGATGAAGGTCCGGATTGGATCGAAAGCTAAGGCCACCCTCCCGATTTAATTTACCTTCCCGATTTAATTTATATATAAATTAAATCGGGAGGTTGGCCTTAGCTTTCGATCCAATCCGGACCTTCATCAGAGGCTTTGACATGTACTGAGGGCGCTATTTCGCGTGGTGGACGTGTTTCTTTGTTTAGCTCATTCCGTCCGTTTTCTTTCATTAATTTTCCCCGTTTTTGGGAACTGCTTTTGTCTTTAATGTCAACAAATCTGTTTAATAGTGCAATATGGATATAAATCAGTTGTCTTGGTATTTGATGTGTTTTTAACTTTGTGGATGATTCCGGATTTTAATTTCGTACTTTGGATCATAGTCAATGGATACTTAAGACATGCGGCAGCCATCTTGACTTTATCACAATCATTTTATGTACGTTTGAAATTGCTACACAGTACTTCTGCGGAACAACATTTATAGAAGATTTCCACGGTCCTGCTCCTTCTGTATCAACGGAATATAAAATCAGCCTAACGACATCATAAGTCTCGTTAAAGTGTCAAAATGGCGGATGGGATGATTAACATTCTTATTGTATTTTTCGCAATTTCAAGTTTCAACCTGAAATATGAAAAGTGTTGGGGACGAGAAATTCACAATACACTCAAGGGAAACCTTTGGACGTCTGGCTGTTTAACAATGGTAAAGACATTGATTTTATAGACATAATATGTGCAGATAATATTTTGTCTTTCCATCAACCAAACAATGAAAGTAAATTGCAACATCAACATTTACCGCGTCGAGAATTTGTGCACAGAAAGCATAATCACCAACTTTGTCTTTTAGTGTTAGCACTTGTACGATGTGGCGACATTCATATGAATCCAGGTCCCGCAACAAGATACTCATGTCTTCGATGTGATAAAGCAGTCACTTCAAGATCTAAAGCTATCGACTGTGATTTTTGTGGTGAGTGGACTGACGTGAAATGTTCCACATTCATCTCATGTTCAACGTATAATAGGATTGCCCGTAAGAATGAGACCTTTGACCATATATGCGACAGATGTACCTTGGGTGCACTTACAACATGGGAGGAACAAGAAATAGAAAGTGAACTGGCAACAGCTACTGTACCTGCTGGGGAAACGGTTATCGATCCCGGGGAGACCTTTGACGAGGACAACAAAATATTTGATTGCTTTAAAACACATAAAGGTCTGCACATGCTTCATATCAACATACGCAGCTTACTTCCAAAGTTGTCAGATCTCAACAAGCCACTCCTGCAATTCTGGCGGTGAGCGAGACATGGCTGGATGAGAGTGTGACAGACAACGAGGTAAAACTCGAGGGGTATAGCATCATCAGGAACGATCGCACTAGAAATGGCGGTGGCGTGTGTTTATACATTAAAGACAATCTACCTTTCAATCGTAGACAGGATCTGGAAACTGCTGACATGGAAACAGCGTGGGTAGAGATCTTTCTTCCCAAAACCAGACCATTTCTTGTTGGAGTATTTTACAGGCCACCCAAGTGCTCAAGTTTTCTGAACAACTTTGAAGTGACATTATCTAATTTAAGTCTGGAACAGGAAAAGTACATTTTAGGTGATTTTAACATTTGTACAATCAATAAGTCTTCATCTCTATTTAGATCTTACAGAAATGTTCTAAACATGTTCAATCTCAAGCAATTAATTTCAAACCCGACAAGGGTAACAAATAATTCTTCGCCAATTTTAGATCACATTATCTGCAATACTCAAGAAAAGATCTGTCAATCAGATACAATTCCAGTTGGCATATCTGATCACTGTGTTATTTTTTGTACTCGAAAGATCAATAATAGAGTTAAATTGGACAAATGTAAACATGTCAAAATTAGATCCATGAGGAATTACAACAAGGAAATTTACCAAAATATGTTGAGGGAAATAGACTGGTCAGATGTCACTCTTTGCAATGATGTAAACAATGCTTGGTTATTACTGAAGCAGAAAATTACTAAAATAATTGATTCTATAGCCCCGATGAAATCTATCAGAATTAAAGTCAATACTGAGCCCTGGATGACCGGTGAGATTCTAGAAATGATAAACACTAGAGATAATTTGTACTGTCAATTCAAAAAAGACAAAAACAATGTTGCTTTATACAAAATGTTTTGTTCAGCAAGAAACAAAGTTCAAAGGTCGATTAAACAATCTAAAATTTTTTTTTTTTGCACAAACATAGAGGAAAATAAGAACAATGCTATGAAGTCTCATCTAAAATCCTTAGGTTACAGCAACAAAAGCAAAACATCTAGTAACATTGTCTTAAAAGTTGATGGTGATGTGTGTTTTGATCCTTTAAAAGTCGCGACACACATCAACACTTTTTTCATTACAGTGGCAAATAAGTTGACTAGTTAACTTCCAATAGTCACTTCACTTTTTGGTGTTGATTCAGATAATTTGAAACATTACTATGAAGCTAAAGGGGTTCAAAAGGGTTCTATGAAATTACAACCGGTTACTAACGAATTTATTTTTTAAAGAACTTGGTCAGCTCAATCAAAATAAAAGTACTGGTTTAAATGGTATCTCACCTAGATTTTTGAAGGATGGCGCAGAAATTTTTAAAGTTCCGATTGGGCACATCGTGAATTTGTCATTAAACACCAACATTTTTCCGGATGATATGAAACAGGCCAAAATAACTCCTCTTCACAAGAAAAAATCCAGAGTGGAAGTCGGGAATTATAGACCAGTGAGTGTTCTCTCTGCCTTGTCGAATTCCAATCTGGCTTTAGACAAAAAAATTCTACCAACTCATGACTAGTCCATCTCAATGATTTTATCAGAACACAAACTGCTAAAGGTAATTACGTTGGGATGGTTTCACTTGATGTCTAAAAGGCCTTTGACTGTGTTAATCATTCTATTTTATGCAGCAAACTTGAATTTTTGGGCATTGATCATAGATGGTTCAAATCCTACCTATCTAACAGAAGACAAGTTGTCTGCATTAACGGTGTTACTTCACCTGAACTTATTAATGAGAATGGCGTGCACCAGGGAAGCCTGCTTGGCCCCCTTCTGTATCTTTGTTATTGTAACGATATGGAGATGTGTGTGGACTCTAAACTCATATTATATGCAGATGATAGCATCATACTGGTGGCAGGGAAAGATCCAGATACAATAGCCAGGAAACTTTCTGGCGAAATAGAATCATGTAATAGATGGCTGATTGAAAACAAACTTTCATTACATATGGGTAAATGTGAATGTATGTTGTTCGGTTCTAAACGTAAATGTAAAAGAATCCGTAATTTCTCTATAGAATGTAATGGTCAGGTTATTTCATCTCAGAAATGTGTTAAGTATCTTGGCATTGAGTTGGATCAAAACTTGTCAGGTATGAATACGGTTGATGATATTTTTTAAAAATCTAACAATAAATTGAAATTCCTGTATAGACACGCACATTTCCTTAACAAAACTACCAGACAGATTTTGTGCTCCACGCTTATACAAAGTCATATTGACTATGCCTGCATGTCCTGGTTTTATGGAATCAGCTCCACTCTCAAAAGTAAACTTAAAATTTTTCAAAACAAAATGGTTCGGTTTATTTATAATGTTGGTCCAAGATATCACCTTAATTTACAGGAATTTCATGATATTGGATACCTCCATAATACTAGCCCTCAACATTGCTCATGGTATTTTTTATGGGAAATGCCCGTCATATCTTAATCAGTTTTTCGTCAAGGTTAGGGACGCCCACCACTACAACACGAGATCTAGAAATTATAATTTTGTGGTTCCCTCAATTAACAATATTACTAAAAGTTCTTTTTTTTTCAATGTAATTAGAGAATGGAATAATTTGCCAAATTTTGTCAAATCTATTGAGAATAAACTGGGATTCAAAAGGGAACTTAAGAAATTTCTGCTGGACAGAGAAATTGTTAGGGAAAGGGATTTTTTTCTTCGCTAGTTAGCACATTTGCCAAATTCATAATTCAACTTAGCCTCTTCCAAAATTATTTAGTGGTGGTGGGGGGGGGTTGATTTTCACTGCCCTTCGGCTTTTTTAAATTTCCTGGAGGTATAAGGTGAGATGCAGTTCTCGTGGGGGGGGGGGGGGGGGGGGGCGCATAGGATCAGTAGGGGACAGGTGCCCTTTTTATGCATGTTTTTCATCTTTTAATATTTTAATTTAGATGGTATAGGGTGTAAGTTCCATGCGGGTCCCCGCTTTGCCAAGATTTGTTGTTCTCAAGTCCATAGAGAGAATTGTGGCAAAACTGGAACCAGCAGGGACATGTCGTTTAATATACATGTTCATTGTTAAGTTTTATAAATTATTTTAATTTAGATGGTTAGAAGGGTACATGTTTCATGTGGGTTCCCGGTTTGCCACAGATTCTTTGTTCTCGTGTTCGTAGAGAGTGGTGGCAAAATTGGAGCCAGCAGGGCATGGGTCCTTTTAATATACATGTTTTTCGTTTTATTCACTTTGTGTTTAAATAATTCTTTGTGTCTTTATGTCTTCTGTTCCTTATTGTGATGTAATGTCTGGTTGGTTTTGTCTTTTGTGCTTAAAGGACCCCATTGGAAATAAGTCGCAAGACTTTTATGGGCTATCCTGATATTACCGCCTTCATGTGCAATTTAAATTTATTTATGTTTTTATTTGCTTATTTATTGTGTGTATTTGTAATTTATTTTGAATGGTGATATCAAATAAAACAAACAAACAAATACAACATAAAAACTCATCCATTTATAGGGAAAAGGAAAAGTAAAGGATCATGGGCGGGATCCAAAAAAGGCGGGAAAATAGTGATCAATTAAAGATAAGCATCAGTCTAGAAAAAGCCAATAGGAGTATCAGAAGTGAACAAAGGGGGATTATTGAGCCACACAATAAGTAGAGTGTGGCTGTAAATAGCTAAATTAATATATATATATATATATATATATATATATATATATATATATATATATATACATATATATATATATATATATATATATATATATATATATATATATATATATATATATATGCATCATGAAATTCAAGTTCATAAATACATAACCCAGATTCAGCGTGTCCAGGTGAGAGTGGCCCAAGTAAAATTAACAAACACCCTTTCACTTAATTGATTGTATTTCTGGACCTAGGGACCCAAATGGGACGGGGTAAAAAGTGGTGGATTGAGAGCAACGGGAGGCGAGCAAAGAAAAATATATATGAGAATGAGAATAAGCAGGAGATTGAAATATCTCACTTTCTGTGAAAGGCCGGATCAAAAAGTGCTCTTCGTTTCATGTGCATAGGTATATCAGATTCCATCAAGAGACCGTGATGTAGATAACGTTTGCCAAAGACACTCCAAAAATACTTCACCTCTGAAGGCGTCTTAAAGTGCGTCGTAGAATACAGAAGCTCCTGTAATTTATTAAGATGTTGATCGTCAGCAATAGAAAGCAATGCAATAATATTTAATGGGATAATGGCATTAAGCTGAAAAGAATAAGGATTACATTGATCTATTTTTAATCCTGGTAACATGGCCCTAGAACTATGTCCAATTTAGTAGTGAAGGCGTTATTTGTTGGAAGAGTTTATATCGCCGGTGTTTTTCTTTTCTGGCCACATAATGCAATTTCCTTTTAAGATAGCATTACAGTTAAACGTTTCACATTTCCCAGAAGAAACGGTTTACTAATAATAGTACCAACAATTTAATTGATTAATTCATTTCTCTAAAACAATGCTCCTGACATCGGCTATTTGGTGAAATATATTATTTTCATACACCTAGTGCCTACATGTTTTCATTTGTAAATGTAAGATATGTAGAATATATATATATATATATATATATATATATATATATATATATATATATATATATATATATATATATATGCGATCATCAGACAACTGATAGTCACCAAGTGATTACTCTATATATAGGCCTACACGTGCACGTACAGGTTACTCGCTCAATGATGCGTGGTAATTACCTGTACGTGCACGTGTAGGCCTATATATAGGAGTAATCACTTGGTGACTATCAGTTGTCTGATGATCGCATAACGCGTGAAACTCGGAGTTACAACTACCAGCGTTCCACTAGTTTACTACAAGTATATATATATATATATATATATATATATATATATATATATATTCTACATATCTTACATTTACAAATGAAAACATGTAGGCACTAGGTGTACGAAAATAATATATTTCACCAAATAGCCGATGTCAGGAGCATTGTTTTAGAGAAATGAATTAAACAATTAAATTGTTGGTACTATTATTAGTAAACCGTTTCTTCTGGGAAATGTGAAACGTTTAACTGTAATGCTATCTTAAAAGGAAATTGCATTATGTGGCCAGAAAAGAAAAACACCGGGGATATAAACTCTTCCAACAAATAACGCCTTCAGTACTAAAATTGGACATAGTTCTAGGGCCATGTTACCAGGATTAAAAATAGATCAATGTAATCCTTATTTAATTTGCCATAATTTGGAACCAGATTTTTGCATATCTGTTGGATTCGGGTGTGGCTGCACTCTGTTGAACATTGCTGAGTAAAAGTTGCCAACATCGGCCTATTGTGGGTAATGGGAAACACACAACAGATTTAAACTGATTTATTTAGGGAGGAATTACAAAATGTTGCACCTCCCCATGTGGATCGAGAAGCAGGATTCTGTGTTGGGGTATTGAATTCTGACTCTTCGATCAGAATCAATCTCAGATCTTGGAGGGTTGTGGCATGAAACTCGCCTTCGCACATTTCACCAAACTGGTCCTATTGATGCTCTATAGGATTTATGTCTGGATTACAACATCAGGGAGAGGCCTCACAAATCGGACAAACGTGCATACCCCTCTGTGAAAAAGTCGTTTAAATCACAGCACAACAGAAGTCCAACCGATCCAGCAAGTTTGGCTGCAATTGGACATCGTTTCATAGCAACAAAATTAATAAATAAAATTAAAAAATTAAAAATGCCGACGCGCGGGTCTGAGGCGATGTACGCGGAGACCAGAAACTGGAGACTTTTTTTGACCTTAGAGATGCAGACTTTTGGCAACTTTAACTGAGTCCCTTATGATGTTCAACAGTGTAGCCAAACCCAAATCTAACAGATATGCATGTACATAGTCTCAAATGGTTGTAAATGTAAAAATGATTCCACTGATGTACCACTTGATTGTATGGTAACATTGACTATTTATACCAAATATATAGTACCGGAGGTATTACTGTTTAAAATGGTTGATATATTTCAACAAATAAAATTCTTAATACCTTTACAAAGCTTGGCTCGAGACAAACGACCACAGGTTTTTGGAACATGAACAGTGAAAACACTGTGCCGTAGGTTTTCATCCTATTGATTGGCACAAATTATACATATTTAATAATATTTGTTAATACTACAAGAGGATAAAATCAATCTGTGAAATTTGGTAAAACAAATCTAAATATCAAAATTTAATAACATGTATTTACAATAATATGTGCGATACACAATTTGTCAAAGTTTCTGCTTATTTCATTAGAAAATAGTGACAGTGCATTCAGATTTTTCCATTTATATTTTCTTTTTAAATCCTCATGAAAAATATTGATCAATTATGTTTTTATATTACCAGTAGTTGATAGTGGTTTTACATTTATTAAAAACCAAAATCACCAAATTGTTGTATGTGAAGTTTGATGTGATGATATCATACTTTCTTTGAAAGTGCCCTCAATTGGAAAACATATGTATAATCGTGAACAAATTCAATACCAAGTGGTTCTCCCCTGACAATGCTGGGACAGTAATGCCCATATTGAACAGTGTGACAAATATTATATTTTGATTCTTACAAAGTATGGATAAATTATCATACCTTTTACCAAAAGTGTATATTGGCTGAACTGATAAATTAATTCTGTTTGAAAGGATGGCTGGTGTGGATAGTCACTGGGGTGGATAGGTTAGAATGTCGGTTGGTATAGGAAGACAGGACAGTTTGTCGTTATGTGGGTGGTGCACCAACGTTCCAGAGGCTGGTCATGTCTGAGGCGGCAAGGCTGTAGGCTGGGAATAGGTTGCACGTGCGAACTAAGACAAGTTTCTCTCAACTCTCGGTTTTAACGTCAATACTTACAAATAAAATGTTGAGGAAGGATGTAAAATGCTGATAATTTAGCCAAATGGGATGTGTGATGATTAGTTGTTAATACTTACTGGTCAACCACATACTCAGAGATTGTTGACCCTCCGCGGATTTTTTCCACTATTAGCCTGACATGTCCAGTGAAGAAGCTGCAGTAAAATAAATGAATGTAGGGCTTTTTATAAACTTATACTGCATGATGATAGGGCTCGGGGTCAGGCTTGGCCAAGCTTTCGAAAGTCCCGCAGGCTGCATTGATAAAATATTAACCATTTCAGAAGTCATGTTTAAATAATAATATTCTGCTGACAAATACAATTAATAGCTGTGCAGCCGCAATGGGATATCCAGTATGTTTAACACAAGGGTCTGGGTTGGGGAATTAGATTATTTTCCGTATATAATCATTTGTTGTTGTTTGTTTTATTCCGGGAACCAATGCTAAAGAAGAAGGACTGAGACTTACTCTTTTCTTGGTGGTCCTGGAATGTGAGCGAATCTGTTGTGTTCATAAACTAGGTATAAAACTAACATTGCGAAGGCACAGACAGCTACAGTTGGCAAAATGACAGCGAGTGCCATCAAGCTATTCCACATTAAGTTTGGTTCCTCCATGACTTGACGCTGGTACTGTATTTTCAAGAGTAGGTCTATTCACTATACACTTTTCAGATCGCCTCTTCTATGCAACCATTCGCGACTGATATGCTTTAACTGATCAAAGTTCAAAGTCTTGCGAGGCAAATAGAGCAAATTATTACATTTTAAAGTGAGGTTAAGCTTTTTTCAAAATAAATTAATTAACACAGCTTTCCATCAAACTTACTGGGTGTAAAGTATGATGGTACATCCTTTGAAATATTTCGGTCTGAGATGCTATCAATTTAGTTAAATAAGTAAAATAATTTCCCAAATTAATTTTGTATTACATGAGACGAAAATTACACTTAAAATTTAATACAGAAAACCTAAATGCTTTTCCAATATTTTTTCGCGAACAGGGGCATAGGGAATGCATTTTCTTTGAGGTGGGGTGTGGAGCCAATTAGCCGACTGACATCAGAGTTGGGGGCGCAAATTTGTTTTTGCTGGTAAATTTACCGACACAACTCTAATCTGACCATTTGGTTTTTTCCCCAAATGGACACTCAATAAAGTCGCTTAAGGGGGGGGGGGGTAGAGACAACTGCCACCCAAAACTGCAGCTTATAAACAACTTATAACAAACAACGCAGCAAATCTTCAGTGCTTAGAAACATGATACATTTGCAGTCGGTAAAAACCATAGCTCTAGGTTTGCCGACAGAAAATTTATTCTGGACCAACACTTGTTCTACTACCTTTGATGCTTCATTTGCCGACTGAGCCCCCCTGCTCGCTTACGGCCCTACTTGCGAATGACACAAAGCTACAAGCTGAAACTTTCACAGGTTGAATGTTTAATGCATTTCTTAATTTGAAGTTAGTAGGCATAATCACAGAAGCAGTCTTTTCTACAGGTTATAGGAATTAAAATATTCATGAGGATCCAAAAGTCAAATATAACTTCACATAATTCGAGTTGTTTTCATTTTATTTTAAATAAAGATTCATAAAAAATATGTTTAGGGACATTGGATCCACCCATACATGACTGTGTCACTACAATGCACCAGCGAAGTCACTTCCATTTCACCCTAGAAAATCTGTCTTGGGAAGCAAATTTCAAATGTCTGGCCTGGATGTATACTCCAGCCTTGTCTAAAAAGGTCAGGTTACATTTTGTGATAAATGTTTATTTGTTTTTGTTTATATGCCTTATTCCACCCCCTGACAGCCCAAACGGGGAACACAGAGGGACATCTTTTGCAGTTACCCATATAGGACTAGTATATTACGTTTGATTTTCGAACATTTTTGTTTCTCATTACAAAATAGTTGTCAGAAGCTTGTTTTTACTGTAAAAACTACACATTTAATGTAAAGACATTTTAATTTACTTTATTTTAAACGAACAAGGGTATTACTGCAAATGTAAGCATGTGAGCACACCCATGTAACATTCTGTGGTTCGAACATGCCACCTATGTGGCTCCAATTTCAACTTCAAATTTGTCAACGATCTTGTATATGTAGAGAAACAAATGTTACGAAAATTAGATGTCTTCAAAAAAGGCAACTCCTTTCAAGGTCGTGAAAAATAGGTATATCTGACAAAACACACTGTAGGCAGACTTAATAAACTTGAAACACGACGATCGGCAAAACTTCGCAGGTGAAATGTCATTGCAAGGTACGGTACCTTTTTTTTGCTATTCTGGCGTGCCAAAAATCTACCTACACAAGGCTTATCTCAAAGAATGTCAAGCACATGAGAAAAACAGAATGTGGTTTATCTTTAGGCCCAAATGCATAAATAACCCGGTCTTAAAAAATCCCCGGTGTTGGCCCAGTCTTAAATTAGCCCGGTGTGACTCACGAAAGCGCTCGGTTATTCATGCGTATCGCTTGGTTGCCTTCTGCGGCCATATTCATGAAACCTTACTAACTTAGCAGCCAACTAGGCCTTAGTAGGACACTAAAATGCCTAGTAGCCTACTATGGAGTTGACAACTAAATTGTAATTCATGAAACTTTACTAAGAACCTTGCTAACTAGTTACATACTAGGAGAATTTAGTTGCATACGTGAGTAACTGGGATTGGCTGCTTTTGGGTGGAGTGGGCATGTATGGAATGTGATGACAACAGATGCAATAGTGTGACAGGTGTATTAGGCTAATCCATGTCCAGCACTTGCTTGGATTAGCAAAAAAACAAAACAAACAACAACAACAACTGACCAAGGACTATATGTGGTATAGTGTACTGCATGTAAGTCAATCAACATCAAATTCTCTAGCAATTGCATATAAAGCTAGGTTATCAAACATGGCTACAAAAAGGGCAAGGAAGGCAAATTATTCTCAAGAAGAGAATCTCTTTATGGCAGACAAGTATGAGGAATTCAAAGATATTATTGATGCTAACCATAAGGATGCAAACACTAACAAGAAAAAGAAAGATGCATGGGCAGCTATTCTCAGCCAACAGTGGAGTGTCGTGGCCGAGCGGTCTAGCTTACCGGACTCAAGTTCTGGTGTTAGCAGCAGAATGTGGGTTCGAATCCCGGCCGTGACACTTGTGTCCTTGAGCAAGACACTTAACCATAATTGCTTATAGGGGCAGAGGCAGTTTAACAACTGCCTTGTTCTGGACTAGTTACCCCTCCCAGTCCTATTCGCACCGTGAAGAGGCTGGTTATTAACTTGTCTTGTTTCGGTGCGAGGGGCTGGTTTCTTCAGTGTGGAGTCGTTGTAACAACTTAATGACTGAGTAGCCCCCACCTTGGAGTGGCCATTGGCCTTGTGTGGGGCGAATTGCATAAAATAAAAATAAAATAAATAAAATAAAAAACCACCGTGCAAGATTTCCACAGGTTGAAAGATCATTGGATGATTTAAAAATTAGATTATCCAAATTAAAATCTGAGTCAAAGAATGCCTGTCAAGTATGAAAAAGTCCAAGAAGGCAACCGGAGGGGGAAAACCACCTAAGGAGCCAAGTCTGGCACAACAAAAATCCTCGACTTGTGCGAAGATACCCCTGGATTTAAAGGGCTGACATGAGTTGAGTCTGCAACAGGACCAAATACAAGAGAAATATCTTGTGAGGATGAAGGTGAGTGAATTAGACCTACATAATTAACATCCATTTATATACTCAATTTTGTACATGGACTATATCTACACAAGGTCCCTCTTTCCGTTCTTTTTGCAAGATCTTAAATGTTAGTTATTGCGGACGTAAATAGTCAACATTATTGGACAATCATTAACAAATAATGGATACATTTTAAATAAAGGAAATTTGACATATTTACATTTCGAACTATAATATAGAATATGGATATTCTAGCACAATATTTGCAGAAACACTACTCGTATGCAACTATCACATGTTTTTTGTTTTTATTTATATTGACTGATATTACAGGCGATGACATGGATGAGCTACCTGCAGAAGAGGAAGGTTTAGAGAAACAAACACCATCAACCTCCAAATCGTCTGAGAGTTTCATTCCAGCATAAAAAAAACAGAAGATGCAGCATCAGTCATTTCAGGAACTCATTGACATTGAACGTGACAATGCTTTGATTAAGCGAGAGAACTTGCTTTTGAAACAAGAAAAACTAAAGCTAGAAATTGAACTGTTAAAACGTCAAGTAGGATAGTCAACTGTGCATAATGAAAATGGAGTGTTCTTAAGTTTGCAAATAGCTTAAAAGCTCATAACTTAAACGTTCATACGTGCTGATTGATAATCAAATACCAATTTGATGTTATCAAGGAAATCAAGTATTTTGCCGGGCAACCTATTTTTAAATTAGTTTTCAAGTGTCACATGTGAAGCACAATTAATTTTATTTTGCTGAAGCTTCATCAAATTGGAGTTACTGTTCCTGAGATATGAAAAAATAATCCCTCTGAAAACCATGAAATACAAAAATAATTGAATATCTCCAAATCAATATAAGCGACAAACGACCCATTTTACTTGATCACATGACAAATGTTGACCATTCAAGATATGAAGAGTTTTGTGCTAAAAGTCTGTTTAAACACAGTGAATATCATGATACCTTATTTTCAAGAAAGACGTTTGAAACATAATATAGAATAAAGATGGTTTCTTTCTCTATTCTCAATAGCATATTACATGTGTCTCATTTAAAGTAAATCGTCATTCAGAAACAAAATGTCAGATAACATGTAGTTGGTTATAAGATTGTCATTAAAACCTATTTGCAATCAGCACTGCTCTTGTTATTGGGCCATTTAAATGACCATTGTAGCCTTCATGCTGTGGTTGCTCCCGGCCTGGCGCAATGTCTTCACCCAAGGCTTCATTTCTATCTATCGCAATGTTATGTAAGACTGCTGTTGCATCTATAACTCGGCAAGTGGACTCTGGGTTTCTCATTCGACTTTGTAGATGTAGGAGATGGAATATGCGTTTCCATCTACCAATTGTCTGCTCCACCAATACTCTTGTGTCTTTATGAGCCGAGTTGTAGCGACGTTCTTGAGCAGTTTGCGTATGCAGGAGGCGCGTCATCAACCAATTGCGGCACGGATATGCGCTGTCACCTACAGTGGCGCACCCAGGATTTGATTGGGGGGGGGGGGGCTCAAAATATTTTTATTTGAAATCCAATATGGGGGAGAGACATGGCTGACCCAAACCATAACCGCTGGCGCGGCTGCAGCCATGTCCCTAGTCGTGCTCGTCAGTGAACCTACGGCACATGTTAAATGTTTCCTGGTGGTTTCTAGTCATAAAAAGAAGACATTATGGCATGATTCGGACTCGTAGGGTTTTACCTTCCATATAATTTCCTCCTCTTGATGTAAAGAACTTGAGCTTTTTTCGTCAGCAAGATTTCTATAGTTAAATACTTTCATTGCGTGGACGTAAAGTTTGTGATCATTCCGGGCGGAGCTAAATTTTTTCAAACACGAATTTGGCGGCAAAACCAAATCCCAATATTATCCAATCGGTGTTTGCTAAAAGAGTGTCACATAATCTTTGTAAATTAAAACCCAATCCTGCGCCATTGTGTACAAACTGGAAAGGAGTTGATTATAATGCGGGCGTGTTTAAATTTTACGAGTAACCTCAACGACAGTCAACGACCTCAACAAGAGAAACGGACAACAGAAAATGAAAATAAAATTAAATAAAGCTGCTCCCTGATCAGGGTGCACCATGGCAGGGGGGGGGGAGAATGTGTAAAAATGCTTGTTATATATACTGGTGGCCCTTCAAGCTTACATGCACATGCATACGCAACGCCGTAAAATATAATAGTGAGTGGAATAAATGGAAAACTTTTGGAGGGGAGCTTGAGTCTCCTGAGTCCCCATCCCTTGTACCACTGCCCTATACTCCTTGCCGAACTCCTCTGTAGACAAGACTTGGGCTCAGATTTTGCTCTCTTTCCTGGCTCCTTCTTTAAAAAAAAAAAAAACATCAGCGGGCCCTTGGGGGGGGAGGGCTCGAGCCCCCCAAGCCCCCCCCCTTGGGTGCGCCACTGGTCACCTAGGATGCAGCTGTGAACCATTCCACCTTCCATAATGTCCCTTACTTGGCTGTTCCTAATAATTCTACTGTCATGTGCTGATCCAGGCCATTGTGCCACTATGTTTATAAATTTCCCTCTATGATCACAGATAACTTGGACATTAATAGATCGGTATCCTTTTCTAAAAAACATAGTCTACTTCATTCTCGTGAGGAGCTACTATCCATACGTGTGTTCCATCAACACATCCAATTACTCCTGGAAAGCCTCTCATATCAAAGAAACCATCCTTAATTTCAGCTGAGCTGTTTTCGTCCGGGAATTCCACGAAGTCGTTAATTTTTCTACACAGCGCATTGGTAACTCGATGAATGGCTCAGCAAGCTGTGGGTTGGGATGCTTGGAGTGGATCCCCTACAAGCATATGGAAAGTCCCCGATGCATAATATTGCAGTGCAATTAGCACTTGTTGATACGGTAGAAGGGCGGAGCTCCTCCTTGTGGAATGTTCAATATCGGGCGCAACTAAGTTTGTGATTTGCATTATCCCTTCCCGGGAAAATCTGTATCGCTGTTGCAACTGTGCATCACTAAATATGTCTATTGGGTTCCTCCTGTCCCGGAATATGCGTTCTCGTCGCATAGCACGACGAAGTTCTACCAATTCCATGATTCTTATGGCCATGCTGTCACGTCGGTGGTCAGTGATAAAATGATATAGTTGCTAACTAGTGACTTAGAGTTACCATGGATCAACACTAACTTTAGTAAGAAACTTATTAGTTACCAACTAGGCTTAGTAAGCAACTACAGGCCTTTTTAGTAACCAACTAGGCTTAGTAAGGTTTCATGAATATGGCCCCTGGTCTCTGGCCCTGGGGTCGTACAAAAGGCTGTCTAATCGGATAAGTCACTATTGTTAAACCGTGCAAACGGATTACTAAACCGTGCGAACGGATTACTAAACCGTGCGAACGGATTACTAAACCGTGCGAACGGATTACTAAACCGTGCGAACGGATTACTAAACCGTGCGAACGGATTACTAAACCGTGCGAACGGATTGTTAAACCGTGCGCACGGATTACTCCATTGAATTTTTTTTCTTACCACTGTCCCCTCCCGGGCTTCGTAAATATGCCATATCTTTAACGTTTCTTTTACATTCATGAATTATTGACCTCAATTATAGTTCTCAAATGCTTGCCCATCGTCATAACTTCTGCAAAAATATTACATGATAGACATAATTAGCGAAACCTATATCTTTCGTTGATATTTTGTTTAAAATAATTTACATAGTTTGTGAAGTTCTGTTATTTTTTAGGGAACTCTATACCAAAAAATACACACTTTGTTAAAGCTGGCAAGTCTTGCGGTTTTAAGGATTAGTGCTGGAGGCCCTTTGAATCTGCTGACTGCTTGCGGAGCTATTGTTCCCTTACCCTGGAGGATTAGCGCTTGGCAAATTGGTTCTTTTGTTGTCCCATACTGGCAAGCTCACACACCAAGATCTCTCCAGACTCCATAATGACGATCAACCCGGTCTGATTAAAATTTTAGCCAGGTAAACAAAACCGGGTTCTCACCAGGCTAGCAAATTGCATCGGGTTATTTATGCAATAGCTTGTAGCAAAACTCCACAAAATGTTCTATTCTGGAATCACGTTAAGATGGATTAAATAATAGTTCTGCCGTGCAGATGATCACACCAATACCAGAAATAGATGAGGTCTTTTGCACAAAATAAAGTAACTGCAATGTATCCAGCAATGTCGTTGACCTCAGTGCTTCAAAAGACCCACAGAAATTGTATCATGAAGAAGAACTGTGTCCCCACCTAGCACCACACGTAGATCATGCCCAGGATGGACGCCATCTAAAATAATATTAAGAATAACCAAATTCTTTTCACTGCAAGGGTTTACAATAACTAGGTTCTGAGGAGACTTAGAACAAAGTGTTAATACTATTTTCTAAATTTCATCATGAATTTCTAATTGTACGTGCTCCATTAAATGAATTAAATTCAATACAAATATTCCCATTTCTTTGCAATTATTTTGTTACTAAATATCTGATAAATTCTACCAAGATTTATCACTAGAATACCCAGTAAATAAATCAGTAATTATAACTTCCGGTCAGGAAATTTTAAGTGTAGCATATACACGTACATGTGTATATAAATGAGCATTCACAGGGCTGTCTGATTGCATACGATGTCGCCTGCTTGAAAGTTCTATAACAAGTGTCCTCCTGTTATCAATGCTACTGCCAAGAACCTGCTCCCACCCCAAAGGAATCTGCTAGGAATGTATTTACATGTGCTCCCAACCATGGCACAAAAAAAGATGCACACACACACAATTGGAACAATAGCAGCACTTCACACACACTTAGTACTGACCTATTTTTATTATTATTATTATTGTTGTTGTTGTTGTTGTTGTTGTTGTTGTTGTTGTTGTTGTTGTTGTTATTGTTATTATTATTATTAATTGTATACCACATCTTTTACATGAGATTACATATATAACATTGGGTGTGTCACACTGGGATTTAGTTCTGATTGTGTAGGTGAGACCAGTACTGTGGCTTTTCACCTTCTGAGCAGGTTTGAAATACAAACAAGTTTTGCATCTCGCGTGGGTACAATTAGAGCACCCCTGTGGTGATTCATGATCAGTGACGTTAAGGTCACTGTTGGTGCTAGGGAGCCTAGCCCGAACCAATATATCACCGAGGTTACGGGGGCGACGGAAAGCATGCTGCCATGCTGTTGTGGCTGCATTCGGATCGTCCACCCACTACTGAGGCTCTTGACTTAACATTGTTTGTTCAATGAAGGAAGCTGTTCAATGATTAAACCAGAAAAAAAGACTTTCCTTACGTCTTGTTTTTTCTTTTGTTATAGAGAGTTTCATTGTACTGTGAGAGAGATTTGTTGTTACTGATGGAGAATTACTGGGTGTTTGAGTGCAGAAAATGACAAATTCTTTTACTCTGTTTGAAACTCAACCACATTAACAACAGAGTTGGTATCCCGGAGGCAATTTATTGTGACAGGCCATTTGGATTTCTGAACTTTTCCCGCACATTTATGGCCTACAACCTTTAAATATTGGTTAGTAAGCAGACAATCATTCAAGACACATCAGTCTTCCAAACAACTCCTAACAGCAAGAGTCAATACACTTTTGACAACAGCAATGCATTTTGCAACATTTCACTTTACACCCACCCCCATATTCAGCTGTGCTGCACATCCCCCAATTGCGTAATCATAACAAATGGCACATCATTGTAAAGAGGAATAACAGGGCTTTACAATGATACCAAATGCAAGGGAAATGAGTTGGTAACAAGAGAGAAATCGTCAGTCAATCTTGAGTTTCCGAACTTTTTTTGAGGAGTTTATATATATAAGGCAACCAATTCGTGTTAAGTAGATAAAAACGACGATAAGCCGTGAACTTTATCGTACTTAATTTGTTTGTTGTTTTTCCATTAGTATACCTTTAAACAGCGTACAAAAGTTGCTCAAGGACAATCGATTTTCAATGCGAAATCTATAAATATTTAGATAAGCAATTCGTGTCAAGTAGATAACAAAGACGACAAGCCGTGACCTTTATTATCAACTGTCGTTTGAACCTTTTTTATTTGACCTGTGTGTGTATGAACGGTTTCAGCTAGAGGAATTATCTCTAAACTACTTCTGGTTTATGTATTAAAACTGTGTAGGGACAGAATAAGCCCCAAAATGGAACTTTGCACCGACCATCAGCATTTGGGAATTGTGTATTCCGCTAGTAGTATTTTGCTAAAATTTGAGAATTGTGTATTCCGCTATTAAGATTTTGCTAGACTTTGGGAATTGTATATTCCACTATTAATATTTTGCTAAAATTTGGGAATTGTGTATTCCGCCAGTAGTATTTTCTTGAATTTGGGAATTGTGTATTCCGCTATTAATACCTTGCTAGAATTTGGGAATTGTGTATTCCGCCAGTAGTATTTCCTAACATTTGGGAATTGTGTATTCCGCCAGTAGTATTTTCTTGAATTTGGGAATTGTGTTAGCCCTGATAGGACCCAATCTACAGTGCAGAGTACACTTCCGATAGGGTCCTGACCAAGAGTTCTTCCCGTTCGTATACCTGTAAAGTTTGCACTGAATTTTCTCCCTTTTTTACTTGTCTTCGTTGGCTGAACCGAGGAAATGCAGGCACTGTAACTTTTTAACTGTTTCTTGGAGAAACGATTTTTGTTGAAATATGTCTTAAAAAAGAGGATTTCTCCGACATTTCTCAGAGCAACGGCCAATCTGTGTACAAACATTTCATGCCGTTCATCGAGCGATGACCTTGTCACCTTGGGGTCAGAACATCGATTGCGCGGCAGAACATCAATTGCGCAAGGGCGACAGGACTTTACTTACAGTGTAGGCGATTTAATGAGACGTGTTCTGCCCCAATGTCATCGCTCATGCGCATTATTTAGCATGAACGGCATGAAATGTTTGTACACAGATTGGTCGTTGCTCTGAGAAATGTCGGAGAAATCCTCTTTTTTAAGACATCTTTCAACAAAAAGAGGTAGTTAAGAAGTTACAGTGCCTGCATTTCCTTGGTTCAGCCAACGAAGACAGGTAAAAAAAAAGGAGAAAATTCAGTGCAAACTTTACAGGTATACGAACGGGAAGAACTGTTGGTCAAGACCCTATCGGAAGTGTACTTTGCACTGTAGATAGGGTCCTATCAGGGCTAGGAATTGTATATTCCGCTATTAATACCTTGTTAGAATTTGGGAATTGTGTATTCCGCCAGTGGTATTTTCTAACATTTGGGAATTGTGTATTCCGCCAGTAGTATTTCCTAACATTTGGTAATTGTGTATTCCGCCAGTAGTATTTCCTGGCATTTGGGAATTGTGTATTCCGCCAGTAGTATTTCCTAACATTTGGGAATTGTGTATTCCGCCAGTAGTATTTTATAACATTTGGGAATTGTGTATTCCGCCAGTGGTATTTTCTAACATTTGGGAATTGTGTATTCCGCCAGTAGTATTTTCTAACATTTGGGAATTGTGTATTCCGCCAGTGGTATTTTCTAACATTTGGGAATTGTGTATTCCGCCAGTAGTATTTCCTAACATTTGGGAATTGTGTATTCCGCCTGTAGTATTTCCTGGCATTTGGGAATTGTGTATTCCGCCTGTAGTATTTTCTGGCATTTGGAAATTGTGTATTCCGCCAGTAGTAATTTTCTGGCATTTGGGAATTGTGTATTCCGCCAGTAGTAATTTTCTGGCATTTAGGAATTACGGTATTCCGCTATTAGTATTTTTATAGAATTTGGGAATTTGTTACTGTATAGAATTTGGGAGTTTGTGAAGGTTAAGTAAAATAAGAATTAAATTTGTATATAAGTCATTGAAGAAGTGTGATAGAGATCTTTTAATTATTGCGTGCAGTCAAATAGACATGTTCACATCCTACATTGTCATGGAGGGAGCCACCCATAGTGGCTACGTGACAACAATATGTAGGGGAGACAAAGACCAAATTGTGTCTCCGCTTTGCCAACCATGTTTCCTCTGAAAACTAAAAAAACCTACCCTGTGGCAATCTATTTTAACGACCCTAATCATAGCATTAATGATGTTGAACTCATTGTAATTGAAGCATGCACTAGCAATGATTCACATTGTAAACTTAGGGAGTCACACTGGATACATCAACTGAAAACACTTCAACCATATGGTCTTAACATCAACACAGCTATCAAATAACCCAGCTACCTTTACCTACTACTATTCACCTATATCACTGCTGGATTTCATCAACTGCTTGATATATATTTTTTACCTTTATGTTACCTTATCTGGTATATTATATATTACATTTTGTCCAACTGTCTCTTATAACCCTTTCAGTACCAAGACAAATTTTTCAATTATGCCTTGGGTACCACACTCATTTCTTTTCATGTCTACATGGTTACCACATGACTTTTGGCAAGTTTCATTGTATAGCGCCCTCACATGTTGATACAATGCAAGGCAATTTCTCTATTGTTAACATAGGTGTCATAATGAATTACTCTCACAGCCATGTGAAATCAACTTTATAATAAAAAACCAATTATGTTGACCTACATTAAAATGGCAAAACACTGTTATTGGGGTTTATTAAGTATTATGTGACTTCTACACAAAGGAAACTGAATGTACAAATTTTTTAATCTATTTTGTTTGAGCAAAAGACTGAACAGGGACTTGAACCCATTCCTGAACCCTTCTAGTTTTCCCCCGGTTCAATGTTGGAAAATCTGGGCTTGCGGTGTGCGTGCATCACATCAACATTGAAGCGGGGGGGGGGAAGGGTGGAATTAAATGAAATCACATGCATACAATCAAAAGTAGTTGGGCACAGACAGATCATTGGGTATGAAAATTCTCAAAACAGGGAACAACACACATTGGCTTATTACACTGTTTACAGATCATATGCGTTTGTGTTCTCTTTGCCCTCATACTGCAAACAACACAGTCAATGTTTTTGCTAGAGACATTTTTCCAGGATAGTGTTGACATGAAAAGGGCCTGGACGAACATGGAAGTTGGCTTGCATGCTGTACGGGGGTTGTACTTCCAGGTGATAAAAGTCCTTCGATGACCTTTACCCTAAAATCCAAATTGGAAAGGTGATGGTTTTGTAGGTATGGTGTTGTATACCACAGTAGCATTCAGAAAGCAGATGTCAAGAATGTTTACGAATACTCTTTTCCACCATTTCATTGTTCTGTGCGGATGAGAGTAATACTGCACAATTTGTGCTGCCAGATCAGTTCCTCCCATGTATTTATTGTAATCGCAAACTAAAGAAGGTTTTTTAATCTCGCGATGTCCGGTTAAACTGTTTTTACTACGAATCTGCTTAGTGATGACACTGCAATTTCCGTAATTTGTCAAGAGAGTTACGCGCTTTGTGTCTTGCCAGACGACGCAAAGTTGGCCTGCCTTTGTATAAAACCGGGGGTCTTCTGTTTTTTCATTGGGAACTTTTTGGGATGAGCAAAATCAGGAATTCCTTGTGTGGTGTAGCGCACAGTTCCACAAAGCCAAATCCTAGTTGTGATAACTTGGAGACCAGAGCTGGCCTATTGTATCCTTGAAAATGACATGACCCTTGTGTTCCAGTCCTTTCACTAGATCCAAGACAACCTGGCCTGGTGCATGAAGAACGGATGGATGGTGTGTTGCCATGGTTGCAGCATGCACAGTGGAGGGTTGAATTGTTGATGTGCTTGGCCGAGACCCTGTGAACATCTTCCAAGCACACGTATACCCGGATTCGGACTCATTTAAAGAGAAGCATTTCAGTCCCCACTTGTTGGCCTTTCGCGGCAAGTACTGCTTAAAGTTCAGTCGTCCTTTAAACTTCACCATACTCTCGTCTGGTGAGAGGTTTCGTCCAGGGCTGTATATTTTGAGAAAGGTTGGCAGTACAATGTCGAGTAAAGGGCGAAGTTTTGCCAGTTTGTCGGCAGGGCTGTCGACTTGAGCTCTGTTGTTGGCTAGGTGAACAAATCTAAGGATTGCAGTGAATCTGTTGCGGGACATAGATGACGGATATACCGGACTTCGAAGGACATCTGACATGGACCAGTGCATGCTGTATCGAGGCCTTTTGTTGATGCCCATGCAAAGTAATAATGCCACGAATGCCATCATTTCGGGAATATTTTGTTGGAGTCCAAGCAGACTGACGATTGGTTGGGTTTGCAGGCAAAGTTTGCTCAGCATATATCGATTTGTCTCCGTCACCATCAGCTCCCAGGTCGCTTGACAGAAGTACAGTTGAAAAATTTGTAAAGGTGTACAGTTACTCAAATCTTCAGTAGTTCCTCTGTTTCCACTGAATTGCATGGGTGGGTTCTTCGGGTGGTTTCACACCAACCAGACCGGTAGTTTAGCTTTTCCGATGATGATGATGATGTCGGGACGCATTCCTCTTCACTATCATCCGATTCCGGTTAGGGTTAGGGTTAGGGTTAGGGTTAGGGAAGTTAAAGGTTAGAAGAAGTTAGGTTAGCGTTAGTTAGGTTAGGTTAGGTTAGGTTAGTTAGGTTAGGTTAGGTGTTGTGCTGGTTAGGCAAGAAGGGTTAGGTTAGGTTAGTTGTGTTAGTGCCAGGCCAGGCCAGTGTTGTGTTGTGGCCAGGCCAGTTGCCAGGTCAGGTTTAAAAAAGGTTAGTTAGGTCAGGGCTAGGCCAGGTTAGAGCAAGAAGGCCGAAGAAAATAGGCCAGGTTAGCCAGGTCAGGGTCAGGCCAGGGTCAGGAATAGAAATAAAAAGGCCAGGCCAGGCCAGGTTGAGGAAGAACAGGGCCAGGTCAGGGCCAGGGGCCAGGCTGTACAAAATAGGAACAGTTGTGTCAGGCCAGGGAGGTCAGGCCAGGCCAGGCCAGGCCAGGCCAGGCTCAGGCCAGGCCAGCTCAGGCCAGGCCAGGCCAGGCCAGGCCAGGCCAGGCCTGAGGCCCAGGCCAGGCTGTGGCTCAGGCCAGGCCAGGCCAGGGCCAGGCTGTGTCAGGCCAGCCAGCTCAGGCCAAATAGCCAGGCCAGGCTCAGGCCAGGCTCAGGCCAGCCAGGCCAGGCCACAGCCAGCCAGGCCAGGCCAGGCCAGGCCAGGCCAGCCAGGCCAGGCCAGGCCGGGCCAGGCCAGGGCCAGGCCAGGCCAGGCCGGTCAAAACAGGCCAGGCCAGGCCGGCCCCCCAGCCCGGGGCCCGGGAGGCC
>CM055816.1:19137737-19202737 GCA_029582265.1 Zoroaster sp. YZ-2022
AACCTGTGATTAACTTGTTGGCCTCAAATAGTGAACAAATAATTATAAATCAGGACAGCAAATAATATTTTATGTTTTAATGTTTTAATCATATGGCACATTGCGCACAAACAAGTACCATGACCGGGAACGAACCCATACTCTGACAACACTAGACTGCTCGGCCATCACACTCCAATGCCTCCAACATCCCTAACTACAAACAATACTTTATAATTATAGTCTTTCAGTGGCGTAACTAGACTCTAATTTTCAAGAGGGAAATTCAGCCTTTTATTAATTTTCGTTTTTAATTTATTCTCACTAATCCTCGACGGATTTTTTTCGTTCAAGGTATCAAATGAAAGCTAATAACTTTTCCTAATCCCTAAAAATAGCAATTTAACATTTAAATTAATTTTTGACCGTCAAATCGACCTAAAATCGGCCAATGCATCTTTAAGGCCTGAACCCAATGGTCAATGTCAAGATCAGGGTTAGGCCTACAACTTAGGTTGAGGGTCGCGTCATAATCATAGTCCAACAACAACGGAACAGCTTTGTGTTCGTCCCTAGGACAAACACCTAGTGTCTAGTTTTATCTTGGTTTCATGTGGTACCTCCTATGTTTGATCCAGCCCATTATTGGGTCCCTTTTTGGGGGCCCCAGGGGCCACACGCAGCAGGGGGTCCCCGGCAGACATCCATATCTGAATATGTTAGGTTACACAATAAATGTTCCTGTACTCGGATATTGGTACCTTGTTCGTTTGACCAAAATGCTCTGGGCTGCCGCTCTATGACTTTGTCCAGTAATTCTTTAGCATTCAGCACTTGGCTCCGTTAAGTTATAGTTTCCCCCCACTCTCCGTCAAGTACTTCCTATTTACCTTAAGTAATCCCCACTCTCCGTCAGTAATTCACACTCACCTTAAGTAATTCTTACTCACCTCAAGTAATTCCTATTCACCTTAAGTAATTATTACTCACCTCAAGTAATTCCTATTCACCTTAAGTAACTCGTACTCACCTTAAGTAATTCCCATTCTCCTTAAGTAATTACACTTCGCCTTTTTTAATTTTTTTTATTATTATATACTTTATTTAATCTCGATAGCATCATAGGTTATGACATAATAATACAATTTAAAATGACATATCCTCTTTACGTGATGGTCGAGGGTCCAATCATTGCCTTCAGGGACAAACTTCAGCCTTAAGGGGGCTCCTTATTTATTGAATAAATAGTTTGAATTTGAGTTTTGCCTCCGTGTTACTTTTTGTCTGTCGCGTCTGTCTAAGTTTAAGTGGTGTCACGTGCGGCGATAAACGGTTTCCATAGGACCTGCCTTCAAGTACCGGCTGGACTGCCGCTCGCCCGGAACTTTTTGTAATATTGTTAATTGAGGGAACCACAAAATTATAATTTCTAGATCTCGTGTTGTAGTGGTGGCGTCCCTAACCTTGACAAAAAACTGATTAAGATATGACGGGCATTTCCCATAAAAAATACCATGAGCAATGTTGAGGGCTAGTTGAGACACCCTGTTTTCTATATGTAGGTATCCAATATCATGAAATTCCTGTAAATTAAGGTGATATCTTGGACCAACATTATAAATAAACTGAACCATTTTGTTTTGAAGAATTTGAAGTTTACTTTTGAGAGCGGAGCTGATTCCATAAAACCAGGACATGCAGGCATAGTCAATATGGCTTTGTATAAGCGTGGAGCACAAAATCTGTCTGGTAGTTTTGTTAAGAAAATGTGCGTGTCTATACAGGAATTTCAATTTATTGTTAGATTATTTTAAAATATCATCAACCGTATTCATACCTGACAAGTTTTGATCCAACTCAATGCCAAGATACTTAACACATTTCTGAGATGAAATAACCTGACCATTACATTCTATAGAGAAATTACGGATTCTTTTACATTTACCTTTAGAACCGAACAACATACATTCACATTTACCCATATGTATTGAAAGTTTGTTTTCAATCAGCCATCTATTACATGATTCTATTTCGCCAGAAAGTTTCCTGGCTATTGTATCTGGATCTTTACATAATCATTAATGACCTTTAAAGATACATCACCCTTGTTTGGCTCAAGAGACCCCAACATAGAATTTAAAAAGATAACGAATTTTTTAAAGATAATATCGTTATTTAAAACATGCTTGATTCTGACTGACAGCTGCGCTGGCCAATTGGAAGCCGACTGCACATGTTGGCCGTTGCACTACAATAAATCGTGTGGTCACCTGCAAGCTGAGGATTAAAACAGTGACCCAGCATTAGTAATTTGAGTTTTTAATTAACTGGTACTAATCCTTGACAGATTTTTTCGTTCAATGTCTCAAAGGAAAGCTCATAACATAAACATTTAAATATTTGTTCATCCCAATCACAGGAGATGTGTCATTAAACATTAATTTCTTATCTAAAGATACACAAGTGTCAAAAGTAAAAAATGTAAACTTAAATTAACAATAAAATCAATAAAATTACACCCTTATATTATTAAATTTCTAATTTAATTAAAAACATTGAATTATATTTTGTTTTAATGTTTATTGCATAAATAATCTTTTAAAAATTAGGGGTACTATTCAGGGACCACAAGTTATAACAGCATTTCATTTCAAATTTCGTTTCAAACACACTAAAATGTAGAATGTAAGCAAATTTAAGACAAGAACATTATAACGGCAACTTTGATTACATACACATGTACATAGCAAAATATTACAACAGATCTTTTGTGTGCACTGAACGCTACTGTTAAAATAGCAAAATGAATTTTGATTTGCAGATGGGGTGGACTTTGTGAAGCATTTTTGCTATGCAATACATGGGAAGTCTTTCACTGATGTCCACTTTCAGTTAAACATGTTTTCTTGTTCAGGATGATAGACTTCCTGTATACAAGTTGGATTATCTTCCACATGAAAATGAGTGGTTTGCAAATCAAGTATCTGTGCAGTTTCGTAAAACATTTTAATTTGGCTATGCATGTAAATGATTAACACACAAAAGAGCATTAAATCCCACACCAACTTACTTATAGATCTGCATTTTTTTTTAAGCATATTGTTGGTTTGAGGTCAAATCACTATGTAAATTAAGAAAAACAAAACAATTGTTCCAAAATTACATTTTATTTTCAAATTTGTTGCTTATTGATTTATACAGTAAAAAATAATGCTATTTGACGTTTATAACTATGGTTCAGCTTTGGTGACAATTGGATAATAAATACGTGATTTTTTTAAAATCTAAAACATTTTTGTAAAAATAAAGATCGACTTAAAGTTTATACATTATCAATCGTCTTGAGAAATGATTCAGTATGAAATTATGTCATCAGTCTTTGAGGAAATTGTGTTTGAAGTCCCCAAATCCGATGTTATTTCTATGGTTCAGCTAACTTAAAAATAAGGGCCTATAAACTCTACTACACAATACATGTCAAAACATGAGCATCTGTTTTGCTGAATATTTATGAAATTATGCTTCAAAACTAGAATATCAGAATATAAAGTCTACTCTTTTTAAAACACGATGGTAAATCTCCCCTTGAATAAAACAATATGACCTTCTAAGTTCATGTCTGTAACTACATGATCCACAATTAATAAGAATTGCAGATACGTATACATGTACAGCATACAAACAGATTACTCATACATTGTACACTGTACATCTTTCTTCACATCACCTCTGAACATAACTTGCTATTTCAAGCCATTGAATTGTTTGTAATAATAATAAATTGATTTCATAATTTAATAATTCACCCAGTCAGTTTCCCTTGTGATTTATTACTTGATAATAATTTGACATACATTAAATAGTCATATAATTATTTTAAACTCATGTAGGCCAATTGAGAAAAAGTAATCAATACAGAAACTTTAGTTGTGTCACAATGTATGGTGTATTTGATTGAAAATGCAGTATGACTGTACATATCCACAAATCCAAGTCAATCCTCAGTTCAATCTATTGTCTTTGTATATGAAGGCCTACATGTACACATATACCTTCGTTTCTCCAGGAGAGAGGGTCTAGTCCTTCCTCCATGGTCTGTGCAAACATTACCCCAAGGTCACTGTGTGGTCAACCATGGGTCAACATGACAGCATACAACAATACATGTAAATACTTTCTTCCTCCATGGTATGACAGCGCATACAAACAGTATACACTACAGGGCTCCATGTATGCATGGTTATGCACTTGCATTACCATGGAGGAACTGAAGGAAAGAAATTACTATTTTTGTTGCTCTATTTTCAGTCACATGCACAAACTTAACAATAATAAACAGAAAGTATAACACTACAGGAGCAGCAGTCAATGTTTCTTTGTTCACACAAAATGTATCTAAAAATTTACCCAGTCAGTTTCCCTTGTGATTACAAATTCATACGTATGTATTCAGTTATTATCATCCAGCAAACTTGAATCCTCAATGTCGATTGGTCAATTACTAGCATAATATATTCCCATAATTCTACTGCAAAGAAAGACATTGCACTGCATATTGAATGCAGTGCGTGTACACATACATGTAGGCGTATCTTCCTTTTTGCTTAATGCTACTCCACAAAACCACAAAGAAGTACACTAACAAAATGGCATATCAATCAATAGGAATTCTAGCAAGTCATTTCTGTCATACATAGCCTGAATGATTTACGAAGGACATGATCAAGTTTGCAGCTGGATGATAAATTAAGTTATCACATGCGCACTCGTGGAATACGGAAAAATGTAGCGCATCTGTTCCCATATGCAACTCGAAATGGGACGCAGAAGCGCTATCTTTTTCTGTATTCCACTCGTGCTTGTGTGATAACTAATACTTATTCATATGTAGGCCTACCTGGGTTGCTAATTCGTAAGTATATGGATTACATTCGTATAGGTATACGGACAGTGGCATAGTGATGGGATCTTCAGTTTGTGCTGTCGTTGCAAAAAATACATGTAAATTCCCCTTTCCCCATTGTACAAATTAGTAAAAATCTGTGCAGACTCTTTCTTGAAGGCTAAATGACCATAGTAATCCAATAGTAATGCCTAAATACGTACATGAATAAGTAATCTGTACGTACAAATTTTTAATCAGTATCCGCAGATACATATTGTTATTATAATTTTTTTTACCATGTCCTATACACTTCCATATTTTATGTCTAAAAACCTCTCACAAACAAAATACAAAACATGTTAGAATGCGACCAACAGTTTACACCATTTTCATTTCTCTCAATACATGCTTGATCAAATCTATTCACATTAGTGACTACGTTTTTATATTAATGCATTCATGCCTCCATGGTTCATGAGACCGATCCGCAATTATGTAACAGGGACCTGACCTCAAGGGTTCGCCATGCTTCCTCCCCCACTCCACCAGCAGTGGCCTAGGCATTTGGCTTGAATTAACCTGTACAATCAACACCGCAAACAACCAATATATACTTAGCTTTACACACAGATCAATCTAATGGCATGGAGGCAACACAAATCTGTGCATACCAAAACCATGCTAGAGTGGTGTTTGGAATCTACATAATATGCAGATATGTATAAAACAGGCATGAGTAGATTGTACACTGTACACTGTACATCTTTGTTCACATCACCTCTGAACATAACTTGCTATTTCAAGCCATTGAATTGTTTGTAATAATAATAAATTGATTTCATAATTTAATAATTCACCCAGTCAGTTTCCCTTGTGGTTTATTACTTGATAATAATAATTTGACATACATTAAATAGTCATATAATTATTTTAAACCCATGTAGGCCAACATCAATTGCAAGAGAAAAAGTAATCAATACAGAAACTTTAGTTATATTTATTGTTTATGTTTTGTACTATGTTTAAGGATGCACCGTCTTTGACGTGTGCCACTGATTTGAAAGTGTAACTCACAGTCCAATAAATTGATTGATTGATTGATTGATTGTATGGTGTATTTGATTGAAAATGCAGTATGACTGTACATATCCACAAATCCAAGTCAATCCTCAGTTCAATCTATTGTCTTTGTATATGAAGGCCTACATGTACACATAAACCTTCGTTTCTCCAGGAGAGAGGGTCTAGTCTGTGCAAACATTACCCCAAGGTCACTGTGTGGTCAACCATGGGTCAACATAAAAAGTCCCCTGTACAGTATGCATATGACAGTATACAACAATACATGTAAATACTTTCTTCCTCCATGGTATGATGGTACGGGGCATACAAACAGTACATGTACAGTACAGGGCTCCATGTATGCATGGTTATGCACTTGCATCACCATGGAGGAACTGAAGGAAAGAAATTACTATTTTTGTTGAGTCACATGCACAAACTTTTTCAGTCACATGCACAAACAATTTTTCTTTGTTCACACAAAATGTATCTAAAAATTTACCCAGTCAGTTTCCCTTGTGATTACAAATTCATACGTATGTATTCAGTTATTATCATCCAGCAACACAAATCTGTGCATACCAAACCCATTTAAAAAAATTATTTTTACGCAATTCGCCCCACACAAGGCCAATGGCCACTCCAAGGTGGGGGCTACTAAGTCATTGAGTTGTTACAACGACTCCACACTGAAGAAACCAGCCCCTCGCACCGAAACAAGACAAGTTAATAACCAGCCTCTTCACGGTGCGAATAGGACTGGGAGGGGTAACTATAGTCCAGAACAAGGCAGTTGCTAAACTGCCTCTGCCCCTATAAGCAATTATGGTTAAGTGTCTTGCTCAAGGACACAAGTGTCACGGCCGGGATTCGAACCCACATTTTGCTGCTAACACCAGAACTTGAGTCCGGTAAGCTAGACCGCTCGGCCACGACACTCCATGCTAGTTTAAACTCATATTGACAGTGTGTGTTTGGAATCTACATATGTAGATATGTATAAAACAGGCATGCGTAGATAAAATAAGGCAGTTCAGTCAGCCAGGGTACGACCGTCAAGCAAATTACCATGGATTTGGTTAGTCTTGTCCAAGGTTCTTTGGTTGTGCCCTCTCACTGTGCTTGATCAAAACTATGGTCCCTACCACCACCAGCATGCCGCCATACACATTACATTATATGACCGTACCATGCACTGTAACCGTACATAGACACCTCCAAGGTGCAATACTAAAACAGTTATCCCACTAGCACAAGTAGAATAAGGAAAAATGTAGCGCTCCTGCGTCCCATATGCCACAAGTCGAGGGCCAAGTGGCATATGGACACAGACACGTTATACATTTCTGTATTCCATGAGTGCGCATAGGATAACAAATTTATCTTCCAGCAAACTTAATTGAAAGGAACAAAAACAGTTTTTATACTCTTTTACTTATTTTACTTTCAACCTTTCTCAAAAATTTGGATCCAGCAAACAAGCTCAAATAACTTTCATAAATTTAATTCAACTCAGCAATTCTGAAACATGTCTGTAAAATGTAAATTTTTATTTTATTTTTAACTGTAGGTTAACTGTGCCAGTCGCTTGATGCTTGCAATACGCGGAGTGCAATATGGGTTTCTTTATTGCACACTTGGTGACCAATCAGAATCGAGGATTCAAGTTTGCTGGAAGATAATCAGTGTTGTCTTTCCACTGCAATTTGAAAATTTTGCAGCTTTTTATGGTTTATTCCAATAAGACTGTGAAAGTCTTGTGACTGTGTGTGATTGTTTCTTCGCACAATAAACCAATATACTTTGGGACCAAATGGTCCCAAAAGTATTTGAATACGCGTGAGACTTACATGATCTATTATTGGCACAAAGTTTTCCAGTTCCTCAGAAATAATCTAAAAATCCATTGTAATCACCCTTTCTTTGAAATGCTACTCATACTGCACATGAACATTTAGTAAATCATGCCATCAAAAACGCAGATTCAACCAAAATATCGGGAAGTAAATAGGAAGAAACTATTAATAGTAAACTTGCAGGTACAACCTTGTATAAATAACTCTTTTGGGAGGGGTGTTGGCTCTAAAAAAAAAAAAAAAAGCCGTTGTGGTCTCGAAGTTTCGAACAGTATACTCTGCTCGGCTTCAGGAGCCAACACTCCTCCCAAAAGAGTTATTTATACATGGTTGTATCCGCAAGTTTACTATTAATAGTTTCTTCCTATTTTCCACACCATGCAAATCTTCAAACATCACTTATTGGGAAGTAAGTTAACCCTGTGAATTATTCACAGAGATTACATGTATGTGATATTATAACATTCACATACACATTAAATATAAACCAACCTAAATGCAGCTGTTGCAAAGCCGTCTTCTTTTTCCTCTTTTGACATTGAATGACAAAGTCTGCTTGAACATGAAACGCGTCACCTGGTACTGCTATGTTTGGGAGACCGAACAACATGGATAGACTTTTAAAGCTTGCTGTGGAGGTACTGCTTGCTGTCTGTCCTTGGCATGCTGCTAAGGGTGCTGGTGTGCATAATTATGGCTGTGGTGCATTTGAAAGACAACCTTAGCTTCTCGTGGTGGCGGTGGGGGCATTTGGATACTGGAGAAATCCTTCGGTGGGAAAAAGAAAATGTGAACCTTGTTAGACAAGGGGAACCGAATGAGATGTACAAATTAATATTAAGCCTGGAATCTCATGAAGGCTATGGCCTTTGTGGCCCTTTTATTAACCTTGATGCCCCTCTTAAAATGCTTCCATAGATACTTTCATCTGTTGACAGTGGTGCCCTTCACTGATAATATTTATTTATTTTGTGGCGCAATAGGCCGAATATATTCATAATCAGACAAAAAACATGATAAATCATTTAATAACAGTGATGCTGTTGAAACCACTCGGCCCTCGGTGGGAGAAAGAAACGTGGGGACACAAGTGGTGTATATGTTTGAAATGTATTTTGATGGCATTTCTATTAAAAGTTACGATCCGGAAACCCACTTAGACATCTAACCACTGTGACCCTGACCTTTGACCTTTTGAACATTTGAACATTTGACTTTTGAAAGATATTCATAATGTATGTTATTAGCCTTGCATTATAGTAGATTTAGCATGATATGCTCATGTTGCTTTTGGTCCTGTAAATAACATTTCAAATGCAAATCGGATAGCATTCGAACAACCAACCCAATGCTTAATTTGATAAGCCATAATTTGCGAGTTAGATTTGAATAATGTCTGGTACAATGACTTGGTCACAAGTGAATACTCACATTTGAATTCCTCAGACTAAAGACAGTGTTGCTATGCCACGTGATCCGAGGCAAGCTTTTGTGTAGCAACCTCCAGATCAGCAAAGCCTGGTACTATTGTGCCATACACATTCATTGAAAATTGTGACCTGTCACCACAAAATGAGCTTAAAGTCGGAAATTTAAACAATTGATTTTTGGTATTTCTGGATTCAGTAGTAAAAGAGCTTTCCAACGATATATAACACTTGGGGTTACAGCGATCCCCCAGACCACCAGATGGGGATTTCCGTCTTTGTTTCAAGTTGTTTGTCAGAACACGATAAAAGCTACCAATGAAATTGGCCTGAAATTGAGGTTTTTAATTTGTCTGATCGAACTGAAAATTTGGAATTCGATATAAGGAGATTTACAAATTGCAAATATAATTAAAAAAAATTAAATTAGGTCTCCCCTCCGAATTTTCACTTTTCCTGCTGTACTGTGAAATGGTATAGTGCGACTTTACGCTCATTTCGTTGTAACAGGTCACAACTGTGTATGGGTGTTCACTGTCTCTTACTGTACATAACTACCCAAGAGATTGCCCCGAATCATGTGACATACATGTAGCAACACTGTCTTTAGTCAGAGGAATTCAAATTTGAGCATTCACTTGTGAAAAAGCAAGTCATTGTACCAGACATTATTCAAATCTAACTCACAATAATGGCTTATTCACCATCGTTTAAGGATCTTCTCAAAACTCTTTGAATTTTCCAGTGGAACCACTCAGTGTTCAGGAATGCACATTGTTCTGCTGGGAACAGGCAGTGTTTCATTTGCAGACGTGTTTCCAAAGGGAACGTTCATTTAGAACATTCTATAGACCATTACAGCAGTGCTCGGTAAACACTGGAAATCTAATTTGCATATTGATCAATTGCCCATGTTACAAAGGTTTGCTCACAACTAGTAGGAAATGGTAGCCCAATCATTGTTCAAACTGGTAGATGGAAGATTTTAAGCTTGTCGGACTTCAGTCATAAAGTAGAGTTTCATCACTACAATTGATAATTAATCTGCAGGATCATATTTAAAATATGATCCTGCAGTTATGTTGGCTTTTGTGGCCTAAATGATGCAAACATTTTGTGTTTCTGTTTGATTGATGATCCAGGAACTCATTGCATCGCTTTATACATCAATGAACTCAACTGTCTGTTATTTTTTGCTTTTTATAGCAAATGGTCTTTTATTATTGCTTATTCTCGTCTGGGAGTAGTCGGGCCCCCATAACAGTCTTTTAATGTGTACATTCACTAGGATATCGGACAGTTCCATAAGGAACAGCTGCCATTTCAAGTGGGAATATGGACGTTCCCAAACGGAATGTTCTTATTGTAGGAATTGAAACTGTGTATGGTGGGGGGAAAACACACGGGGAGGCTTGGGGTTTAAAATGGAAATATGTCTTAATTAAGAGTTGTGGTGGCTCTGTAAAGAGATGGTGGTGAAACAACTCAATGTTCCATGTGGCTTGATCCATGCCTTTCCAAACCTCCCTGATTGTAATAATTGTTGAACAAGTACATCTGATCCCTTACAATTATAAATTAAAACCTATATCTTAGTGCACAATCACTGGCCTTGGTCAATCCTGTAGGTTTTAATACAGGTACATGTAGTGGGGTCATGTATGTTGACAGCCAGCAATAACCTTGATAGGTATTCTCAGGCTATGTGCAAGACAAAATCCCAAAGCAGTGAGCTACACCAGTACATTGTATGTAAGATTATAAATGACAGCGGAAGTAATACCTACATGTACCTGAACAGAATGAAAGCCCAGTGTCCCTCACCATTCGTTAATCACCATTTATGTTCCATCACCAGTACAGACCCTCTGAGCACAGTTCAACGCAGGCTTTAACAAAAGAAAGAACAGATATTGCCATGCTTTACTGTGAACCAATACAATAGTGGTGATGTAAGACAGTTGGGCATTATTGTAAAGGGAATAGACCCCGGTACTGATGACGTCATGGTTTGTTTACTGCATAGGGGGTGTCATGGTTGAGCGGTCTAGCGCAGCAGACTCAAGCTCTGGTGTTTCTGATCAGTGTGGGTTTGAGTCTCGTCTTGACACTTGTGTCCTTAAGCAAGACACTTAACCATTGCTTCGTCATTCAGTTGGGACGTAAAGCCGTAGGCCCCGTGTGTTGTGTAATGCACGTTAAAGAACCCAGTATACACTTGTCGTTAAAAGAAGGGGTTCGCCCTGGTGTTTCTGGCATGGTCGCCTGCATCAGTGTTTTAAACTTTATTCTTTGCCCAATGTTTTGAAATAAAAATAGCTCATTAATTGACTATTTGATGTAAAGGAGTTGAGAAAGAGGCCCAAATGTACTGCACATGTTCATGTAGCTCACAAATACTCACCCAAGTCATAACATGGTTGTCAAACTTATGCAGATGGATGGGACGGTTTCTGTGGTCAGCATCATGATAGTTCAACCTAAACACATCCCAGGAATTTATGCAATTATTTCATAATCTTTCAGCTTAAAATCACTAATACAGCAAAGTTGAAAGATAACCATAACTTTTAACCTTGCATTACGGTAGATTTAGCACTGTTATAAATGCTCAATGCTTTCTCGTCTTAACATAAAGTTTCACTGGCAAATTGGGTGGGATTAAAACCAATATTCTAGTGCTTACATTTGTACAGTACCATTTGTACCATGATCAATCAATGTAACTTATGTCATAAAACAAGAGTGGCACATGGCTTTTGTCAATGTTATGAATAATGTGCCAGATAGCTTGTAATGCACACGCAGTGTAATTAGTAATTAAAAGACGCAACATTTGCGTCAAGCCAATCATCAGGTAGTTCCCCAGTAGTTAAAGACTTCTGGTAGATCTGTTGAAGCAGAGGAGCAATACTATCTGCACACTCCTTTAAGTCTAAGACCTTGTCCTTCGCATGTGATAGTAAAAACTGCAATCTGAGATGTACATGTAGGTTATGACAAGTAACCTGTGTACATGTACCCCATGACTAAAATGGCAGCGGAGGTAATACCTACCTGAACAGAATCAAGGCTCACCGCCAGTGTCCCTTACATTCGCCATTTTTATTATGACTTATGTTCCCTCACCAGTACAAACCCACCAAGCATAGGCGATCGTAGGCTAAAAGAAAGAACATATATCATCCCTTACTTGTTTCCGGTTTACATTGTTTATCTTTATCTTCATGAGATTTAATTGTAGTAATGTGTTCACTCCTTGTATTGTTTGTATGATTGTTTGAAGTTTGGCTGAATAAATAATAATAATAATAATAATAATACATTATTGGCAGGTACTGTAACTTATCGCACTGTGCATCAATAATTTAATACTGTATGCATCACTGGGTATTAATAAATACCTTGGCGAGTTGAGAGCTTCTTATTGGTCCGATCACGTGGGGGTGTATTAACTGTGATATAAAGACCGGCTTTGAGAACAGACGAATAAATGGCCCCTGAACCAGCATACACTGTGAAATTAGTGCTTGCGCATTGTGCTGTCTCCTTCATGCATCTTGGTTTCATTTTGGCGATTTGGCACTGCGTGATCTTGCACACGTACATGTACGCATACGCCCTGAAAATGTATCAATATTTCGAGGTAGCAGGTGCGCGCGTATGCACCCACATTTCCTTATATGGTGTTAATTACATTCAGAGCTCATATAGTTGACAGTCTGGTTCTAAAGCATGTGCCTTAATATTGGTGCATAAACAAGACCAACGGCGCACCCAGGATTTTGTCTTAGGGGTGGCTCAAAGAAAATGTTACTGTCACAAATCAACTAGGCCTAGTATGTATATGTACGTATGTATGTAATTTTGGGTTGTATGTATGTATAATAGGTATGGATGGATGGATCTTCCCATTAGGAACTCGGTAACCTCCCATGGAGGGGCATAAACGCCAAGCTGGCAAGAGCCAATCTCACTCACAGTGTGAGTCTCACACACAAACATTAGTGTATCGTCTATAATTACGAACTGCACAAATCAATCGATTGTGATTCAGTAACTACCTTCTTTCCATCAATGGGCGGCAAATTCCATGAACAAGTGGGCGGCAAACCCAGATCCTACCGGTAATCTTTTTCTTTTTTGTTGTTGCTAAAACGGTGTCACATAATAATTATTTATATCAGATTACTGTTAACAAATAAAATTAAAACCCTAACCTGGGCATGTATGTGATGTGTAATTTGGAAAGGGTAGGATTGCAGGCCTTTTTAATGCCCTGCACATAGCCGAGTTAAAGAAAAATGGAGAAAAGGAAGCAACACATGATAAAATAAGATTGGATCTGGTCGTTGCACCAGAGTTACATGTTCATGCATATTCATTATACAACATCTAAAAATAAATCATTGTGGGTAAACAAAAATGTATTACTTTTTCCTTACACTTGTCCGGCATTCCCTTGAAAAGGGAAAAACACTTAAATTTGAAAAATGCCGGAACCACGTAAAATATATTTTAGCCCGGACAAATTGGCACGTTGGTTTGAAATGTTTATGTTATTGTTGCAAATTTAAACAATTATAGTGAGATTTCATGAGACATAATAAAATAATTTTGGCAGAAAGAAGAAACAAATGCGAGTGGCATAAGATGAAAAGAAATCCACCCTTTCTCCTCCCCCTCTCTCTCTCATTTTTTTCCTTCTTCTTTTTGTCCCTTTTTTTCGTGGACCCTCTTGGGGGGGGGGGGGGCTCAAGCCCCCCGAGCCCCCCCCCCTTGGGTGCGCCGTTGAACAAGACAAGGTACCACGCAAAAACTAGACTCGGTAAAATGTGGCCCTTGAACATGAGTACAAAAAATAGGCAAATATCGACAACGTAAAATTAACAGATTTTGACCGTTTTAACCGTTTATTTCATGAAAAAGGTATTTATTAATGGGAATAAGAGTGTGAGGACATGATCTTCATGAATGTGGTAATGACCTTGGTTGGTGGTTGGCCACTGTTAACAGACCTTGCTTTTGGCTCGGTCCGTTAACAGCAGAAAGCCACCAACCTGGTCATTACCACGCAGTGAAGACCGGGTCCTCACACTGTTATTCCCTAATTATTGTGAGGGGAATTATGGGGGCATGCATTATATTTTCAAACATGAGCCTCCAGCTACATAAATGTAGTTAATGCTTATAAACACCCAGTTCAATTGTATTTGTTGTTTTACACTTACAGATTAGGCCTATTTATACTCCACCAACTCTTACCTAATGCCAAATGATTTTTACATGATTCAAACCCCATTAGGCCTAATTAGGACAAACAAGCTAACGTTACTCCTGCGTCGGCGGTGGGAATACGAGTTTGTGTGATTATGAGTTGGTAATTAAGAGTACCGTCCACGTATGTAATTCGCCGCACTCGTGAAATGACGCACCTACTTTTGGCTTAGCATTTCTCGGAAAACTTACAAAATTATGGCGAATTACTGGTTGCATAAATTTATCTAAGTCGTGCTTGTTACAGAAATAAAAATTACAGTGAAATTGTATGATTTACTGCAAAGTTAGTGCTTGTGAAAGTGGAAAAAGTCGTTTATCCACTGATTTTACAAGATACAAATAGTAAGAGATTTACATGACCTCAATTTTTTTCCTGAACATCTGTGATTTTATTGTTCTATGCTGTCAACAAGCTGTTGTCTGTGGAAACCAAAATATATGAATGCTTTGCATTTGCAATGATTTTTTAAAGAAATACTGATCCTCAAAATGGACACATTCCTTATGCAGAAGCGAACGAAGACTACTTAATTCATTGGTGTTTATTTCGTCGGCAGTGGAAAATTATTGAGAAAAAGAAACATTAAATATCATGGTTATGAAAAGAAATCTTTTATTTGATAAATCAGCAATTTTACACATTTCAACATTTTAAAGTAGTTTTTTGAAAAATTTTAGCCACCTTCCAATATTGGTCTTTCAAGAATATTGATTAAAAGTTTTGAGAGCTTATCCAAATTATACCATTTTATTTTAACAATCAAAAACAATATTTTTATTTTCAAGATTAAAAACAATTAGTCCAGTTGATTATATAACCTAATTAGCTGCGTCATTTAGGGTAAATTGAGGACACGAGTTGGCAGGGGTACGACTTCACCAAAATGAGTAAATTACAAGTTCATGTGTTAGCTGATCGGCCCGTATCATGTTGATTTATGAAGTTGAATCATGCAAAATACAACATAATTCCCTTAATACTTATGTTCATTGTTGGTCAGCCGTTCGGTGATTTAAATGGCCAGTTTGAAGTTATATTTTTCGCCTTTGAGTTACAAATCCGTCATTGTAATTATTTTCTTAAAGAAATGCTGATCCTCAAAATGGACACATTCCTTATAAAAGAAGCGAACGAAGACTACTTAATTTGTTGGTGTTTATTTCGTCGGTAGTGGAAAATTATTGAGAAAATGAAACATTAGTATCATGTTTATGAAAAGAAATCTTTTATTTGACAAAATGTTAACAGCATTTTTATACATTTCAAAGTTTTAAAGTACTTTTTGCAAAAATTTTAACCACCTTCCATTTTATTGGTCTTTCAAGAATATTGATTAAAAGTTTTGAGAGCTTCTCCAAATGATACCATTTTATTTTAAAAATCGAAAACAATGTTTTTATTTTCAAGATTAATTTTTTTTTTACAACCATCTGGAATAAGATGAAACATGATTCAACTGTTTTTCTTCTTGGGTACATTTTCTGTGCCCCCATGAACTTTAACAGTTTTGGGGTGAGTCATTATACCAACATCAATTTTCTGATGACCACAATTCTGTGCGTCTCAAAAAACGGCGCTCGAGACGTCCACGCGTATGATCATGCATTGAAATTCAGCATTTTACAAGAGAATCCTTCACTGAGACGAACCGAAACACCAAACTGCTAATTTCATTTGTAAGTTACCGTCCAGTTGATTATATAACCTTAGGTGCGTCATTTAGGGTAAATTGTGGATATATTTCGCCCTTCGAGTCCTAACGCATGCGCAGTAAGAAAATATATATCGTGCCGAAAGTGGGTTCTTCTGACATGAGGGGTGTGGAGTACCAATATACGCTGGAGGCATGGGGCAGTCATTTCAATCAATACAGATGTCTTGTCGGTCTAAATCTTTAATTCCAATGAGATAATGGTAATTATGTATGGCTAATTAAAAAATTGCGAAAAAGTGCATTTCCCCCAACAGTAAATTTTTTCCACACACAACATATATACGGCGCTAAGTTCATTTGACGTTTTTAACCCCCCATATGACGTTTGAATCGATGAGTCCATTCCAAGTTTTAGTGGACCACCTCCTGGTCGTTTGAGGGCAGTATTCTTGGCCGGTGGAGCTTTAGAAAGTATGAACGGAGGCCTCTCAAACTGGGGAAACATATATTTCCCCCAAAGTCGATTTCCCCCTATGGATTTTCCCTCTAATCAGCGTCTAGGTATATATATATATATATATATATATATATATAATGTTAGTTCCCACCATAGGGGAAAATTCAAAAATCAATTTATAACAGCACAATGCAACATGTCACTGGTATGATACGTATGTAAAATACATGCACAACTGTGCCCGGATGGTAGTACTCAGTACTTTTTCAGATAGCGTGCGGGATTAGACAGACAGACAGACAGACAGCCCGACAGACAGACAGACAGACAGACAGACAGACAGCCCGACAGACAGACAGACAGACAGACAGAAACTGGCCTCAAAAAGAAACTTATCACTTATTCAAACGGTCATAAAGAAAAATTCTGTTCATAAAAATACACCAAATTTGCACACAGGACTACTTCAATACTTTACTTTAAGCACATGTCAGTAACCATGTGGTTGCCTTAATGACACAAGGGAGAAATGCACTGACATGGAACAGCTTGCTGTATCACATGTCACAGCCCAACAATTTCAGCAACAGAGTTACACACATGTCAAAGAAACAAAAGAAAGAATCTTGAAGGACAGATTCGCACTCAGCACCTGTTTGATCAAATTGCTGTGCATGAATGGGTTTGTATGGGATATTCTCTATGCTGATCTTCATAGTGGGTTCCTGTAGTCTTTATGATTACACATCCTGTCTAAAAGTTATTCTGTAAGCTTCTGCTAATGAAATTGATATGCCACGTTTGACGACTGACCAGCGTTCGAGGGGGGTAGGAATGTTTGAGGCGGGTGAAAGTCAACGAACAATTGCTCGACGTCTAGGATGTTCGCAGCCTGCCATTGCCAATCTTATCAGCCGGTACATTGAGACGGGAACCGTAGAAGATCATCCTCGGACCGGAAGACCACGGGTAACCACACCAAACCAAGACCGTTATATGGTGTTGCAACATCTTAGGGAATGCTTTCGGCCTGCAACAAGAACGGCGGCAGAAACAGTTGGCCTTCACAACAATCGAGTCTCTCCTGGAACTGTGAGGAACCGCATGCAAGACGAGCAGCTACACTCACGACGTCCTTGCAGAGGTCAAACATTAACTGCAGCGCATCGAAGGAACAGACTGAATTGGTGTAGACATTATCGTCGCTGGAACCAGCGACAGTGGAGTGCAGTTGTGTTCAGTGACGAAAGCAGGTTTTGTCTCAATAGAAGTGATGGACGTCAGCGCGTATGGCGCAGAGGCGGCGAGCGGTATGCAGAATGCTGTATTAGAGAGGTGGATCGCTGGGGAGGACCAAGTTTGATGGTTTGGGCTGGAATCGCCACCAATTACAGAACACCACTGGTTACTATTTAAGAGAATTTAACTGCACAACGTTATGTGGACGAAGTTTTGCAACCGCATCTGACACCATTCATGCAGGCACATCCAGAGTTGACAATATTCCAACAGGACAACGCAAGACCGCACACGGCCCGCCTTACCATGAACTTCCTTCAGGAACAGGGCATTGAAGTTTTACCATGGTGTGCCTGTTCTCCGGACCTTAACCCAATTGAACATCTCTGGGATGAGCTTGGCCGACGTGTGTCAGCAAGAGAAAAATCCACCTGTCAATAGGCAAACACTGTTAGCAGCATTGCAGGAAGAATGGAACAATCTTCCCCAGGCACGCATCAGGAACTTGGTTGAAAGCATGCATAGCTTGCTTTCAGGCTCAAGGTGGACACACACACTATTGATGACTTGCATTCTGTGTTTGGATGTGTGACATGATCTTCCTGTCATTTTTGTTTTGCCTCTCACATGTGTGTAACTCTGTTGCTGAAATTGTTGGGCTGTGACATGTGATACAGCAATCTGTTCCATGTCAGCGCATTTCTCTCTTGTGTCATTAAGGCACCACATGGTTACTGACATGTGCTTAAAGTAAAGTATTGAAGTAGTCCTGTGTGCAAATTTGGTGTATTTTTATGAACAGAATTTTTCTTTATGACCGTTTGAATAAGTGATGTTTCTTTTTGAGGCCAGTTTATATATATATATATATATAATTATATATATATATATAATTATATATATATAATTATATATATATATAATTATATATATATAATATATATTTATACATATATATATATATCATATATATCATATATATGTATATATATATATATATATATATATATATATATATATATATATATATATATATATATATATATATATATATATACTACCGGAATAAAGTAACTGTGCATCATTTGAAGTTATGCTATTTTTTAATGAAAAAAGATAATACAATGATTTGTGGTGTTCTGTTAAATCACTGTTTAACTGTTAACAGGATAATCTCGAAATCTGTATGCTTGGACACTAGGCTTCGTGACACGTCCTTGAAGAGATGTGGTGTCAAAAGTCAGTTCACAAACTCAGTATCGTGTGTGTCCACCATTGGCGTTGATGCAGGTCTGAGATACAGGGACGAGATCATTGGGCCTCATGTGCAAGCGTTCATTCAAAGACAAGGACGTAACATCACGCTTCAGCAAGATAATGCCCGTCCACATGTCGCTCGTGTTGTGACAGATTTCCTGAGACAGCAGAACATTCCGGTACTCCCCTGGCCAGCTGTTTCTCCGGACCTGCCCCCTATCGAGCACGCTTGGGATGAAATGGAGCGACGTTTACGTCAAGCCCAGAATCAGCCATTGACGTTAGCTGAATTGGGACAAGCGTTGGTTCAGACATGGAACAACATTCCCCAAGCTTTCTTCAATCGCTTAGTGTCGTCTATGCGTCGTCGTTGTCAAGCCTGCATCAACGCCAATGGTGGACACACACGATACTGAGTTTGTGAACTAACTTTTGACACCACATCTCTTCAAGGACGTGTCACGAAGCCTAGTGTCCAAGCATACAAATTTCGAGATTATCCTGTTAACAGTTAAACAGTGATTTAACAGAACACCACAAATCATTGTATTATCTTTTTTCATTAAAAAATAGCATAACTTCAAATGATGCACAGTTACTTTATTCCGGTAGTATATATATATAAACGGGTAGCTCGCAAAGAAAAATTGGCTGATGCCGGACTCGAAACCGCGACCTCTCGAATACCGTACGAGCGCTCTACCAATTGAGCTAACCAGCCCCTATGTTGGTGGGCGGTCCACTTATGCCAATTATCTATTGCTCTATGGGGCCAGGTCAGAGGCCAAACCATATCTGCCGAGTAGCCAGGAATCAAGCCCCGGTTAGATGCAAACAACCTGGGTAACGGCAGTAGCGGGGATCACACAACTTGGGACACAAGCCTTTTACGTGGTTGTACACAAAGTAGATTTATAGGGAGAAACTGACCTGAATATTATATAAACGGGTAGCGAGCAAAGAAAAATTGGCTGATGCCGGACTCGAACCCGCGACCTCTCGAATACCGTACTATATAAGGCAACCAATTCGTGTTAAGTAGATAAAAACGACGATAAGCCGTCAATTTTATCGTACTTAATTTGTTCGTTGTTTTTCCATTAGGATACCTTTAGACAGCGTACTAAAGTGGCTCAAGGACAATCGAATTTCAATGCAAAATCTATAAATATTTAGATATTCATGTCAAGTAGATAACAAAGACGACAAGCTGTGACCTTTATTATCAACTGTCGTTTCAACCTTTTTTATCTGATCTGTGTGTGTATGAACGGTTTCAGCTAGAGGAATTATCTCTAAACTACTTCTGGTTTATGTATTAAAACTGTAGGGACAGAATAAAGATAAAGCACATTCTGTTTTACTCACATGCTTGTTATTCTTTGACGTAAGCCTTACATAGGTAGATTTTTGGCACGCTAGAATAGCAAAAAAAAGGTACCGTACCTTGCAATGACATTTCACCTGCGAAGTTTTGCCGATCGTCGTGTTTCAAGTTTATTAAGTCTGCCTACAGTGTGTTTTGTCAGATATACCTATTTTTCACGAACTTGAAAGGAGTTGACTTTTTTGAAGACATCTAATTTTCATAACATTTGTTTCTCTACTTATACAAGATCGTTGACAAATTTGAAGTTGAAATTCGAGCCACATAGGTGCCATGTTCGAACCACATAATGTTACATGGGTGTGCTCACACGCTTACATTTGCAGTAATACCCTTGTTCGTTTATAATAAAGTAAATTAAAATGTCTTTACATTAAATATGTAGTTTTTGCAGTAAAAACAAGCTTCTGACAACTATTAAGAAACAAACATGTTCGGAAATCAAACGTAATATACTAGTCCTATATGGGTAACTGCAAAAGATGTCCCTCTGTGTTGCCCGTTTGGGCTGTCAGGGGTTGGAATAAGGCATATAAACAAAAACAAACAAACATTTATCACAAAATTTAATCTGACCTTTTTAGACAAGGCTGGATTATACATCCGGCCAGACATTTGAAATTTGCTTCCCAAAGACAGATTTTCTAGGGGGAAATGGAAGTGACTTCGCTGGTGCATTGTAGCGACACAGTCATGTATGGGTGGATCCAATGTCCGCCAATGTCCCTAAACATATTTTTTATGAATCTTTATTTAAAATAAATTTAAAACCACTCGAATTATGTGAAGTTATATTTGACTTTTGGATCCTCATGAATATTTAAATTCCTGTAACCTGTAGAAAAGACTGCTTTTGCGATTATGCCTACTAACTTCAAATTAAGAAATGCATTAAACATTCAACCTGTGAAAGTTTCAGCTTGTAGCTTTGTGTCATTCGCAAGCAGGGCCGTAAGCGAGCAGGGGGGCTCAGTCGCCAAATGAAGCATCAAAGGTAGTAGAACAGGGGTTGGTCCAGAATAAATTTTCAGTCGGCAAACCTTGAGCTATGGGTTTGCCGACTGCAAATGTATTGTGTTTCTAAGCACTGAAGATTTGCCGAGTTGTTTGTTATAAGTCGTTTATAAGCTGCGGTTTCGGGTGGCAGTTGTCCCTACCAACCCCCCCCCCCCCCCCGTTGAGCGACTTTATTGAGTGTCCATTTGGGGAAAAAACCAACTCTGATGTCAGTCGGCTAATTGGCTCCACACCCCACCTCAAAGAAAATGCATTCCCAACGCCCCTGTTCGCGAGAAAATATTGGAAAAGCATTTAGGTTTTCTGTATTAAATTTTAAGTGTATTTTCGTCTCATGTAATACAAAATTAATTTGGGAAATTATTTTACTTATTTAACTAAATTGATAGCATCTCAGACCGAAATATTTCAAAGGATGTACCATCATACTTTACACCCAGTATAAAGTTTGATGGAAAGCTGTGTTAATTAATTTATTTTGGAAAAAAAGCTTAACCTCACTTTAAAATGTAATAATTTGCTCTATTTGCCTCGCAAAACTTTGAACTTTGATCAGTTCAAGCATATCAGTCGCGAATGGTTGCATAGAAGAGGCGTTCTGAAAAGTTTATAGTGAATAGACCTACTCTTGAAATACAGTACCAGCGTCAAGTCATGGAGGAACCAAACTTAATGTGGAATAGCTTGATGGCACTCGCTGTCATTTTGCCAACTGTAGCTGTCTGTGCCTTCGCAATGTTAGTGTTATACCTAGTTTATGAACACAACAGATTCGCTCACATTCCAGGACCACCAAGAAAAGAGTAAGTCTCAGTCTTCTTCTTTAGCATTGGTTCCCGGAATAAAACAAACAACAAAATTATTATATACGGAAAATAATCTCAATTCCCCAACCCAGACCTTTGTGTTAAACATACTGGATATCCCATTGCGGCTGCACAGCTATTAATTGTATTTGTCAGCAGAATATGTTATTTAAACATGACGTCTGAAATGGTTAATATTTTATCAATGCAGCCTGCGGGACTTTCGAAAGCTTGGCCATGCCTGACCCCGGGCCCTTTCATCATGCAGTATAAGTTTATAAATAAGCCCTACATTCATTTATTTTACTGCAGCTTCTTCACTGGACATGTCAGGCTAATAGTGGAAAAAATCCGCGGAGGGTCAACACTCTCTGAGTATGTGGTTGACCAGTAAGTATGAACAACTAATCATCACACATCCCATTTGGCTAAATTATCAGCATTTTACATCCTTCCTCAACATTTTATTTGTAAGTATTGACGTTAAAACCGAGAGTTGACAGAAACTTGTCTTAGTTCGCACCTGCAACCTATTACTAGCCTACAGCCTTGCCGCCTCAGACATGACCAGCCTCTGGAACGTTGGTGCACCACCCACATATCGAGAAACTGTCCTGTCAACCGACATTCTAACATATCCACCCCAGTGACTGCCACCAGCCATCCTTTCATACAGAATTAATTTATCAGTTCAGCCAATATACACTTTTGGTAAAAGGTATGATAATTTATCCATACTTTGTAAGAATCAAAATATATGTGCCATACACAATTTGTCAAAGTTTCTGCTTATTTCATTAGAAAATAGTGACCGTGCATTCATATTTTCTTTTTAAATCCTCATGAAAAATATTGATCAATTATTGTTTTACATTACCAGTAGTTGATAGTGGTTTTACATTTATTAAAAACTAAAATCACCAAATTGTTGTATGTGAAGTTTGATGTAAACATGTTCAAAAGCATTTTGACTTAATCATAAGTCCACTTTTTTAAAAATTTTATGAAATAAATGTTCATTTTAATGAAAATTTGTTAAATTTCATAATTTTTATGAAAGACATCATTTTATTGCATCATCAATTTTTCTAAATTCGACTTTATTTACCAACATTTATTTCATAAAAATTAGGAAAAGTGGACTTATGATTAAGTCAAAATACTTATGAACATATTTGTGATGATATACTTTCTTTGAAAATGCCCTCAATTGGGAAAACAGAAACAAAACATATCTATAATCGTGAACAAATTCAATACCAAGTGGTTCTCCCCTGTCAATGCTGGAACAGTAATGCCCATTTTGAACAGTGTGACAAATTGTAAATACATGTTATTAAATTTTGATATTTAGATTTGTTTTACCAACTTTCACAGATTGATTTTATCCTCTTGTAGTATTATCAAATATTATTAAAATGTATAATTTGTGTCAATCAATAGGATGAAAACCTACGGCACAGTGTTTTCACTGTTCATGTTCCAAAAACCCGTGGTCGTTTGTCTCGAGCCAAGCTTTGTAAAGGTAATAAAGAATTTTATTTGTTGAAATATATCAACCCCTCAAACAGTAATACCTCCGGTACTATATATTTGGTATAAATAGTCATTGTTACTATACAATCAAGTGGTACATCAGTGGAATCATTATTACATTTACAACCATTTGAGACTATGTACATGCATATCTGTTACATTTGGGTTTGGCTACACTGTTGAACATCATAAGGGAGTCAGTTAAAGTTGCCAAAAATCTGCATCTCTAAGGTCAAAAGTCTCCGGTTTCTGGTCTCCGCGTAAGTCGCCTCAGACCCGCGCGTCGGCATTTTTATTTTTTTAATTTTATTTATTTATTTTTTTGCTATGAAACGATGTCCAATTGCAGCCAAACTTGCTGGATCGGTTGGACTTCTGTTGTGCTGTGATTTAAACGACTTTTTCACATAGGGGTATGCACGCTTGCCCGATTTGTGAGGCCTCTCTGTGATGTTGCATTATGCATTGCGTTGGCGCTGGATATGCATGAGCAAAAGTAGCGTCCTTGCAAGGAGTGTTACTCATAACTGACATCTGAGGGTCCGGGATTGGAATGTAAAAGAAACCCTGTGAGCTACAGTGCTAGAAATCGCATTGTAATATATCTAACAGTCGAAGAGCTAGTGGTGAAATAGAGGGCGCTAACAACATAATTCAAAGGCTAAGATTCGCAACAGGCACAAACAGACTGGTAAGCGCTAGAGTGCAGCCCAGTGCGGTACCTCCACCAGCCAAAAAGCGGTCATCCCAGAATAACTTCCCCAAAATGACCGGTACATCAGACTTACAGCTAAAAAAAGGGGGTACAATTGTAAGGGATCTCTGTAACGTTCTACATCGATACACTTTACTGCCAACAACGTCTACAATTGGGTGATGATCTCGGATGAGTCGAGATTCTATTTATTCTGACCACGTTGCGGTTTGGAGATGTACTGGTGAACCCTTTGAAGATTGCATTATCAAACGTGTAGTTGCTTCAACATGGAGGAAGCGTGATATGGAGGGATCTCATCTTGGATAGTGTCAATACCCGGTCCACCATCAGTAAAAAATAAACAATGTCCTCAAGAAGCCTTTTATATTTTAAATTTATTTATTGTTTAAAATTATATTTAATCAAACACTATTGTGCGAACATAGTTGAAGATACGCGTCGATGTCGTCTTTAGCTTCATCAAAAAATGGTAGCTTTGGAGCGCGTGCTTTGTTATGCTGGGCAGGGGAACCTTCACCATTACTAGCAGTGGATGTGTTTAGGTTTTCTTGCTTGATAGTTTCAATGCGCAGCTTCATTGACAAAAGTTCATGATCTTGACGCCTAATTTCTAGCTGATATGCACGTTCGTCCCTGGCCCTATCTAGTTTTTCTCTTTCTGTACGTTCTTGACGAACAAAGTCTATTAGCTCCTTACCGCTCAAATCACACGCCTCTGCTATTACTCGAATTCTCTCTATCTCTTTCTCCATTCCCACTCTTGCTAGCCACTTACCAGGTCCTTGTGTATTTACTGCAACACTTATGCAGGAGCAGTACCCAACCTGTACAATTAAAATTACGAGACAAAGTATGTTAATATACACCATAACACTTGATATATTACACTCAAAAAGGATTCATGAGAACAAAACTTATCAACTTAAAGAGTACATTTCACTCAATTTATTTTTCAATTTCTCGGACAAGCCCCTATTAATGTCAATACCCGGTCCAACATCAGTAAAAAATAAACAATGTCCTCAAGAAGCCTTTTATATTTTAAATTTATTTCTTGTTTAAAATTATATTTAATCAAACACTATTGTGCGAACATACATGTACAAATATTACAATATTATAGTATTTTTAATCCTATAAAGCCAATTGTATATATCAACAATATTTCCTGAAACTAGTTGTTTTCTTTTTTGAAGAGCTATCCTTTTAAGAAAGCATTTATCCGCCCATTTAATTAATTTTTAATTACAAGTTCTATAGTCCAAAGATGTTACTTTTAAAAACTACACTTTTGGTGTTCATATTGGGCACCTCGACCAACACTAACACCATGGAAGAGTTTACACTATGGAATAGTTAACACCAAGGGTACGTAGTTATGATGATCGGCAGGTTTTTCTGGGATGGACCCTCTGCTGTCGATACTCGTCCCGGGTTGTCTCTCTCACTCTCAAGTTTATATATCTTCTACTCCAGGTTAAAGGCCATCTATAATTGAAATAGACCAACCAAAACTATCGAAAATATGGGTTTTATAATGCAACAATTTAAATTAAAAAAATATTTCCTTGTTTGTATTCCTTTAAACCAAGCTTAAATTAATCTATTTCAGTGTATTGGAACAACTATACTTCTCTTAAATCCACTCAACATTTCGTTAAATAATCCTGAAGGGATATCACCTTATTTTGCGAATCGTTTTCCTTTTGAATTAAAGTTAATGCATTTATGTCATAAAGAAAACTGTTTTTTAACTTACGGTTTGTATTATTGCAGTGATTGTTGAAGAATCTTGGGTTGGGTATTGCTGCCGCATATAGGGCCAATATGCCCTGCCAAAAGCTGAACGATTTGCCCAAGGTGACTGCTTCACCTGGCTATGGCCTTTGCATCCGTAATATTCAAGCTGGGGCACAAATCGACTTGTGGACTGTTGGTAGATGGCTAGCAAAAGCTTTCAACCTCACTCTATCAAACTTGCTTCCACACTGTACATTTACACTTTCACTACTTCCCACTATAACTTTTCCTATAACTACATCTCTTACATAACAATTCTAGTATTTAAATTAACCCTCCTTTGCTCACTCTTTCCATTCAAATAAAAGATATCTGGATCATTGGGTGCAGCTACAGTTTCTGCTGCTGTTTTATTGTATACATTCACAAGATCCTACAGCACAGTATTATTTAAGTCTACAAAAACTGGGTTTTAACAAAAGGAAACTTTACACAAAAGAACTGAACAATACACAACGACAATTAACAAACCATGGCCTGATGTAGCCTTACCTTGTTAAACTAAACTAGCGTGAGGTTAGACTACTTTTGACTGATCCATTTTATTTACAGGTAAGTTTTTAATGAGGACTAAACCATTTTGTTTAAAGGTAAGTAAAAATAAACATTTCAAAATGGATGTGACAGATAGAAAAATCAATGGTGTGCGGATACCAACAGGAGTTTCTAGACCCAGTGGCAATCCCATTAAATCGTACACTAGGAAATAGATGCATGTTACTTACATGATGCTAAGGCCACTTAGAGCAAAACAATTGACACACCGTCTACAGCAACATCGTATTTGACCTATGGAGTGGCCAGCTTGTAATCCAGACATAAATCCTATAGAGCATCAATAGGACAAGTTTGGTGAAATGTGCGAAGGCGAGTTTCATGTCACAACCCTCCAAGATCTGAGATTGATTCTGATCGAAGAGTCAGAATTCTATACCCCAACACAGAATCCTGCTTCTCAATCCACATGGGGAGGTGCAACATTTTGTAATTCCTCCCTAAATAAATCAGTTTAAATCTGCTGTGTGTTTCCCATTACCCACAATAGGCCGATGTTGGCAACTTTTACTCAGCAATGTTTAACAGTGTACAGCCACACCTGAATCCAACAGATCTGCAAAAATCTGGTCCCAAATTATGGCAAATTAAATAAGGATTACATTGATCTAGTTTTAATCCTGGTAACATGGCCCCTAGGACTATGTCCAATTTAGTGCTGAAGACGTTATTTGTTGGAAGAGTTTATATCGCCGGTGTTTTTCTTTTCTGGCCACATAATGCAATTTCCTTTTAAGATAGCATTACAGTTAAACGTTTCACATTTCCCAGAAGAAACGGTTTACTAATAATAGTACCAACAATTTAATTGTTTAATTCATTATCTAAAACAATGCTCCTGACATCGGCTATTTGGTGAAATATATTATTTTGGTACACCTAGTGCCTACATGTTTTCATTTGTAAACGTAAGATATGTAGAAATTGTCATGGAAAATGGAAATTGAAGTAATATAACGAAAAACGAAGTTTCACTAAATCAGCGTTTAGTTACTATGCTACCTTATCTACGTACCCCCCACAAAAAAAATATATATATATATATATATATATATATATATATATATATATATATATAAATATATATATATATATATATATATATATATATATATATATATATATATAAATGAACTGAATCCAATGGTTCTTCATTCTTTTCAGCTTTATGCCAATGTCCCGTCTTTAAAACCCTGCGGTTCATGGTGGCGCTGTTTCATTTAGTACGTTTGTAAACAATTGTTGTTTACTACGTCATTGAAAACTCAAATTCAGCCACTTTGCATAAGTTCTCTATTGATTCAGTGCCTGATAACATGGTAAAAAAAATCCAACCTGGGGTGAACCATTGACCCGGTATGCAGCTTTCAAAGTAAGGCCCCGCCCCCCCCCCCCCTGCCAGCAGACAACCCATTGAAACTGTACAGATGTCATCCATTGATGTTATCGCACTAATCCCAACGTAATCACTCATCCTGTCACTTGCTGTCGTTGCTCAGACATTCCAGCAACCTGAGATGTTTATTTTGAGGTCTGGTTGTGGGTATTAGAATGGCCAGACAAATAGAATCTCTTGGTTTCTCTGTAGAATGTCAGCAGTGCAAAAAATGTGTAAAAAAATTGGTTTTGGGTAACAATTTCTTTTTTGAAGGGATTGTGGGCTGGCACCCATATAAAACTTTATATTTGGCTTGAATTTGTTTTCTTGGGTCTAGAGGGACTCAATAAGTCTGTTTACACCATTTGAGAAGGGATTGTTTACCCCTATATGAACGTTTTACACGCTATTCAAACGTACTAAATGATTTAGTGCCATCATGGTGTGATTATATTGCGACCATGAACCGCAGGGTTTTATAGATTAAATATTATTGCATTGCTTTCTACTGCTGACGATCAACATCTTAATAAATTACAGGAGCTTCTGTATTCCACGACGCACTTTAAGACGCCTTCAGAGCTGAAGTATTTTTGGAGTGTGTTTGGCAAACGTTTTCTACATCACGGTCTCTTGACGGAATCTGATATACCTATGCACATGAAACGAAGAGCACTTTTTGATCCGGCCTTTAACAGAAAGTGAGATATTCCAATCTCTTGCTTATTCTCATTTTCATATATATTTTTCTTTGCTCGCCCCCCGTTGCTCTCAATCCACCCCTTTTTATCTCATCCCATTTGGGTCCCGAGATCCAGAAATACAATCAATTAAGTGAAAGGGTATACATTTTACTTGGGCCACTCTCACCTGGACATGCTGAAACTGGGTTATGTATTTATGAACTTGAATTTCATGATGCTTATATAATTTATATATATACACATATACATACACATACACATACATACATACATACACACACACACACACACACACACACACACACACACACACACACACATATATATTGAGACAGACAGACAGATATAGCTATAGCTATATATATATACTTAAATGTAGCGGTCTATCCATGAAGTAGAGTGCTCAATGCCACATAGACAGAGTGTAATATACTTGTAGTAAAACTAGTGGAACGCTGGTAGTTGTAACTCCGAGTTTCACGCGTTATGCGATCATCAGACAACTGATAGTCACCAAGTGATTACTCCTATACAGTGCGTATCAAAAAAAAGGTAATCCGAATTCAGGGGGTTAATATGCCAAGGTTATTTAGTTTGACAATTTACATGTAGTGTACCAAAGAAGAGGAACTCCTCAGCTTTCCATTGATACCTTTATTGACCCATTGCTGTCACACATGACCGAGTACATTGTTATTGAAAATGACAAATTCAAATCGCATTTTTGCAAGTTTGGGTAATCAGTGCAAGGCAGGATAATTAGTGAAAGTCAGTATGATAAACCAGATTTTCTTTAGGAATGACTGGACATTATTCAAGAAGAATCTCTTCTAACATTGCCCTTTTATGCACCCACACCTTCAACATGTCCACCTCCCCTTTCGACACAAAGCTGACAGCAACGGAGCATGTCCTGCACTGCTCGTCTCACCATAGCCGGATTATTGCGTAAAGCATCCACTTCATTTCGAATACGGCCCTGCAATTCATCAAGATCACGGGGAGGAGTTGCAAACACCTTGTTCTTCAAATGTCCCCAAAGGAAATAGTCACATGGTGTGAGGTCAGGTGATCTTGGTGGCCATTCCACCTCATGGTTGACGGCGATGACTCGTTCGCCAAAGAGTTCCCTCAGACGATCTCGGACAGCGATAAGGCGATGTGCTGGGGCGCCATCTTGGGCCCACCAGAGTTGTCTGAAGACCCCACGAACCTGTCGCTCAAAGTGTTCCTGCAGCTGCGGTAAAACGTTATCATTGAGCATCTGCAGATACATGTTACCATTGACATTCCTTTGAAAGAAAAACGGTCCGATCAGCTGACCACTTCCACAAAGTCCCTAACCAAACAGTCCACTTTTGTCGACTCATGTTAACCTAAAATTTAATTCTGGGGTGTCTTGCTGGTGCATATTCAAGAACATTATGCGTATTGACCTTGCCGTTCATGGAGAAAGCAGCTTCGTCGCCGATTACGAGATTCCGCAGAAAATTGACATCTCCTCTCGGTACGGGCTATCAACCATCTGGCAAACGCCAGCCTTCTAGCAAAATCTCCTGGCGTAAGTTGATGTCGGATGTGAATCCGATATGGATGCTGGTGGAGGTCCAATCTCGTGATTCTGTTGAATGTCGCCGAAGGCAATCTCAGCCCATTTCGCCTTGCGCTGGTGTCCCTAGGATGCTCCAAAAGTTGCTGCCTTACTGCTGCAATGTTCCCTTCTGATCGCCCGGTGCGCCTCATGCCAGAATTCCCCTTGTTGCGGTTGAGGCTAGTGCCATACTCTTGATATTTTCTAACATTCGCCCAGATGGTTTTGGCTGCTGGGGGCTCCCGTTCTGGGAAACGTTCCCTGAAAGCATCGCGAGTTTGCTGCAAACTGTGAGTTTGGTGAAATGTTGTAATCACGAAAACTCGCTGTTCAGTCGTTAGTTGTACCATATTTCCAACTAGCTTAAAAATCTTACATAATCATCTAGGCAGTCAAGTGATGCGTCCATTTCAGACTGCCTTGAACTGATTACCCAAACTTGCAAAAATGCGATTTGAATTTGCCATTTTCAATAACAATGTACTCGAGTAGTATGTTAGATGGGGGTCCTAGACCAACTGCTCAAAAAACTCATTATTTATCAAATTCGCTGGGTAGTAGTAGGGAGTTTTTGAAAAGTCTAAAAACTATCAATTTTAAAATACCTTTTTTTGGACAAATTCGCTGGGTAGTAGTAGGGGGTTTTGACAAGCAGTTTCGCAGTAGTTTTAGGTATCATCTAGATATTTCACGTTTTTTAAATATTTTTTTTACGTTTTTATTTTCAAAATATATATTGATTACAGAGAATGCAAACTCAACAACAATTTTTATCAAAATGGACAAAGGAAAAATTACAAGATTTTGTGAGAGAGAAATCTATTCGTATATTTCCAAACAGCAAGGGTAAATTTAATAAACGGGTTTATTACGAATATGTGAAAAATTATTTAAAACAGCACGAACAAAAACCATTGTACAAATTAAATTTAGTTGAATTGAAAGCACGTATAAATGTTGAAAACGCTGATGCAAAGCGCGCTGGCTCTAACGAGAATCGCGCGAAGCGTATAAATCTACCTAGTCGCGGCTCTGGGAAAAAAGGGCAGTTGATTAAAAAAGATTACGTTGATGCTATTAAAAGGTTTCAAGGTAAAGAAGAAGAGTTGAAATTTAATTCACCGATCGATGGTGGAAAATATTTACGCGAACGAACAATGATAGTTCCGTTGAATCACAGCAAAGAAAAAGATTTAAACATTTTTTCACAAGCGGTAAAACTAAAGATTATTGACAAGTTGCGACAAGACTTACGAGAGTTTAACGCGCTTAAGTTTATGATATACGTGCGCATTAAATTACTTAAAATAAAACCAAACGGCTCAACCGATGAAGCTGAGCCAAAATTTCACAACAAAAATCAAATTGTACTGTTAAATTTAAACAACATTGAAGATATGCTAGTTACTGTTTTTTCGCAAATTGCTGAAGCTTTAGAAAAATATACTAGAGAAGGCAGTGGATGGATCGTGGATCGTATTGTAGATATGAATCTCACAATTGCGAAATATCAACCTCTTAAAGGTGGTAGTTATATCAAGCTGTGTGACTATATTAAAAATAAAAAAGCGTGCATCAATGTAAAAAACAACGATGACAATTGTTTGCGGTGGGCTTTGCGTAGCGCACTTTTTCCCGCGAGCGATCATGTTGATAGAATGTCCAAGTACCCGACAGAGGATGGTTTAAATTTTAACAATATTGACGCTCCAACACCAATCAATCAAATTAAGCGAGTAGAAAAACAAAATAATATAGCGATAAACGTTTTTGGTTGCGAGGGAAAATCGGCGCTCACGCGGAGCATACTAGTTTACAAACTCAGCGATCAACCAGCAAAGCTAAATCGCATAAATTTATTATTGATTAACGCTGACTCTGACGAGAAGCGTTCGAGATCACACTACGTTTACATAAAAGACATGAATAAATTACTTTACGATCAAACAAACCACAAAGAACGTAAACATTTTTGTTTGAGATGTTTGCAAGGTTTTTCAACGAGAGAACATCTCGAAAACCACGTACAAATGTGTAAAGGAATAAACGACAAACCAACAAAAATTGTTTTACCAATAAAGTATAAAAACGACAAGGTAAAGTTTATAAATTATCATAAAAAGATGAAAGTTCCATTCGTAATATACGCCGACTTTGAGAGCATTATCGAAACGCTTACGCAAAGCGAGATTGACGACGCTGCCAATACTAAAAAACTACAAGAACACATCGTTTGCGGTTATTCGTGCGTTGTTGTGCGTTGTGATGGAACAAGTAGTTCTCCCATTACGTATAGAGGAGAAGATGCATCCAAACACTTTTTGGCCATGTTGAAAAAAGAAGAAGAAAAGATAAATATGGTATTAAAAAATCCTATTAAAATAATCATGACTAAAGAAGATGTAGAAGATTACGACTCTGCTAGCGAGTGTTGGATATGCGAAAAGAAGTTTTTTTAAAACGATGAAAAGTGTAAAAAGGTGAACAAGAAGTTTGTAAAAGACGAAAAGGTGAGAGATCATTGTCACATTACCGGAAAATATAGAGGTGCTGCGCATAATTGTTGTAATTTAAAACTAAGTTTAAAACCAGATAAAACTTTTATTCCAGTCGTGTTTCATAATTTGCGAGGCTACGACTCTCATCTCATTATGCAGGCTGCGGGTCATAGCGAAGGAAATTTAACGTGTATAGCAAACAATATCGAAAAGTATATTTCTTTTAGTATTAATCAACTACGATTTATAGACAGCGCTCAATTTTTACCAGCTTCGCTAGATAAACTCGTAAAATCAAACGATTCTTTTCCAATTACAAAAAAGTTTGAACCTGATTTAGAAAAATTCAATCTGATTAAAAGCAAAGGCATTTATCCTTACGAGTACATGGATAGTTTTAAACGATTTGAAGAAACACAACTTCCTTTGCAAGAATCTTTTTATAGCAGTCTAAACAACCAACACATTACAAAAGAACAATACGAGCACGCGAAAAACGTTTATACCTTCTTTGATTGTAAAAATTTAGGAGACTATCACGATTTGTATGTGTGTACGGATACTTGCTTATTGGCGGATGTGTTTGAAAACTTTCGTAATACTTGCATGAAACAATACGATTTAGATCCGGCTAATTATTATACGAGTCCGGGTCTGAGTTGGGACGTTTTGTTAAAACATTCGAAACAAACTTTAGATTTGTTTACGGACGTAGACATGCATTTGTTTATAGAAAAAGGCACGAGAGGAGGAACGTGTATGGCGAGTAAACGATACGCTAAAGCGAATAATGTATATTTAGAAGACTACGATAAATCGAAACCATCGAGTTACATTATGTACTTGGAAGCAAACAATTTATACGGGTACGCGATGAGTCAACCTTTACCGACTGGCAATTTTAAATGGTTATCTCAAGAACGAATTAACAGACTCGAGAAGCGAGGATTTAAAAACAATAAAGGATGTATTTTAGAAGTCGATTTAGAATATCCAAAAGAGTTACACGATTCTCACAACGCGTTTCCACTCGCTCCAGAGTCGTTGACAATACCGAAAGAATGGATGAGTGACTATCAAAAGAATTTACTAAAAGATAAACCCGCTCCAAACGTTACGAAATTAGTTCCAAATTTATACGACAAACGCAACTACGTGATCCATTATCGTAATTTACAATTGTATTTACAACTCGGCATGAAACTAACTAAAATTCATAAAGTTTTAGAATTTGACGAATCGTGTTGGATGAAATCGTACATTGATTTAAATACGCGATTAAGAAAAGACGCAACGAGTGATTTTGAAAAAGATTTGTTTAAACTGATGAACAATTCGGTTTTTGGTAAAACGATGGAAAATGTACGAAATCGCATTAACGTAAATTTGAAGCGTCTAAACGATGAAAAAGCAGAAAATCAAATTCGTTCGCTCATCGCGAAACCAAATTTTGCCGAGGCACGCATTTTTGATAATGAACTAGTGGCTATTCACATGCACAAGACGAAACTCTTGCTCAACCGCCCAGAATGAGCATACTGGATTTATCTAAACATTTAATGTACGATTTTTATTACAATCATTTAAAAACAAGCTACGATTGTGAGTTGATTTACACGGACACGGATAGCTTGTTACTTGAGATTAAAACGCAAAATGTGTATAAAGATTTGTGTAAAAACAAATCTTTGTACGACTTTTCAAATTACAAACAAGATCATTTTTTACATTCTGAAGATAATAAAAAAGTGATTGGTAAAATGAAAGACGAGTGTGCTGGAACAGTAATTTCTGAAGTTGTTTGTTTAAGACCCAAAATGTATTCGATACTTTTATCGGATGAAAAACAAATAAGAAAAGCCAAAGGAGTTAAAAAACAAGTTTTAGAACAACAGATTAAACACGACCGCTATAAACAAGTTTTATCTATGAAAAATACTCTTCATCATGATATGAGTTTTATCAGACACGAAAAACATAGATTATATACGACGCGAGTAAATAAAATATCGCTATCTTGTCTAGACACAAAGAAATACATTCTAGAAAACGGAATAGACACTCGCGCTTACGGTCATTACGCTATTACCGTTTAACAATTACACGCAACAATCGTAGTTTGTTGCGTATGATTGATCTCTTGCACATGATTGTAATTACAATCTCTTTGGTGGATTTTGTGTATTTCGCGGGATAATTTGTAATTCTTGTCTTACAAAACTACGAGTGGGGCCTTTTTCTAAATAATACAATATAGGTTGATTTACACCTTTAACAGTTTTTGATATTCTATAAGTTTTTATACTCCATATAGGATCGGTTGCTCTACGTCTCGTATCTTTTTCAGCTTCACCCGGCGCGTATAAATACCTAATTAAACTGTTGTTTGGGATTCTTTTTTCTTTTTTAACACTTACGGGTGAGGCTGGATTTTGCTCAACAGAGCTCAATTTAATCGCGTCTTTTGGTTTTAAATTTATAAGACGCGTTGTTTCATTATTTAAAGCTTTTACAACAGCTGGCAATCTTTTAACCCATTCTCTATTTATCTTTGCTACGCCGGTTACCGCTGCGCTCGTTATTTCCTTAGCGTACTGGTGAGAAAATAATCTTTCTGATAACGTTTTATTAAACCGCTCCACTGTACCCTGAGCTCTATGATTACCCACCTCGCCTCTTTGAATTTTTACATTATGTTTACTCATTGTTACGTTGACGCTGCTCATAAATTCTTTTCCAGGATCGACTTTTAAACGCGCTGGCCAAGTTAATGAGCTACGTTTATAAATTTTATCAAACGCATTAACAACTTGAATAGCAGTTTTATCAGTTAACGGTTCTGCCGCTTTGCTTCGTCTACAACCGTTAACGCGTACTTGTAAGTTCTTTTACCGATAATGTCATGAGGAAGAAACAATAGATCCGCTTGATGAACTTCATTTGGTTTTTCAAACGCACTGTTTGATGAAGTTGGTCTAGGAATATATTTAGGATAGGGCAAATAAATTTGCCACAACGCTTGCTTTTTTAACCACTGTCTAACTGTTTTTACATTTATTTTGGTTTCTTTAGCTAGTTTATTGATTGCATCTTGGCCTTTGTAATATCCTTTAGGACTATAATACACGTTAGATAACTTTCTCTCATGCTTCGCGTCAGCGTCCATTTATAATACATTTTTTAATATAATACATTTTATTCAGAATTTATAACATTACTAGGCAAAATTCCTTGTTTAACTAGCCACATTTGCGTTACACCAGATAGTCCAATCGTAACGGTGAGTTTTAACCCGTCTTTTATATCCAATTTCCCTAAATCGGCTGGCTTCATTTTAAATATTTTCTCACCCAACATGCTGTATGAAACAACTAAAAGAGTCATAACGGCGCTGTGATAAGCTGAATTTGCGATTGTTTTCGTGTCCATTGTATTTATATTAATAATATATTAAATGTTTTATTCCATTTCAAAAACAGTTGGTAAAAGTTTAACATGCTTTGCACGATTCTCGTCAGAGTCAGCGTTTTCGTTGGGCTTTTCAAAAACAGTTGGTTTAACTTGTTCATTTGAGGTTATTGGCTTACGAAAACAGTAATAAACACCTAAACCCGCAACAAACAAAGCAATAGCGATATAGTAATAGTTGTTGTTATTAACTTGAACTGGCGTTTCACTCGTTGACGCTTGCGGCGCTGACACTTGCGTCGTTGTTGTTGTTTTAGCCACGCTTTTTTTTAATTCGTGTTTTTTCTTCTTATTTAGTTCAGCGAGTTTTCTACCAGCCGCGACTCTTTTTGGATTTTTTGGTTTAGTCGACGTTTTTGTTATCGTCTTTGGTGATGCGTTCTCTCGTTTGTTTGTTGTAGTCACGCTTGTTTGAATCGTTGGTTGTGGTACAGTCTCTACAACTTGCGTCTGTTGTGGTTGTACATTCGTTTCCATTCCTTTTATTATCTATGCAAGATTCTTCTTTTCTCTCGGAGCGTTTTAAATGTTTTACCGTAATTAGAGTAGCACTGAGTGGCGCTACTAACATACCATACTTGTAGTATATTTCACACGCTACGGTACTAAGCATGCTACTAATGAATGGGTCTTTTTCTAAATCTGTAATTAGTTTACCTTCATTATCAATTTCAAAACTATAACCGTACAAATCAACGCGATTTAAACCGAGTCCTAATAATTTAACGTATAACGTTAGAATAGCACTACCTAAACTTTGCGTTATGTCACGACCCAATTTGGTCTCATATTGCGTGTGTAACGCATCACGCTCTTCTGTACTCAATGACTCAATATCGTTAACGCTGTACTCTTTACCGAAAAACTTTTTAGAGTCTCCTCCCGCTACAACTGATAAAAGACGTTTATCTCGTAGCTTTTGTTTTAACATCTGCGTGTCGTCGTTAACATCCGAGTTTATCATAGATGGATTTTCATTCAATAATTTAGCAACTTCTTCCATTTATTATAAGTGACTATATTTAAAAAATAGTAAGATTAATGAGCAATTGCTCAACGACCTATAGTAATTTGCTCAGTAATTGCTCAACGACCTATAGTAATTGCTCAACGACCTATAGTAATTGCTCAGTAATTGCTCAACGACCTATAGTAATTGCTTAGTAATTGCTCAACGACCTATAGTAATTGCTCAACGACCTATAGTAATTGCTCAACGACCTATAGTAATTGCTCAACGACCTATAGTAATTGCTTAGTAATTGCTCAACGACCTATAGTAATTGCTCAACGACCTATAGTAATTGCTTAGTAATTGCTCAATGACCTATAGTAATTGCTCAGTAATTGCTCAACGACCTATAGTAATTGCTCAGTAATTGCTCAACGACCTATAGTAATTGCTCAGTAATTGCTCAACGACCTATAGTAATTGCTCAACGACCTATAGTAATTGCTCAGTAATTGCTCAACGACCTATAGTAATTGCTCAGTAATTGCTCAACGACCTATAGTAATTGCTCAGTAATTGCTCAACGACCTATAGTAATTGCTCAGTAATTGCTCAACGACCTATGAGTAACCTATTAGCAATTGCTCAACAACCTTTAGTCACGTATCTCATAACTGGTAGGTTGATCCGTTTTTAAAATCAATTTTCGGTGTAAAACTTGTTTTAGTTGTTTGCACGCTTGCTCTCGTAGTTCAGCCGTTGGTATAACATCGTTTTCTCGAAGACAATTTTCAAATGAACCTCTATCTTTACAATAAAATAAACACACCCATTTAAGTTGCTCTCTAAAGTCCTTCAATACGCTATTGTATTTTTGAGTAAGAATCCAACAACTATGTTTAACATGCCTTCCGCTAAAAGCTAATTGAGTAATCATACATTTATTGTTCTCATCGTATTTTTTATAATGCAACTGTTTACTCGCGCTACAATCGTCGATTATAAACAACGTTTCGTTTCCTTCTAGTACGTTGCTATATATTTTTATCGCTTTGTTTAATGTATAATCTTTTAAATCATCAACGAACACTTGCTCATTGTTCCAAATCCATTTTCTATTTTGATACGCATTATTGTTTTTTATGGTGGGACATAATATAACGATATTTTCAAAATGTTTTAAATATTCTTTTTGTAACAAGTCTAAAATAAATTCAGTTTTTCCACATCCCGTTTGGCCACAAATTAACGCAGCGTGTGGGTATTTAGGTAACATTTTCTTTTAATATTAAGCGTTTTTAAAAATATTGCGCTACGCTGACTCTGACGAGAATCGCGCGAAGCATCGTTTAACTTTAGCGTGATGTTTAATAATCGACGGATTCAAAACGTGAGTTTCTTATGTTTAGTTGCGCGTCCATGATAATAAAAGTATACATGTTTAGTACGCCCGCACTCTCGGCTTCTTTTTCAATTTGAATGGTAATTCCTTCGGATAAGTTTTGCACTCGTCTTCCGCTTCCGTGTAATTTATTATCGGTACTCGTTCTTAAATCTAAAAATAAACCGTATCGATTTAAATAATAATTTGCTATTTTGATGTTGGATAAATCTAGAGCTTGCGCAACTTGTATAGCGTGTTGTTTTCTCGAATCACCAAAATATTTTGAAATCTCTTCCCATTGTTGATATCTTTTCATTCCGTGCGCGTAGAGTTGATTGGGAACGCCTTCGATGGTAATACTAACTTTGTTTATTTTCGGATTATAAAACCTGTTGCACTCTTGTATGCTGGGTTCTTTGAATAGAAACAATATTCCTTTCATACTTTTTGCCGGAGTATTTAAATTTATATTCCACATTGTATCTTTTTTGTTTAACGTTGTTACGCTCTGTCTCAGTACACGATCAAAGAATATACTCATTCTATTGCTGTATTGATTTCTAATTGTTCTAGCGAGTTCCGGCATATGAACGACCTCAAATTCTAAAGAAATCCCACTTATAATATATTTTGCATTATCGTCGGTGGTTTTAATCACGTTAGAAAATTTATTAAACACGAGTTCGTAAGTCAATCGATCTCCGATACCCGATTGATAGTAGGGTTGATGATCGGCCAACAATTCAAAATCGAGTGGAATGTGATATCTATTTTTATACGCGTCTGCGACAGCTGCATCTTTTCCGCTGTTTGCGGTTACATCTTTATCGCTAGCGTCCATTCGCAATTTAGTTATGTTTGCATCTTCTATTCCTTGATACACTAAATTTTCGCGTTGATCTTTAGTTAGCCATTCGTCTTTGAAACAATTGAATACATCCGCATCGTCTAAACTAAATATTTCGTTTCCTTCCATTTTAATTATTATATGTTTTACGATGCATCTACCTATATTTTGTACCAACGTTCTATTTTCATCATACGCGCTAACGAGTTCTATGTTGAAAGCTAATCGCGTTGTATTCGAAACGATGACGTCGTTCATTCCTAAATTTGGAAAACGAACCGTCAACAATTGATTTTCGTTTATGGTGCTCGGATTGTTTGTAATGACAACTTTTTGGCGTATTCCTTTTACACCTCGAGGTTCTCTTAATCTTCTGTATGGGTCGAGCGTATCTCCGTACGTATTATTAGTCATATTTGATGTTAGTAAATATAATAATTTTTTATGTTTGGAAAATAAACTATATTTACAAACTATAAATACGAATGGTATCTGTAGCGATGATGGTTGGAGGCGCGGTAATCAACGCGTTGGCGTTTACCGGTAGCAATTTTTTATTTAGTAATTTACGTGGCAACAACGCAGAACGAGAACGCAAACGACACGATTTAGCGTTGGAACATCTTTCGAAAGCTAGAGACGAATTTAGTAAAAAACGTTTAAAATATATAGATTATTTAAATGAGAAAATACAAAAAGAATCGGGCGCGATAAGAACGTTTAATAGTATCAACGAAGCGATGCAAGAATATTCGCGAGTAACTAACGAAAGAATAAATTTGCCTCTCGATTTACGTGAAGAACCACAACTAGAAGATTTTTACGTTCCTAGCGAAGATCAAAAAACGCGAGAGATTGTATTTATCATTATTGGTATGAGTATAGTTGGTTACGTGAGTTATAAACTATTAAAAAAAGATAAAAAGTAATTGTAAATGGCGGAAGGAGGACGCGATCTTATGTTAGCAGATCCGTTATTACAAAATCTTGATGATGAGGATGAAATGTTTGACGGTAATACGGAAGAATATGAATTAAGTGATGAAGCTTATAATGCGTCTTTAAGTAAAGAACAAGAAAGACAAAAAAGTTTAGATAGGTTAGAAAGATTACCCGATGCTATTATAAAGTTAACAACGACAAATAGTAAACGAGTTGATGACTTTTATAGAATAGTAAAAGAACAAGGTTGGAAACTAAACAAAATACCAGATTAGGAAAATTTTCAAGTAACGAAAGAGGGTATATTCTATAACGATGGTGAAAATAAAAAAGTAAGGTTAACACATGCAAAACAAAACAAAACCTTTCTTTCGTTAAATTCAATAGCCAATGAAGCAGCCAAAGTTGGCTATAGCCAGGTTAGATTCATGAGAGAACAATTGGGTATAAGAGACTGGAAAAGTATTAGAAAAGTTAAGATAGACAAAAATGTAGATGAAACTTTAAAAAACTAGAAAGTCTATCAGTTGAGGAAAAAACAAGTCGAAAGTTACCAACAACACCACCTCCTAAAAATGCGAGTCAGTTACTTTCATCACCAACGCTGGAAGAAGAACAGTTTTTCAATGCTAGTGTTGATATCGAAATGGATGATTTAAGAGGTAAAAAAAAATTAGACACGATTGAAAAATGTATTATTTTTTTGGAGCAAAACGTAGAAACTCGAGATGAAAGAAATATACTCCGCGAATTAAGGGGTTACGTAGATCTTATGAAAACGACGCAAGGACAAAAATTAAAATTTGAAGCTGAATTACACGAACGTAACAAAGAATTAACCGCAATTAGAACTAGAATCACCAACAATGATGTAGGAGATGAAAATGCGATAGATCAACTTGCACAACGAGGACAATAATTATTAGATAAAATTGATACGATTAAAGAACAAATTAACAGGTTTGATTATGAAAATAGTAGTCAACTTAGTAGAATAAAAGAAACGTTACATAGAATAAAAAACATAGACAAAACGTTGGGTGAAAGAATAAAAACTTTATTTAGAGAACAAGGTGTAACGATAGTCAGTTTATTAACGGCTTTTAGTATGACCATCGCTTTTATTGTTGAAGCGTTCGGTAATGTTGTAAGTTCTGTTATTCCAAAACCACCGACTCCAATTCCACCACAACCCGCGCCACCAACTCCACAACCCATTCCACCAACTCCAAAACCGAGTGGTGGGTGGATACAAAAAACATTAAAAAATCTAGCGAATGTATTATCTAAACTGGGAGCGAAAGCTTTAGCCGCTTTACCAGCAATTATCGGCAGTATAGTAAGTTGGTTATTTAAAACAGCTTCCAGCATCATCGCGTGGACGGCGGAACATTTATGGTTGGCGATAAGCGGAGTCGGAGTATTAGTTTTAGCTTATACGCAGAAAATGTTAAAATAACAATTCGTAAATCATAACGCCTACACCGGTTAAAATCGCAAAACCAATTATTAAAGAATTTTTTTCTTCTTGATGGTTATCGTCGTTGGGCTCTTTAAAAGAAGTTGAGTCTTTTAAATTTTGAGGCAATTCTTGAACGTGATTCTCATCAGAGAGGGATTCTAAATCATCTAGTTCTTGTACGTGTTTAGCAGTTTGTGGTAGTTGCGTTTGTAAAGGTAAAATAGGAGGAATAGTGGGTGTTGAATTTGTATCTAAATTTGAACCCAACGATAAATTACTCGTCGCGATTAATAGATTATTGTTGTATCCGGCGTACGTACCTATTCGTAAATTCATATCGCTAGGCATCATGTATAAATTTTCTCCTAAACAAAAGTTTAATTGACTGCGGGCGTATTGTAAAACATCCTGATATCGCTGAATACTAGACTGTAAATCAATGGGAGAGTCAATTTCGGCATCTGTTATATTTATAAATTCACGTTGTGCGTCTAAACCGGTGCCACTTGCTGAAAATGAGCTTTTTGCTTGCGTTTGAGCTCCTAAAATCGCGTAAACATACGTTCTTATTGAATCGTTAATTCGTTGCGTACCAATATCCGTAAAACCCCGAGACTCGCTGATTATAAATTTTGACCAAGCGAGATTAGTAGAAGATTGTGAAATGAATGCGATCGTATAGGTCGAAGGGTGATCTCCAAAACTCATTTTCGTCGCTGTTTTGTAATAATCATAATCGGTCACCTCGGTAGAAATAACATTCAAACTACTTTTATCGTAGTTGTTTCCGGGTACCGCTCTGTAACCGTTATCGTAATAGTAAGCCGTTCCTAATCCGTTTGAATTTAAATCGACGCGTTGTTTCCAATTGGTTAATGTTGACAAATGAAAGTCTTTACACAATCTAATATATGCGCTCATGTCTATATTGTTGTCAAACGCGTTGTAAAAATTTTGAAATGATGTTGGACAACTCATTTCTTTGAGCAGTCGTCTAATTTGATAATAAACGTGAAATCTAAAAAAAACTACGAATCATCATGTTTGAATGAAACAAATGCCCGTAGCTCACACCGCATCTCGTTGTAGCGCAATACGTTGCAAAATTTATTTGATTTTGATAAAAAATTAGCGGATTATGATGCCAATCATTGATAACTTTTTGACTATTAACTTTGGGTAACTTGTAGTTGATAAAAACATTATTGAAATTTATGTTTAAAAAATCGTTCTCGTTAATGCAAATGTTTATACTCGTTAGATCGCTAGCGTTAAAATCAAGAAACGGTTTAAAATCTCCAGATGTTGGATATGAATACGTAAAATTGCTCTTGAATGCTAATGGAAACGAGCTTCGCGGTAGCGTCATTTATTATAACATTTAATAATAAAATGTATCATACATTCGAAATTGAAATCGGAAAAGAAGGCGGATCGGTTATGTTAAGCGACGCTATCGATAATCGACAAGGCAATCTCTCGATTATATTACACAGCGCAAACATTTGGGTGGGATATTACAACATACGTAAAAAAGAAAGAATAGTCTATCGCACAACCGGTGAAGATGACGTTGTAAATTTTATAGAACCCGGGCTTTACAACATTAACGAAATTATTGAGGTTATAACGCGAGATAAGCCTTGGATCACTTTTACGATTGATAAAAAAAACGGTGTTTTCTTGTTTAAAATAACTCAAGCAAACAAGTCTGTTAAATTTACTAGCGGGTTGGCTAATTTGTTGGGGTTTCACAACGAATTTCTAACAGTGGGAGAATACAACAACAAAATCGACGTACAACTTTTTAAAATTTTATACATTCATTGCGATCAAATTTCTACGACCAATAATTATTTCAACGGTAAACCTTGCACTATTTTAAACGCTTTTCCTTTGCAAGACGCGTCGTTCGGTGAAAGCATGTATATACAATATACAAATCCGCCGATGAAAAAATTACAAGCCGGCACTTTTAACGAGTTGAGTTTTCGAGTTAGAGATAGCAAAAGTAGAGACATACATAATCACGGTTTCCCCATTATTTTAAATATAGAAATAATATAAATGGCGAGTATTTACGGACCCAGTCGTACAACGAGCGTTGTCGCTAGAACGAGTGCTAGCGAAGAAGCATCGATGAAAGGCGAAGAAGGTGAAATTTACGAACATCACGGATATCTAAACAGAGATGAAATTTTACAGCGAGTAGTTTTAATTGAAAAATTCGGCGTCGTACTCGGATGGCATGATACGTTTAAACAACCGTTTTTCTTGTTTACGACCGCGCCTACGTATTGCAGCATTTTTGCGCAGTTTATAAAAAATAATAGTTTTATTACGTATTCAGCGACGCGTAATTACGCTCCCAACATACATTATATTCCTTCCCCACAACGAGATGCAAAATTTCATTTTATAGATCATGAAATTCAACATTTAAAATATGAAATGTGTTTTAAAATGCGAAACGTTAGAAAAGTTTTTGTTGAAGCGAGTTTTTTCGGCTCGCTCAACTCAAAAATCTGTTTTAATATTCAAATTAAAAGTTTACCGTTGTTTTAAATCTAGAGGTATAATAAATATGGCGATCATTTACGGACCCAGTCGAACGAGTGAGCGAGTTAACAATAACGAGACTAAAAGATATGTTAAATTTGGGCACCTCAAACCTAGTAAACTCGAGCATGTACATTTTTTTTATAGAGATTCAGAAGTTGGTTTGGTTTGGCTTGTAGATTCAGTAGGTATTTATATAGTTGGAGATGGGTTGTCTATTTCGTTCTATATTAAAACTAATGTGGGCGAAAATAGTTCATATTCTTCGACGGGGAATTTAATATTACATAGTAAAGAAACATCACGTGTGGTAACCAATAATGAAAAGTTTATTTTTACAAATAAAACACGATATTTAGAATATATATTGTGCTACGTTTCAAATTTAGATGATCGTGAAATTAAAATATATACAACTATAAATTTATTCGGCTCTTTAAATGAAGGAATCTGTTACGAGTTAATTGTTAGAAATATTACGTTAAATTAAAATCTTTTTCTATTAATAAAACAAATGAGCGCACCTATAGAATCAACTAATGTACTTTATCCAAATTTAACTACCATTACAAACAACTACGAATCAGAGGGCACTAAAACATTCAGATTGCAAAAAATCGATTCTATTCAAAAAGAATTACGAATCGAAATAAACGAACGCGAAGCCGTGTATAAAAAATATAATAAAATCACCAACGCTTTAGATGTTGTAGAAACTTTAGCTGAATTGGGCTGTATGGGAGCAGGAGCCACCGGAACAGTCAGTATCGCCACAATCGCGTCGTTGCCGGTAGGGTTATCTTTAGGAGGTTTAGCTTTATCGTTGGGTGGTGTGGCTTTCACCATCAAATACGTAAAAAATTAATTGCTTAAAAAAGCTAAAAAACACGATAAAATACGAGTTTTAGCATTTAGTAAACTCAACACGATCGAAAACCACGTTAGTAAAGCCATCCAAGACGGTTACGTCAGTCAAGAAGAATTTGTGCTCATATGCGAAGAGCGAGATAAATATTATAAAATGAAAGAAAAAATCCGCAATGAACCAACGTTTAAACCAGCGAGTTTACCAGCTGAAACTAACAAACCTATCGACTCTGACGAGAAGCGTGCAAATGCAGAAAAAAAAATTCTTATAGAAAAACTTTTGAGTTTAAAGTGAGCGTAAATAAATATTATTACGATGATCAAAAACTAGCTTCGCAAATAGCGGAGCGAGTAATGAGTAGACCACCACCGTACGCCCCAGCGATGTAAACGGTGCAATTTAAATTTTTAGTACAATGTTTATAATTAGTTCTAGTTGCCAAAAAATAGTTTCTTTATTTATTTCGTTTATGCTCGCAAACTCGTTGCAATACGAGTCGATGTAACGCGTGTCTAAACCAAGCGCTTGTAAATACCCTTTTATACCAGCTAAATTTCTAGATTTAAACAACTCTGTCGCTGGAACTAATTTTTCTCGCACGATTATAATCAATTGTTGCGTGGGAATGTTTTTAATATAATATTCTAAAAATATAAAATCACGCTCCGCGTCAGCGTGTGAATTTGCGCTTTGCGACAGCGTACAAAACAATTTCAAATCACTAATAAGATTGAGTATACACGTTTGTAATAGTTCGCTCATATTGATATTACTCAACATTATTTTTTTTTAGTTTTAGCTCTACCATTGCTAAATTAAACAACCGTATAGCTTTTTTTTTCATTTGGTAAGAAGTTTTTACTTTTAATGCTCTCGCGCAGTTTGTGCATAAACCCGTTGTTGTTTTTGTACCTGTTTTACAATTTTTACACTCGACTGGTAAGGTTTTTCCGTTTTTAATTTTAAACTGATGAAAAGCGCAATAGTGCACGTTGGGCGAACTACGCACGCAACATTTGTACGTTTTACCAATTATTAACCATCTGCAAGGAACGATTATTTTCTGCATGCTCTTTTATTACTTGTCTAGATAATATTTTTCGCTTCGCGTCAGCGAGTTTACGATACTCGTACTCTACTTTATCACCGTCATTGAAAACTTTTTGCGCTTCTATTAAAAAGTTATCAATAATATCAAACTCTTGAGACAAACAATGTTTATTAAATTCTTGCAACAAACAATCATTTTTTCTTTCTCGTTGAATTTGTTATTGTTTTTTTATAATGTTTTTCCAAGAAGGCTCTGCCGCGCAAGCGACACTCGTTAAAAAACTTTCGTCTTTAATATAAGCTGTAATTTTTCCTAAATTGCTTACTGACGCTGCAATTTTTAATGGAACTTTTTCATTCTTGGGTGCAAAAAATTGTATTTCTTTGTTTAAAGGTGACATTTTTAATAAAGCGCTAAATAGAGTTGAATCAAAAGTAGCTGAATAAGTAAGCAGCTGCTTTTTATGTATATCACCAAATTCTAAACACGTACCGTAAATACAATTGTCGTCGTTTAAAAAGCTAATGTAATCTAAATTGCTCATGTTAATAGAAAGTGTTACGTTTGCTTGCAACATTTTTTTAAGTTTTAAAAAATCGGCACTTTCAACCATGTAGGGACAGTGATAATCACTGCCAATAGGAGCTTCAACCACTAACACGTTAGCAAACTTGTAAATGCACATGTTGTTGGTTTCTCGTTTTGTTTTTTCTTCATCACATGTTTCGATAAACAATCGTTCTTTTTTTACGTAAACGGTTATTGGAACTTTTTGTTTAATACCGCGAGTAATTTTTTGTAAAACTTTTAAATTTATCGAAAAATCAATTGGGTTTTCACATTTAAATTCCGAAAAGTTTTCTTTGTTTAACGATACATCTACGAGTATTTTTTCCGACAAATCTGTCCCGGAATAATAAAACCCCGTTTTATCTACCTTAAAATGAGCTTTCGGTTTAATACCTATTAAAATATCTATTACAATTTTAAACACGTAACCCGTTTCGATTTTAAAATAAAAATCGTATTCGTACTCTTTATTGTTTTCTAATGTTTCGTTGTATTCTAAAAAAATTTAAAAATCTAATTTTTCACGTTTTACGTTGTTGTCCCAATCTGGGGGTGTTAGTATTTGATATACTTTAGGTTGTGGTACATATTCATTAGTACTTTCATTGTATTTTAAAAAATTTGAAAAATCTAATACTTTGCGTTTTATGTTTTGTTTTGCCATTTTCTATATATTTTAAAAATAAAAACGCAAAAAATTAAATTAAAAAACGTGAAATATCTAGATGATACCTAAAACTACTGCGAAACTGCTTGTCAAAACCCCCTACTACTACCCAGCGAATTTGTCCAAAAAAAGGTATTTTAAAATTGATAGTTTTTAGACTTTTCAAAAACTCCCTAGTACTACCCAGCGAATTTGATAAAAAATGAGTTTTTTGAACAGTTGGTCTAGGACCCCATCTAACATACTACTACTCGGCCATGTGTGACAGCAATGGATCGATACAGGTATCAATGGAAAGCTGAGGAGTTCCTCTTCTTTGGTACACTACATGTAAATTGTCAAACTAAATAACCTTGGCATATTAACGCCCTGAATTCGGATTACCTTTTTTTTGATACGCACTGTATATACATGTATATATATAGGCCTACACGCGCACGTACAGGTTACTCGCTCAATGATGCGTGGTAATTACCTATTGTTTGCGGGCCTTGTGTGTAAGCTTGTTTGTTGGCAGTTTGTGGTTTGTTGACGCGGTACTGTTCCTCGTCACGTGTCATCGCTTTTGAAGTTGCAGAGGTAGAACTTGTTTTGATATGAGTTCGGGTCGTTTGTTCAGGACTATCCTCTTGTCGGCGTTTATGATGGAGAGCTTCTCTGTGAGGCAAAGGTTGCACCGTTTCGATTCACTGTTGTATGCTTGAGATCTACAGGCTACCGACCAGTTGATGGTGAATGGTTTCTTGTTCCTTTTCAATTGCCAAATGTGCTTGGAGAGTTCCGTGCTGTTGTGGTACTTCTCATGCCTGAAAGACTGTGTGTGGTTGCCGTATCTTAGCTTGAATGGAGGCGCGGTGAGACCTATGTACAGATGAGAGTTGTTTGGTTGCTTGACTTCGGCATTGTAGATGATGTTGCTGGCCTGGCACTTTCCTTGTAGAGGGCATAGGTCTTTCTTGCTGCAGTTGCAGTCCTTACGGTCGGTCCCTTTGTCGTTCGATGAGACTTGTTTGTTGTGTGCCTTGATGATACTGGCGATGTTGGGCATGCAGCTGTAACTGATCTTGACCGTGTTCCTGTTGAATATCTTGTTCGAGGAACAGTACCGCGTCAACAAACCACAAATTGCCAACAAACAAGCTTACACACAAGGCCCGCAAACAATAGGTAATTACCACGCATCATTGAGCGAGTAACCTGTACGTGCGGGTGTAGGCCTATATATAGGAGTAATCACTTGGTGACTATCAGTTGTCTGATGATCGCATAACGCGTGAAACTCGGAGTTACAACTACCAGCGTTCCACTAGTTTTACTACAAGTATATATATATATATATATATATATATATATATATATATATATATATATACATATACATATACATATACATATACATATACACACACATATATATATATATATATATATATATATATATATATATATATATATATATATATACATACACACACATATATATATATATATATATATATATATATATATATATATATATATATATATATATATATATATATATATATATATATATATATATTTTTTTTTTTTATTGATTTAAAACCATCTTTAACGAGGGTAACCCATCCAACACAGCTGATCATTTGGGGCCTCATATAATATAAATATATCAATATTATACAAAAATTATTACAGGAGGTACAGATCAATTAATAATTATATAATTATATATATATATATATATATATATATATATATATATATATATATATATATATATATATATATATATCAGAGACAAAGTACAACATAAAAACTCATCCATTTATAGGGAAAAGGGAAAGCAAAGGATCATGGGGCGGGATCCAAAAAAGGCGAGAAAATTGTGACCAATTAAAGAAAAGCATCAGTCTAGAAAAAGCCAATAGGAGTATCAGAAGTGAACAAAGGGGGGATTATTGAACCACACAATAAGTAGATGTGGCAGCTTATGGTGAAGCTAGGGTAAAGGAGGGATTATTGAGCCACACAATAGGTAGAGGTGGCAGCTTTTAGTACTAGTAAAGCTGGCATAAACATAGGACAGTACACAAAGGGATACGACAACAAAAAAGGGGGTAAATAGCTAAATTAAAATAGTCCTATGAGAGACAGTTGGAAAAAATGTAAAAGTATACAAGATAAGATAAAGCAACAGGTTAAAGCAAATACCTGAAGATAGAACAGGTTAGGACATAGACCTGAAAAGTAACAGGTTAAAACAAATACCTGAAAATAGAACGAAGGTTAAAACAAATACCTGAAAAGAGAACAGGTTAGGACAAAGACCTGAAAAGTAACAGGTTAAAACAAATACTTGAAAAGAGAACAGGTTAAAACAGATACCTGAAAGGAGTACAGGTTGAAATAAATACCTGAAAAGAGAACAGGTTAACCCTGCGAGCAGGGAATAGGTGATTCCGGAAGGCACTTTTTGACCTTTTGTTTAATTACTCAAACACCGTTGGGCCAATTACGCTGAAACTACATGATATCCTCAATGGAACCTTCTAGATTGACATACTATAGTAACCTTTAACATCGAGCTCAGCAAAGGTCACCCCCGACCGTGGGAAATCTGGGCAACCAGCCAGAGCCCTGCGAGCAGCGAATAGGTGATTCCGGAAGGCACTTTTTGACCTTGTGTTTAATTACTCAAACACCGTTGGGCCAATTACGGTGAAACTACATGATATCCTCAATGGAACCTTCTAGATTGACATACTATAGTAACCTTTAACATCGAGCTCAGCAAAGGTCACCCCCGACCGTGGAAATCTGCCTATTCGTTTGTGCACAATGTGTTTTGTGTACAAATCTAAGCTCCGTTCACGCGTGTACAAATCTAAGCACCGTTCACTCATGTACAAATCTACTCGCTGCCAAGAAAGGTCAGCTGGCTGACCTTCACAACCCTAACTATCAATCATCCTAATGTTGGAGTGTCTAGGAGACCTCCATTCATAAATTTAGACTGTCAGTGAAGGGTTAGGAAAGGATTGGGTAAGGATTGGGTAGTGTATTAGTTCGTTAGAAAACGGATCGCGTAGTGTAATTACGCGTAATTAAAAGTGCCTTCCGGAGTCTCCCCTTATTCCGCTTGTGGCCCTTGTGGTGTATTGCGGCTCGGAGGGTTAAAGCAAATACCTGAAAAAAGAACAGGTTAAAATAAATAGCTGAAAAAACAGGTTAAAGCAAATACCTGAAAAAGGAACAGGTTAAGACAACTACCTGAAAATAGAACAGGTTAGGACAAAATCCTGAAGAAATAAAAGGTTACAACAAATGCCTGGAAATAGGTAAAGGTAGCTGGGTTATTTGATACCTGTGTTGACATTGAGGCCATAGGGTTGAAGTGTTTTCAGTTGATGTATCCAGTGTGACTCCCTAAGTTTGCGATGTGTATCACCGCTAGTGCAGGCCTCAATTACAATGAGTTCAACATCATTAATGCTACGATTAGGGCTGTTAAAATAGATAGCCACGGGGTAGGGTTTTTTAGTTTTCACAGAGGAAACATGGTTGGCAAAGCGGAGACACAATTTGGTCTTTGTCTCCCCTATATATTGTATACACATCTTTTACATGAGATTACATATAACATTGGGTGTGTCACACTGGGATTTAGTTCTGATTGTGTAGGTGAGACCAGTACTGTGGCTTTTCACCTTCTGAGCAGGTTTGAGATACAAACAGGTTTTGCATCTCGAGCGGTTACACTTAGAGCACCCCTGTGGTGATTCATGATCAGTGATGTTAAGGTCACTGTTAGTGCTAGAACTAGCCCGAACCAATATATCACCGAGGTTACGGGGGCGACGGAAAGCAATCAAAGGGGGCTCAGGGATGGCTGAGCTAAACCTGTCGGAGGAGTGTAAAATAGTCATGTTATCATTTACGATAGATGAAAGTCTGGGTAATCTGGGGTGATAAGTCGTGACCAGGGGGACTCTGTTAGGAAGGGTTTTCTTGTTACCCTGGGTAGCCAAGAGGGTGCTAAGGGGGGTACAGAGGGCCCTGTTGATGGCTAGTTGGACCCTGCGTTTGCTATGACCCCGGGATACAAGGTGTTGCCTCAGTTCAGACGACCGTTTCCTGTATAAGGTATCGGTGGAACAGATACGTCTGATACGGAGCGCTTGACTGTAGGCGATGGCCCCTTTGCAGTGCTTGGGGTGGCAGCTGTCAGAAAGGAGGTATTGATGAGTGTCAGTGGGTTTACAATAGACATCAGTCGAGATGCCATGGGGGGATTTGTTGATGGTGATGTCTAGGAAGTTCACGCTATTGGTAGAGTAGTTAGCAGTGAACTTGATGGTGGCGTGGAATGAATTAATGTAGTTGATGAATTCACCTAGGCTATCTTGGCCACCACACCAAATGCAGAATATATCGTCAATAAATCTCCACCATACTAGAGGACGGTGGGGGGCAGAAGATAGCAATCTGTCTTCAAGGTCAGACATAAACAGATTAGCGTATGATGGTGCCATCTTAGTGCCCATTGCTGTACCTTGAACCTGGAGAAAGTTTCTGTTTAGGAACGTGAAATTGTTTTTTGTCAGTATATGTCGGATAAGATCTGTGATGTGTCTCACTGAAGGTTTGGTTTGGTTGTTTGGATCTGAGAGCGTTGGCACATGCACTTATGCCTTCGCCATATGGGGATGTTTGTATATAAGGAGGAAATATCCAGAGTGACAAGGAGGGCAGAATTGGGTGTTGATGTTTAATACCCTAGTTTACGGAGGAAGTCTGTATATATATATATATATATATATATATATATATATATATATATATATATATATATATATATATATATATATATATATATACATACACCCACACCCACACACACAGGTAAGCGTAGCTATCGTTATGTGGACATTCCTTTGTTCTCGTGTACTTAAGGATAGGAAATTCTTAAAATCGTTCCCATTTCACACAGAAGAGTGTTTTGAGAGCGGTTTTCGTTCTATTTTTCCCTTTTAATAATATCCTTCGATTTAAGTCAAAGAACCTGCCTAGACAAATCACTAATTTCAGAGATATTCGTACTTTTCCAAAGTCCAAAAACATTGTGTGGACGTGTGCGAGTCCACACAGCGCAAGCACTCCATACGTTGTGTGGACCTCTTTTGTTCTCAGGTCCACACAATGAATGGTACGCTTACTCACACACACACACCCACACAAACACACACACACACTCTCACATAATTATGCCCACTTGTGGGGTACTCCTTTGTTTCGTTCTATTATCCCTGTTTTCGTTCTATTATCCCTTTTCTATTGAATTCCCCTGTGGGGTACCAGCATTTCTAAAGATTCTCTGTGGGGTACCATTGTTCCATTGTGTTTGGTACCCCACAACGAATGGCGTGTAAGTACACACCCCCACACACACACACAACCGATTCAAGCAAACAGCACTGATAATAGAGTTTATACAATAAGCCTTTTCATAGCAACTGTTATACGTTGGTCAAGCGCTTGATTTTTATTCACGTGGCAAGACCAAGTTTTTCGCATTGCTATAAAGGGTAGGCGGGGACGATTATTAGTGCTGTTTGTTTGAGAGCACGGATCAGTATATTGTTCTACATGGTGGGACTATTGCTAGAAGTATTTGCATTGGTGTTTTTGTGTGGTGAGATGTTTCTTGTCTTTCTGGTAAGGAAACCTCAAGTATTCCTCAAAAACGCCTAAACCCTGTAGCTCGTAAGCCCAAAAGAACATACACGGGAAGTGATATTCAGATTTATAGATGTGAACATTTGGAAAAACTATAATATCAGGTAGTCACTGAAAACCTAATCAACCTTATCGATATTTGAATCCGGGTTCACAGAAGTGAAAGGCACTACGCCAACTTGCTTCCCCTTCATATGTTAAACTCAATCAATGTTTTCCTGTGAAAGTCCAAATTTTATAATTCATAATGTCATTAACTTGTTTTTAAAATGTAGGTTCCTCAAGAGAATGATCTCTACTTTCAACGAATGCGCTAATAGGCTAATTGACAATTTATCACCAAAAGCTGATGGAAAGACTGAGGTGTTGATGTTGGATGAGTTGAATAATATCACCCTAGATGTCGTTGCTAAGGTAAACTTCCAGGGGTGGATGATCTGTATAAAATAACAGAATGTCCTATACTCATGGACCATAGATTCCCTTTAGTTAGCATAATGATGACCCCTCACAGTCTCTGGGTCCATTAAGTGAGACTTTTAATAATGATAAATGCCACTGTAGTGAGCTCACTTTACCCTCCTCGTTTGCCCTACGAAACCAATGCATTTTGTTTATGCTTATTTTCATAGTCAAATTACTTTATGAAATTCTGTCATGTACAAATGTACAAATACTTATAATAATTAATATTCTATCCCAGGGATGATCATCTTCCAAACTTGAGCATTACTAGGATAGGTTTTGTGCATAGAGCAATACACAACTTAATTAATACACATTTTAATTCCAAACTGTTGATTTACGTTATTTGGATACGTAAACAAAAATTTAAAATTTATTGATCAGTGATTGTTTGAGTATTTGTGTATCCGTGTTGTCAAGATCATACATTTTTTTACACAGCCCTATATCCTATTGTAACAATAGTATAATGTCAATTTATTTTGGCTATCGCGGCGAAAATGTGTCTTTTTATTAACTGTATTCAATTTAAGAATAGCACAGTACAGAAACAATTAAGCTACAGCCAAATAAGCTGAACATCTGGACAGAACTTGTCAAATGGGGTGTCTGAAATAGAAATTACTAGGAAAATGCACTAATTTGTGTGCTCTGAAGAAATTGTTTTTAATATTTTTTCTTTTGGTGGGGCGCAGGGGAAAATTATTATTGCGAGACATTGTCATTACCATTACCATTACTATATGGAGTGGAAGACATGTCCCCCATGCCCTGGGTCGCCAGACATGGAGTGTAACCACCCAAATCAAACATATATGCATTCTCCTGAAGACGATCAGGCATACTGTTCGAAACGTCGAGTTGTAACGTCCAGTTCTTTTCAGAACTAATTACTACTCAATAGAGAATTTCACATGGTGTCAACCGCAATTAGTCTTACTCATATATGCATACTTACGATCTCATAATGTGGCAAGTTAAATAATAATTCCGCTGGTGTATTACGTGTTTGTAATTATACCCAATATATGGTACCAGAGGCGTTACTTTTTGACGGCTTCACAACAGCAAACCTGAAATCAAAATTCTGCTATTATGTAATAATAGATATAATTTGTTACTCCACTCAATAAAGGTGTGGCTTTTGGTTTGGATCTTTCAGAAGATAAAGAGGATTCAACCAGGCTATCTGTAGGTCCATGGTCGGTAGAGATTTGTTTCTACAAACCATGGATTCAGTGAGTTAAACTTGTGAAGGTTTAAAGCTCAATTCGGAATCTAATTCACGAGAAATGTATGGAAAAGCATTCACAATTTTTACCGTCGGCAACGTTTTTAAATGTACCTAATTGTTGTTTTCTCTGAAATAAATTTATATAATTTGGTAATTTTGTAATCAGTTAATAATAAAATTTTCCTTATAACAAAATAATTAAATTTTTCAAAATTGTTTATTTATCGGCAAATCATAAATGAATAGTTCTCAGTGTACTTAATATTTGACATATCGGTTTTAACAAATATCCAAAAACGTAACTGATACACTTAAATAATGAAAATGTGCGTCGCAAATTATGGTGCCTGCGTAGTGACATTATTATTATGCCTATGTCACTACTCAGGTCTTTTTTATTTTCGTAGAATAATATGTTTCCTGTAAATACCGTTTACAGTGTAAATAATGTGTATTTTGTCTGAAATTGTGAATGGATTTTCACAACAAAAATGAGAATAAATAGTTCTCAATGTGCTTAATATTTCAAATATCGATTTTAATAAATATTCATGATATTCATGTAATATAAATATGATATTGATATTTTAACAAAAATGTAAACATGATTAAAAAATTACTCTGAATACTTCAAGTGGAGCCCATTACCTGCCCATCGTAAATTCAGACAAGAAGTTCGTGAATGCATTCAGTTGATCCGTGAAACTGGACGTAGCTGTGTTCAAGGAAGAATTAATGCCAAGAACAGAGGAGAGAAGATACCTGATGATATCCTGACGTATATCCTACATCATTCCAATGATCTACAGGCAGATGCTGATTTCACAATAGAGAACATGTTGGATGAATTTTGCACTTTCTTCCTAGCTGGTTAGTATGGTAACAATTTTACATTTTGGTTAGATTGTGCTGCTAGTTAGGTGTTCGGTATGTACCGAAACACCTATTGTTTTGTTCGTTTTTTTCTTCTTTCTTCTCCTTCTTCTCCGGATAGACTGTCTACAAAAAACACATACTTGCAAACTTCACATGAACTTCAAACTTGGCATATACTTAGACTTAACACGTAGATGAAACAGAATTTGTGATGTCATGATTGGGTCATCAGATATCGAATTACGATAATTCAAAGTTTAATCATTAAAAAATCATATCGAGGGATCTGAAAAATCAATAAAATTACTGATTTAGTCGGGAAAAATATGTAGTTTATCATGAGTGTAAAGAGTGTGAAATATGTGACATTAGAGACGAGGATATGTTTGAGTTTGATATTTATTTGTACTCAAACACGACATTTTTGTAAAAAAAGAAACACACTTTTCTTGAAATGTACGCGCAATCTGTTATTCCCTACGTCCGCAATACTCAATCGACTGGGCGGGGCATATAAAACAGTTCATGCGCCGCCGGTGGAAGGGTATGTCGCCCTCAATCGGCAGAAACAGATTTACTCAGAAAGAAATTGTATTTTTATGAAAATACGAGTGTGAAATATGTGATATTACTGATGAACTCGTGCCAACTCGTACTCCAACCAACTCGTACTTCAACCAACATAGTCATAAAGGGTAGGTATCTTGAATTTAATTGTTAAGGATTTCCTGTATTTATCTTCGTGTTTTATACAAGAAAGCCATTTTTTAAGCGTTGGGTTGGCTGGTAACGTTAATGTAGTTGCAATTGCATTGTGCCTGACGTTCTTAACGTTAGTTATGTGAACATACTGTACATTGTAGTTTGAACAGTAAACAACTCACCACTTTTTTAACAAAATATGAACAGATGTCACTAAAATGTATTTAGAATGTAAATAAGGATAGGAAAATTCAGTTGTTAAGGTTATGGCAATTTTTCAGTTGAAATTTTATGCCATATTTTGTAATTTATGTTTCTCCAAAATCTTCATTTTGTGCACAAATTAACGTCAAGTAGTGATTGTTTACTGCACTTCTAATTTTTACCCTTCTTAGATACAAATCAACTTACACAGACAATTATTTCACAGGAAAAATGCACAATATTCATGACACAATACTTCATGTAATTTGTATAAGTTGTTAATGTTAGTCCTGCATGCTCCTGGGAGGCCTCTCTCACATGAAACTATGAGACTCAGCAATTTCCTTAAATACCTTTCTCTTTTGATGTGAGTTTACAGAACATTTCTTTAATTTATTACACATTGTCAAGAATAATTGTGTGCAATTTTGACAATAACCAATGCCCTTTTTCAATTTTAATGGTCCAGCTACTCCAAAATTATACTATTTTCCCCATTCATATAAATTAGAACTTCTCTGAATTTTCAAATACTTTATTCTTGGTCAACCTTTATGCTACTAAAACCTTCCTACTATTTTGTACAGCATGTTCACTGTGATGTATTATTTTCTCATTCACATAAATTAGAACTTCTGAAATTTTAAATACTTTATTTTGGTCCATGTACTTATAAAACTTTCCTATTATTTTTACATGTTGACTCTGATGTATCATGGCTCAGACGGTTCAGCCTACAGCACCCCGACACGGCGTTGACACCACATCCAAATGCAGTATCGTAACTGTTCAAGTCAATCTTCAGTTTGTAGGCTACACGATGGTATGGTTTAACGTCTTACGTTAACAGATCATTTGAGAATCCGTGCACAATTAATGGAAGTGGTCTTCATTACTTGGTTTCGTTTGAAGGTATGTAAACTTTCACATTTTTATAGGTGTATGTTCGTTTTAGTATAATTTTTATAGATATTGATTACATAAAACCATGGTTAACGTTAAAAACCTTGAGTGTGTAATGGTATCACATGTGCCGCGCTGAAGTGAAACAGGTCAACTCGTATGCGTGCTCGTACTTTTACCAATTCACACTTATTTTGGTCAACAAAAATATTGCTGAATGACATTGCACTGGCATGCGTACGGATTGACATCCGGTGGAGTACGCGTTGGTAAAGTACCGTGCTTCTTACACTATAGTGTCTGCAGTTCCTCATAATAATAGTAGTACTTATGTCCTGTGTGGTGATGGCTGCATTGCAGTTTACTTTATACTAACACTTAATTTTCTCACTAAAGTAGACCAAGAAACAAATATCAGCACCTTTATTGAGATAATGAAACGGTCACATCATGGAGGAAGGAAGACGTCACATGTAGTTCTATTCCATTGTAAACCTAACTTAAAAGGCATTGTTCTGAAGGGATCATTTTTTCTGAAGTTACATCAATCCATCATCGATAATAACATATAAGGGCATTCTAAGTTATGTGTGTTTTGTTAGCATGACCATTATTCTTCGTCCCTCTTTGAAAACATTTAATATTGTTTTACATGATTCGTTTATATTTCAGATCAACGATATCCATTTGTGCTACTACTACAAGGTGTGTTAGAGTCTGTGTAACTTTGTGATCCAATAGCCAGTATTACCGGTTATCCATTCATCAAAGGGTTAACGTATTATTCAAATAATTTTATATGGACTTATCCTATCTGTGGCAGTCTTGACCCTCAAAATTGTTTTTCAGGACCTCAAGACACATCTAGGTCTTTCTAGAATTTCTTTAACATGTTAGAACAAAAAATAGTACAAGGGTCTTGTTATTTTTTTTTGACTGGACGCAAACATCCTCACAAATGTAATTATTAAGCAATGTCTGTTGGTGATCTAATAAAATGTATATTGCCGACAGTGAATCACTGCTAGCATTGGGCCATATAAACATAGTAAACATGACCCCAATCTTCATTGCATGGGTGTGTCAGCCTTGGAATACACACAGATCACCCAATTAAAGTTCCTATGTATTTGTATGCTCGCATTGGGATAGTACTGACCATCAATCCCATAAGCTTCAATTGGTTAAACAGACAGTATCATCACGATCAGAGCATATGTTTCTACAAACGGGCCATGGAATTGGTGTCTAGTTTAAGACGAACATAGTGACTAAAATTACTGGCTCATTTATGCCGGCAGCTTTTAATATGACCTTATCATGTGAGTATTATTTTCAGTCACTGGGTTAAACTAGAACTTGAACTCTGATTCATGCCCTGTTGATCATGAAGATATTGCCACCTTTTAAACAATAACTTTAACATTACTATTTATGAAAATGTATTTTCAACAGTTAATGACACATAAATACATGTAACAATCCGCATGGATCATATTTCAGTATTGTTTGTTTCTTTTATTTTACAGTTATCCTTCAAATTACATTGTGCTGTCTCTTCCCTATAAGTATTGTTTTAAAAACTGAACCAAACATTTAAATATTATAACACTTGATCAGAATTTGTCATTGTATTGTACAAGACCTGCACACACCACCTCAGGGCCAAAAATGTGTAATGATAAAGCTGTGATGATATAGTATTTAATTCCACCACAACGTATAATTAGCGTAACAGCTCTGTATTCATCAAGGACAAACGCTAATGTCGTACAGATCGTTAATTGTCAAAACAAAAAACCCCCATGTTAATTTTTATTATACTTCTGTCAGGCCAGCCGGAAGTGGTTAATGGCAAAATCATATCTCAACAACCACGAAGTGAAATTGACATTTGTTGTAGATTGTTAATATTTACAAAAACATTCTGTCATCATCATCACTACCCTGGCGAAACGCAAGTCTAGTTGCACTCGTTATCATTCCTATTTTAATATGTTAGGCAAATTTAGATTGTGCTGCTAGTTACATTTATTTTGTCATTTGCTGTTTATGTTGAAGCAAGTTAGATTTTGCTGCTAGTTTAGGTAGTTCGGTATACCCAGAAACACCTATTGTTTTTTCTTCTCCTTCTTCTTCATGCGATAGATTGTCTAAAAACACCACTAACTTTCATGAACTTGAAACGGCATACTTATGAACTTAACACGTAGATGAAACAAATTTTGTGACGTCATGATTAGGTCATCAGACATCAATTACGATAAATCAAAGTTTAATATTTAAATCATATCACCAACAACCACAAGTAAATTCAAAATTGTTGTACCATTGTACAGATCGTTAATTGTCAAAAATATTTACAAAAGGTGACCCCATTTGACCTTGCTTCCTGTCGACGAGAGGTGAAATTTAATATTTAAAATCATATCTCAATAACCTGAGAGGAAATTCACTGATTTGTACCATTGTAGATCGTTGGTGATCAAAAATATTTACAAAAGGTGCTGACCTTACTTCCCTGTCCAAATCAGAGTGTGGTTGTATTTAAAAAAAAATCTCATATCTCAACAACCACAAGAGAAATTCACAATTTTTTACCATTGTACAGATATTTGGTGTCAAAAAATATTTAGAAAAGATATTTAATTTATTGACCTTACCTGTCCACCGGAAGTCAAAGTTTAATATTTAAAGGTAGCATATCTCATCAACCACAAGAGGTAGAATTGAAATTGTTTGCACCATTGTACTGATCTTCATTACGGGAATCTCCATTGAGAAAAATCCAGTATCACACATCCTTTTCATGTTTACCAACTCACACCTCTTATCTGCTTGGACAAACAGTGGCTTTTAATCCCTTTATCTGAGTGACAGGCGATATGTAGCAGGTACTACTTTTAACCACTGAAGCGTGAAGACTGATCTACCAGCACAAGCCACTGTATTTATTTCCTGGTATGTATTAGTCAAGGGTTGAGCACGCACATTTTTGTATTATGATTGGGTGGTTTAAATCTTTTCCAAGTTCATTCTTAGGGGTTATTATCATTACGCACCTTCAAAATTATTGGACCCGACTCATATTCCATTAAACAGCCATAATAATTTATGGTTTGTGACAACAGAAACGGGATTCAAAATCTAAGTTTGTAGCCTACCCACCTGACATTTTGGTCGAATGATTTAAACCTAGTGAAATAAATTAAACAAACATCGGGCGCACGTTTTCCCCATGGTTCAACACGTCGAAGAGTTTCGCTGTGCTGGTCGGGCGGAGGCCGGGAATATTATTTCTCAGCGGGGCACAGGCTGGTATTTTTTTACCCAGCGGATCCGGCAGTTTCCTATGAAAATTTAAAACGGGATAACCGTACGGTCGCTACAGTATTTTGCACGTAATTTACACTCAACTTGCAAATACGACCATGATGTTTTTTCTACGGTCGTTAGCTTAAAAATTCATGTCTTGCCTATTGTAAGATTAGAGACAGACGCTGGACAAAAATGGTTTGGTATATGAGAAACAAATACTGTGGCCCCCAGTGCGAAAACATAGACCAGGACGTCTTGTCATAACCTCAACCAAGTAATCATTAATAACCATGGTGCAACGCTTTTCCCAAAACCTGTCATATCAAAAGAACTTGCGATAAATAAGTAAAAAGCCTAGCATTCATTTTGAAGTCGGTCCCAAAACATTCAGGTTTTTATTGTCGATTTTTTTTATTATCAAGTGCAATCGGAGCAGTCGACCGATGACGTACTCATTGATAATTCAGAAAATGTGAATTGACAACAAGTTAAAAGACTCCTTTACCATTCAAAATTTTAAAAAATATAAAAAACGTTTGTGAACTATTTCAGAAATTTTTAATCGGCAACACTCCGATGTTTTTCAGAGATGTCCCCAAATTCAAAGACAACTGAAAGTAAACAGGATGCTTAGCAGAGTTAGCCAATGAATTGAACAATAGAGTGTCCAGTAAGTTTGACTCACCGATTTAATAGACCATTGAATACTATTACATAGCAGACTGAATAGGATGCTTGGCTGTGATAACCAATTACTAATGAAAAGAACACTATTATGTTGGAGGTGCAACTTAATAAGCAAAGGCACGTCTTCAAGTTTATTGCCCTTTACAGTAGCAACGTGTGTTTCAAAAAGCAAGCTTCAACAAAAGTTTCCATGGAGAATGCCGCAAGACACGTTGTTTGTCAGACTGGGTGAGAATCCCTGTTCTGACAAAAAAATATGTAACAATATTAAAGTGAACAAAAAAAACGATTCTGCGGGGTATATCGGACATTAATAAAAACAAAACAAATTAGCGGACCCCCACCGCAATTTTGCCAGGATCCGCCCTGCTAATAATACTCATGGTCCATTAAACAACCCGCCATAACTTATGGTTTTCGACAACGAAAACGGATTCAAAAGATCCATTTTTGCATAGCCTATGATTATTATTAGAAGTACTGTATAAGCATTTGCCTAAATAAAGTCGTTTTATTTCCTTAAATAAAAAACATCGGGCGCACGTTTTCCCCATGGTTCAACACGTCGAAGAGTTTCGCTGTGCTGGTCGGGCGCAAAATTTAGACGGGAATATTATTTCTCTCAGCGTGGCTGGGCCTGGTATTTGTTTACCCAGCGGTTCCGGCGGTTTCCCTAGAAAAAAAAAAACGGGATAACGGTCCTACAGGTATTTTCATGTTTTACACTCAACTTTGCAAATACGACCTGATTTTTCCTACGATAATGTGAATTGACACTCGTTTGAACTCCTTTACCATTCAGTTAAAAATAAAAATAAATAAAACACACATTTGTGAACTATTTCTTGATTTTTAATCGGCAACACTCCGATGTTTTCAGAGATGTCCCAGAAATTGCCACTGTCTAGTGATATCTAATAGGAAACTTATCCATTAGATATCATTACGACAATACCATTTCGGACTGAAAGGAAAAAAAACAGGGCCACAGTATTTTTTAATATACCAAACCATTATTGTCCAGCGCCTGTCTTAACATGATTTCAAAGCTAACGACACGTAGAAAAAATTTTTGCGGCCCGTGCGAAAACCTAGACCAGGACGTCTTGTCCAACCCTCAACCCAAAGTACTATGGTGCTATTAGTTAGCAAAGCGCAAAAGCAATGCTTTTCGAAGCCCATGTCATAATCAACGCACTTGCGAAATAATGGATGATTACAATCCGCCCGGGGAATTTTTTCTGCATTCCGAAATCGCCATTGTCGCAATGATTTTCAATGGAAATTTGTTTGTTTAATTTGATTCAAAGAGGAATCGTCAAAAAAAAGGAAATTTTGAGGATGGCAATTTGAATTACGAAAAAACCCGCCATCCCCCGTCCCCACCCAGGGCCAGATTAGCCATTGGGGCCCGGTGGGGCCAGGGCCCGGGGGAACCCCACCCAAGGGGGCCCCTTCAGAAACTGGACGCGAGGCGCATACTGGGTTTGAGGCCTGACAAGGCTCCTGGGCCAACCTTCAGGGCCCCCCCCTGAGCTGGAGGTCCCCTGGGTACCTTAAAGTGGGCCCTTGAGGACCACTGCTACCACAATATAAAGCCCAGCTTTGTACAGTGTTAAACAACAAAGGGCCCTTGTCTCACAGGCCCCTTGGGGGAACTGGGACACGAGGCCTAAAATGAAATGTATTTAATCAAATATCAAATGTGTGCGGGTCCCGCCCTCCTCTGTGCAGTAGTGGTTCCTCGCTGGGTCTGAGCTCAAACACCAGGCTCCTGGGGCTGGGGCCCTCAGGCTGGGGTCCCAAAGTGGGCCCCTTTGAGGACCACTGCTCCCACCGTACTGTGAAGCAGTGGTCCTCAAAGGCCCACTGAGGTCCCATTGAGGAGGGGCCTCAGGGGCCTGAAAATGATCGGCCCAGGGGCCCTAGTGAGGTTAATCCGTCCCTGCCCCCCCAAGTCAAAACAATAAACACTTTGGCCTATTTTGCTACAGCGCCATGTAGCTGTGCGCAGTTAAATCACCTACCGTACTGCCTATGCTCATGTTGAGTGTGGTGCGTACGCAGGTATTTTTAAAACCTACGCCTGAAAAAGTAGGACAATGTTGCTCCAATTTTCGTTCCAACTTCGTTAAAACTATATGACCAACATAAATAAATATGCCCAACGACCTTTATTGACGACTAGAATCGATTTTTTAAATATTAGACTCATTATTGCAAAACCCTAATAAGTAAGCATCAACCTTGGTAAATATCCATTCGCACGCAACGCTGGCATTTTTCAGCCGTTTGGTTACCGTGTGCCATACGTTCTCAAGCTCATACTTGGTCCTTTTTCAGGATTAAACAATGAAACTATGATAACTTTTTGTCAAAGAATGAAAATACAAGAATGGAATCCGAAAACTGGCCTTCTATGTGATATTTTTCTCTGCAAACTCACAGCCAGCCAGTTGTACATTTCCAGTTACCGCAGGATTAGCTATCTAATCTGATAAGTTTATTGACACAGTAAACACACTTAAAAAATTTGCATTGAAAAGGATGTGTGATTTCCGGAGTTTGGGCCTCAAACTCGGAAGTTTCTAATGGAGCTATCCCGTAATGTTTAATTGTCCAAAAATATTTACAAAAGGTGACCCCAATTTGACCTTTACTTCCTGTCTAAATCGGAAGTCAGCACGTTTATCGTACATGCTTCCGTGTAGAGCCAGTCTGTAACGCGTTTCAATTACATTTGCATGAATCAGGTAGATCGTTACAGTGAGCTACATGTATATATCGACGCTGTTTGCGTGTGGTGCCCAGACGTAATAGCGCTGAATCGTCATCTTTCTACGAAATTGTGTCTTTTTTGAGGAATTTTGACCCAATAGGTCTTGGATTTCGTGTAAAATGGATCGCCAACACAGTCATAAAGAGTAGGTATCTTGAATTTAATTTTTAAGAGGATTCCTGTATTTATCTTCGTGTTTTTATACAACAAAGCTATTTTTAAGTGTTTGTTGATTGTGGCTAACGTTAACAGAGTTT
>CM055816.1:19207737-19228783 GCA_029582265.1 Zoroaster sp. YZ-2022
TCTGCTGGGCCCTCGGCCTCATCCGACAAGCCGGTCGCAGCTTCGGCTGCGACTGCGGACCAGTGGGGCTAGTGGTCCTGCTGGGGTGGAGTCTGCCGCCGGGACCTCGTCCGGGTCCCCACAGGTGAAAACAGCTCTTAAGTCACCTGCTCGTGACAACCCAATTCTTATTTTGGCACTCCCTCCCCTCACTAGGCTCTTCACTGAGGTTGTCACCAAGCGCAAGTTTCGCCCCAGAAACCTGAAGATGACACACCTCACCTGGTATCCCTGAAATCCCGCAGCCCCAACGTAAACTAAGGAAAAAGGCCCAAGCCCCCGAACCCCAGACCCCGACCCTCTCGCAGATCCTCGATAACGACACACCTGATGACACGACACACATGGATTTTGACACTCAGTCCTCCCCCTCTAGTCCTCATCACTCCGCTACCCCACACTCTACCCCTGTCACTAGCCCCGCTCCCGCCCCCACCCCTTCCCCTCCCTCAGTCCGTCCCTGCCCCCACTCCTGCCCATAGCCCGGCCCCGACAGCTAGCTCCCACTCCCACTCCTAGCCCAGACCCGCCCCCACCCCGGTCCCCACCCCTGCCCCCATCCCTGCCCCAAGATCCGTCCCTAAACCTACCCCCCCCCCCCCCACCTCCACGTCTACCCCCTTTCCGAACTCCGTAGTTGCAGCATCGGACACCGACTCCTCTACCTGGGATGGTTCACAACCATCCACTGATGATGAATCATCCCAGATAGTGCTTCCTATTATGCCCGGTCCCCTAAACGAGTCACAAATCGTTAAATTCCTGTCTAAAGTAAAGTCACAAAGAAACCCCATGTCCATCGCCCAGACCTTCACCAAGGACATTCAGGGCCTCATACAACAACTGAGGCCCTTAAACAATAGTTCCTGGTGCCCTACAACATGCAGCATAGATTCGCAAACTGGTTAAGAAACTCGAATCCTAATTTCCTTAAATTCATGATGGATAGACTGTACACTCTCATTTCTTTGCTTATGGCGCTCTCGGTAGTTACCCTTAACACTGGAGGTTGTCTTGATACTACTCGTAAACTGACATGGTTAATTTAATTACAACTTTAATACTTTCTAATGATTATACAAAATATATATACTTGTAAAATACTGTTTTTCAAGGAGCTTTTGAATAAAATTTTCCTTGAAAAAGTTTACAAGTGTTTATTATTATTTATTTATTTATCCCTCCTCCCCAGGTCACCGAGGCGCGGGTAGTCGCCGCCCCTCCTCGGCGGGACGTGGTGTCTTTTCACCGCCCACCCCGGTGGCCTGACTTTTTCCCAACAGGGGCCTACTGACAGTGGGCACTGAGGTGCCCACATCCAGACGCCAGTGGGCCCTCCTCCTTCCCCTTCCCTCCCTTCCCTAAGTCCTCCCTTTCCCGCTTAATTTTCTGATACCGCTGTTTGCTCTGTCAAGTTAATTTTTACCATATAAATTAATTGACTGTAGCTGTAAGTTTACTTGTTAATGTTTCAATTATTGTACTGATTTATTTATTATTCTTTTATCCCTGTACATACTATGCTCTTCAAGAATTTGAATAAAGTTTTCCTTGAAAAAAGTAAAAAAGTATTTATTTATTTATTTATTTATTTATTTATTTATTTATTTATTTATTTATTTATTTATTTATTTATTTATTTATTTATTTATTTATTTATTTATTTATTTATTTATTTATTTATTTTTTTTTTTTTTTTTTTTATTTATTTATTTATTTATTCTTTCTTTTTTTCCTCTTGAATGGAGTTATACGACTCTTTTTATTTCACATCATCATATACACTGACACTAATCTACAATAACAAAATTACTCCATAAATAAATTGCCATTAAATAGCATTAACATATAGGTAACCGGATAAAATAAATAATAATAATAATAATAATAATGTGTAGATTTATATAGCGCACGTATCCACCAACTAAGTGGTGCTCAAGGCGCATTATATTATTATCCCTGCTCATAAGGCTCATAAGGCTCATAAATCATTCCTGAAACCATCTCAGCTCCCTGGGGAGTATACAGCTCAATTGCTGCCATTTCTAGCGCATATAGAGCAAACCAACTCTGCCTTCACAGGTACCCATTTAACCCCTGGGTGGAGAGAAGCAATTATGATTAAGTGTCTTGCTCAAGGACACAAGTGTCACGGCCGTGATTCGAACCCACATTCTGTTGCTAACACCAGAACTTGAATCCGGTAAGCTAGACCGCTCGGCCACGACACATAAATTACACTAATATATACAATTTAGAGTGACATATAGTCACGAAAACAGATAAAAAAGTAAATTAAGTCTAATTTAATCAGGGCAAAGCCACCCAACCCCTTGTGTAAATGGGAAATTAATAATCAAACTTCAGATCATTGTTATTAATGTAACAAAGAGCATTATTTCTAATATAACATAATTCGAAGGACTTCGACTTCGTTCTGCCCTTTTCCATAAAAATAAAGTGTTTTAAACTCTTTCTGAACTGCGTAATGATGTCGATTTCCGCAGGTCTAGAATAATTGTCAAAAACTTTTTTACAGCGAAAATTCCAAATTTGTCTAAGCATTTTAACTGCGATAACAGCCTGAACCGGTTTTAATTTATATCCTAGAATTCTGTTAGTGTCATTCAAATAAAAATGTTTGTTCCCCGAATATTTTCTGAGCAAATGTTCAACAGAGATCCAGGCCTCTAAAGTGCTAGTACAATAAATAAAGAGATGTTCATGAGATTCTTCTTCCATATTACAAAGGGGACAGGTCAATTCTCTAACTATGCCAATTGTATATAAAACATCTTTGGTAGGTAAGATCCTATGTTTTATACAGAAACTGTTTATCATCAGGATCCATTAGAAATTTTTTATAACTGCTTTTCCATATCAAAGACCATTCAAGAACATGACTCAAATGAAACATATTTTTCCAAATCGTTTGGACTCTAGGAACAGAAAATTTCTTAAGAATCAAATTAACATAATTAGACTTAGTAGGGCGTCTTAAACAGCATATTGATTAAGACGCCCTACTATTCTACCAGCATTGATATTCTGTATGGCACAGCATTGTGCAGTTTCCTGGAAGGAAATTAGTTTTCCCTGTCTAACAACATCTTTAATCTTACGAAAACCAACTGATTTAAGCAAGGGGCCACCAAAAGTAGAATTATCTTTTGTAACCCTAACATTGTTCCATAGGCCTAAAGGAACTTTTCTGGTTTCTAGGACACTCGAAAAATTACAAAGGCGAGGATAAGATCACTATAGAAAGGCGTAGTTTTTAGAAACTTTTTAACGTTGGCAAAAATGTACCATCCCAAATGGTCAGTAGCGCTAGCTTTATTAATCCAATAGTCAAAAAATAATTTCCATTTCCCTTGTGAGGAGGAGTAGCGCGCCAACCAATTCAATTTAAGACTCATTAATTTGCAGTTAACGTCAACAAGACCCATTCCCCCAAATTCTCAAGGACCGGTGACTGTACTCCTCTTAATTTTTTCAATCTTACCATCCCAAAAGAATTTCCAAATCATATTACTCATCTTCTTAATAACTTTTACCGGACAGGCTATAACACTGCCCAGGTAATTAATACCTGACCCAACCAAAGTATTTACAATAACAACCTTTCCATTTTAGTTTAAATTACGTTTAGACCATTTATCTAAAGTACAACGGATTTTATTTATTCTTGGTTCCCAATTATCAATTGGTGTGACATCGTTCCCAACAATAATCCCTAAGATTTTGAGCTTATTACACCACTGAAAGTTACACGGTTTATCAGTTCTATTATTCCATTTCCCGAGCCACAAACCTTTGGACTTTTCAACATTGAGTTTAGACCCACTACTTTTACAATAGGTATTAAGAATGTTCTGAATAACGTCAAATTCATTATTATCACTGACAAAGAATGTAGTGTCATCAGCGCGTTGTATTAACCGAATACTACCTTCTCCTTCAGGTGTAATAATGCCGTTAAAGTTACAATCTGTTCTAACCAAACTCGCTAGCCTTTCAGCACATGGAGTAAAGGAGTGGGGATAGAGGACACCCTTGTCTGATCCCCCGATAGACTTTAACCGGAGAGCCAATTAAATTATTAATAATGATATTACAATTAGGATTACTATACACCAGTTTTACCCACTTAATCAAAGATGGAGGAATCCCCATTTTCGTCATAACAATAAACATAATATAATTCCAACTAATTCTATCAAAAGCCATCTCTTGGTCTATACTAATGAGAGCAGCCTCCAAATTTTCTAAATTAACATAATCAATAGCATCACGCAAGACCATAAGATTATCTTGGATTTCCCTTCCGACAACCCCGCAAGTTTGTTCTTCTCCTATAAGGAGGGGCATAACAAGTTTTAATCTATTCGTAATGACTTTGGATAAAATCTTATAGTCAACAGTGAGCAAACTGATAGGGCGCCAGTTTTTCAATTCACACCTGTTACCCCTGTTTTTATAAATAAGTCTGATTAAAGCAGAATTCATAGTGTTACACAAACGGCCATTTTTGAAACAATGATTATAAACTTTTAAGATATCAGAACTGATAGTGTTCCAATAAATCTGATAAAATTCCACCGTAAGCCCATCCAGGCCCGGAGACTTGTTTTTCTTCATTTGGAAGAGAGCTACTTTGACTTCGTCAGCCCTAATATCTCTTTCTAGATCACAATAAATGTTATCCGGAATATGTTTTTTCTAAATTGTTGATGTAATATCATTTAAATGCTCTATACGATCTCCCAAATGTATTTTTTTTAAAGGTCTTCATTCATGTAATATTACCAAATATACCCACATTTGTGTCCGCGAATCCCCCTTTCCAGCCAACCAAATATCGCCCCTGACATCATTGCCGAATACAGAGTGCTTCAGGGTATTACTTCCCCCTTCCTATATTTGCGTGTCCCCGTTTCAAAATTGACATGCAATATTGTTCCGCCTTTTTGCTGTGTTCCGCCCTTTTGACAACCCTGTATGTCAACGTCTTTACCAAATGTTCCTTCACCCCGTAAGCCACAATCGTTTCATACGTAGCCCAATGTATCAGTTCTGACATTTTCACCATGCAGGTTACAAACTGAAGCAAATGCTGTTCTCGGAGATAAAGATTATGTAGAATACGAGGACTTGGGAAAATTAGAATACATGATGCTGGTGAGGCCAAAATTTTGTGGTATTTTGTTTATTGCGCAGTATTTGGCACTAAAAAGAGGTAAGAGCACGATATTCGTGGCTGGAAAGTCTTAAAGAAATAATGATTAATGTTAATAGTTGGAGACCGATACCGCCATTTTATTGGGTGGCCCTCGTTCAATCATACCATCTCGAAATTTTGTGAGATGGCATTAGCAGACTACAGTCATTGTATGGTATTTAGGTAGAACTTGTAGGTTTGCATGGTGAGGAGGATAAGTAAGAGTAATTGCGGTGACACCATGTGAAATGCTCAATTGAGTAGTAATTAGTTGTGAAAAGAACTGAAGGTACAACTCGACGTTTCGATCAGCATGCTCTGATCGTCCTCAGGAGAATGAATTAAATTGAGCATTTCACATGGTGTCACCGCAATTACTCTTACTTACTGTATGGTATTTCTTTGGATTTAATTTTGTCTGTGACATCTGTGGCAGGTAATAAAGGAAACTCTTCGACTTTGGCCACCAGCTATTGGGACAAGTCGGCAGTTAGCCTCTGAAGAAACAGTGCTTGGTTACAAAATTCCAGTTGGGACTGTTATATGGGTATTGTATACAATGGCTCACTTTAGAAATCCATATAAATTATTATTAATCTACAAAAATAAATGATCACAGAGTTACATGAAAAGTACTTGGTTTAAGTTGATTATGGTATGAAACATCCCTTAAAATATGTTTTTCTGATTTAGTATTGTCCCTCCGCTGTCACTTAAACATAATCTACCCTGTCCTTACAATGGGCCGAATTAATAAAAAGTAGCAATTGCTTTTACTAGTAATTTTCTTAAATCTTCATGAATAAAAGTGAGCAATTTACTTGCAAGTAATTGCTTCCAGTAGTTAGCAAAAGCAACTGCTATGTTTTTTAAGCAATTACTACAGAGACTAACACTTTCTTGGAAGCATATAAATAAACCAGACCTTTTACTAATGACTTGTAGCACTTGCTAGTATTTTGACAAGATCCTCAATGAGGAGCTTACGCATTTGCTAACACTTGCATGTTGCATTACTCCTGCCATCATGGCCGAGTTTATGCATGTAAGGGAACATGAAAAGGTGTACAATGAAAGACTAAATCGTGATGAAGTCAATCCTACCAGATACCGGAAATTATTTCGGTTCAATTTTGAAAGTTTGGAGTGGCTAGCAGCAGTCGAAGTACTTGGTTTGAAACCAGCAGAAATGGCGCATGGCATCTTCGTAATATTCGGGTTTTCATCCCCTTTGAAGATGTTGTACAGATCTTGTTCCCATGGAACCAAAACAATCTTCCTATTTCCTGTTTGCATTCCATCTGTTTTCTTCTTCACTTGACCTTTCATGTTTGCTATCTTTTTCAAAATTTGCTTCTCATCCATGGCTTTACCAGTGTTGGTAGCAATTGACATTTGTGCTTTTTTAAGTGCATTTGCCTTCATGTCTTTTGCCCCCGGCAACTGACTTTTCTCGATTAGAACAGTGTACTCTTTGATTATACTAACGAACAGTTCGTTCAAAGATTGCTCACTATTTGTACCACTCCCCAAATCTTCGGCAGCATCCATGTTGCTGATGTATTCGCAGACTACTAACACATGCCTCATATACAACCACTAGGCTAACCGGAACTGACCTCCCATCATTGTTATACCCATAAGCAATTGCTAACCCAGCCAAGCAACAGGTGCTAGTCGAAGAAGGTTATTTATACATTTTTCAGCAATTGCTTGACCTAGAGCTTTTACTTGATAACCATTTGCTGTTGCTTACACCTTTGGCTAGGAAGCAATTGCTAACTTTTATTAATTCGGCCCAATGACACTGACAATGACTGGGACCCTGGAGACGAGCATAATTATAATCAACAAATTTACACTATTCACAAAAAAAAACTTATAAAACTCAACAACAATTATTATTTTCATCATTGTGGTACTGTCTATAACCAGAAATCTATAGTAAAAGACTTAACCGATTTCAAATTCTGAGTCCTGTCTTCGTTATAGATTGGGACCAACGGTCCTCGAGGCAAAAGTTGTTCATTCCGAATCAAGACCACGGGGTCCTTAGTTCGATTGAATAAGTATGTTGCCAGAATTAGAGTTGAGTCGTGGTATCACATGGGCTAATGGTGTGCTTTCGACGACCCCCAACCTGGACAACTTGTAACTGAGAATCTTCCACTTAATAGCTCTAACAGAGGGAGCCCTGAAATTCCATTACAATAATCATAAATTCGACTGTACAATAATATCATTAAATCCTGGAAGTGAATTTCTACTGCAAAAAGAGTTTTTTTGCTGTCGTACGACATACGTATATTAACGATTTTGTAACCCCATCATTTTAAATATCTCTGTGCTTTATACACAATAAGGCAGTTTGGGGTTCAAAAGAACATTCATTGACTTGCAAATATATGCATATCGTTGTAAGCCTTATAATGACTGAGTTCGTGTTCTCTACAGCTGAATACATACGCTATGGGAAGAAATGAGAAGTACTTTCAAGATCCAAGTGTCTTTGATCCCGACCGATTCATCAAAACCCGTGATGACAGGTGAACCTTGTTTGACTTCAGAACCTTCAAAATATGCAATAAATATAAAGATTAGAATAATTAGGTCTGTACTTCTTAAACGAAGACAACCATAACGGCAAATTCCAGATTATATATATACGGTACCCTCAGTGGCGTAACTAGGGTCCAATTTTCAGGGGGGGGGCACTAGGGGGTGCACCACTTTTTCTAGGGGGGGCATTTCAATACTTGAATCCTGCAGTCTCAAATAGGGACTTACGTCACTGGGTACCCTCTTCCTATTATGTTGTGTAACATATTTTCTATTGGGCTAAAATAAAAGCACATGGGCGCATTTTGGTTCTTTTGTTTTGTGGTGGTTTATTGATGTTGGTGTAATGTGACCATAACCCAAACTTTGAAAACATCGTCTTCGATGATAATATCATGATCCTGGCCTCATTGAACTTTGTTTCTGTTTGACCCCAAAATAAACTAATATAATCGCACAACTAGGCCCTTATTGAATTTAGTTAAGGTAATTTTTCACCATGGCAGCAAAATAGTGTAATGTGTAAGGGGCCACATGCTAATTACATGATAATGTATTTCTTGGTGTAAAGCAAAACTCCAATAAATTACTGAAGTTATAAAAGAACATCAGTTTCTGAGCTTCTGAACCTAACCTTAACAAGGGGAGCTTAATAATAAACGGTCCCAAAATATTCTGAACAAGCTATGTGCAGTTTATAAATGTTGAAATATGCACACTTTTTAAATTAATCTGACGTTTTAAGCTAGTATAATATTATTTTGCGTTTATATTTGACACTTTTTAGTATGTTAGGTATTGTTAACAGCCCTTGGATCCCCACCATTCTACATTGTATACGGATTGTACAGACCGCTGATTGCCCCTGTTTGAATTTTATTTGCCATAACTATTTGTACGCCATCCTTCATAATGCGGTAAAACTTTCATTCGATTACATTAGCTGACTGCTTTTAATTAAATGGAAGATAATGTTTTTATTGTTTCAGGCAGTATTTTACTCACTTCCCTTTCTCGATGGGCGTTAGATCTTGCATAGGTCAACGATTTGCGCTGGTGAGTATTAAAGAAATTGTACTTTCTATGGATATACAATAATGATGGGAAAATAAACAAATTTGAGAATCCTTTTTAAGCCATTAATGGATGCCAAATTGTGTGAAATTGTAATAAGCAGAATGCTGCATATCCAAGCATATACCACGTGCATTATAAAGCACCGAGAATATGATCTAAACAAAAGTGGGTGAGCGTATTATCACCGGACATTTTCTTATCCTAAACTGGGTAATTTAATAAAATAAAGTACAGATTAAATTCGACTTATACTGAACACGCCAGCCTCTTTGGGACCTATATAGGGGACATAATTTAATAGGCGCTCCTCGTTGGAGTGTTAGAAAAATGTTATATATAAGAAAGAAAATGTACGATACAGAAACCGCGATTTGTTTATGGACAAAATCAAAAATAAGGAAGGTCTAAGTATTTTGGGGGGGAAACGGTTAATCAAAACCAAATTAATATTTACAATGCTTGTTTGATAAACCCTCTTCCATTCATAACCCAAACGTTTAGCCGTTATGGCTTAAGAAATTGCCGTTAACAGCTTGGCTTTAGTTCTGCACATTCCCGGTGACTACTTTACGGTTTGTCGTAATCATGCCAGTATTGGCGCGGTACTGGTTCAGTTCAGTATACGGTATACCGTACTTCTAGAATATGCCCAGAACACACCTTTATTTATTTCATTACCCGTGATTAAATCATTTTTGTATGCAGATTGAATCGCGAATAATCATGAGCCGATTATTGCAGTCATTCAACTTCAAACTGGCACCAGGACAAGACCGAGAAGATGTCTTACAGGAGATCACTATTAAGCCTAAAGGACGCTGCAGACAATATATCACCTCTGCCCGCTAAATGTATACATCAACTTGTAAACCACAATATGTGTGAACAGTAATTATATGAATTCATACATAATACAGAAAATCATTAAAGTCTATCAATTTGGAAAAGTTTCACCTCGATTGGTTCACACACGAATATTGTTTCCAGTATTAGCACGGTACATTCCAGCCATATATAATTTCCAGTTTAACAATCCTTTTATTAAAACAAATAATCAATCTCAGAAGCCCTATTTGGGTTTTAAATTCCATGTAACTGTGACGTGTTTTAGGGTTAAAATTAAGTCTATACCTTTAAATACAGTGTCATAAGCTGTGTCTAAAGAATAAGGCGATCCAGCCAGATGATCACAGTGCTTGTATATATATCATGGGAGGTATATCAAAATCCTTCTAGAAAATTAGTTATTTTAAATTTTAAATTTTCTGTGCGGTGTAGTGGCGTAACTATAGGGTCCAATTCGCAGCGGAGCACTATAGGGGCGCATGGGGGCATGTCAAAAACAGGAAATAGTTTTCAATAATACATGTCCACTCATATGAATGTCAGAGTCTAAAAAACATCAACATCTCTAAAATGGTTTATAAATAAATATTAGTTTTACTAATCTGATATATTACCAAACGTATATGGTGCACCCCCACTAAATAGTGACCAAACTCATGCGCCAAGATCACTATCATAATATGTATGCCCTAAAACAATTATGAAAAATTGAGGTCTATACATTTGACGGAGTGTGTAAAAGTGGTACAATATCGTGACCTGGGTCATTGACTTTTAGTATGTTGGTCCTGAAAAAGTGGTCCTAATTTGCTTCCAAGCGTAGGGCCCTTTTCGAAAATGAATGCTTGCTAGTGTGGGCGTTTTAGACAGATAAATAGAAAATGGCTTATTGCATGCATTCTACCCATTCACTGCCAGCGGCAGAATTGACAGAATAGTTACAATTTTACAAATTCAAATAACACTGGACAATATTAATAATTCATATTAACAATTTAGCAAAATTATTAATAGCGAAATTATTAATAAATGTTTAAATGAAAAATATGATTAAAATGTAGTTCGAAAAAAGTATTATACGTACACTAAATAGCGAGAAAGACGTACAATGAGTTGAATGACGGGGATGTGGCTGTATACTAGGGTGGGAACGAAGGTAAGGAGATGTGGGTATACAGGTAGGAGGGTAGGGATCAAGGGAATCATGGTAGGAAGGGACAGATGGTAGGGATAGTGACTGTATACTAGGATGGGATCAACAAAGGTAAGGAGATGTGGGTATACAGGTAGGAGGGTAGGGATAAAGGGAATCATGGTGGGAGGGGACAGATGGTAGGGATTAGTGACTGTATACTAGGGTGGGAACGAAGGTAAGGAGATGTGGGTATACAGGTAGGAGGGTAGGGATCAAGGGAATCATGGTAGGAAGGGACAGATGGTAGGGATAGTGACTGTATACTAGGGTGGAAACGAAGGTAAGGAGATGTGGGTATACAGGTAGGAGGGTAGGGATAAAGGGAATCATGGTGGGAGGGGACAGATGGTAGGGATTAGTGACTGTACACTAGGGTGGGAACGAAGGTAAGGAGATGTGGGTATACAGGTAGGAGGGTAGGGATCAAGGGAATCATGGTAGGAAGGGACAGATTGGAGGGATAGTGACTGTATACTAACTAGGGTGGAAACGAAGGTAAGGAGATGTGGGTATACAGGTAGGAGGGTAGGGATAAAGGGAATCATGGTGGGAGGGGACAGATGGTAGGGATAGTGACTGTATACTAGGATGGGATCAACAAAGGTAAGGAGATGTGGTTATACATGTAGGAGTGTAGGGATAAAGGGAATCAGAGAGGGAATACATAATAAATAATGAAGTAAAACATGAATTTAATTTACAAACATCTGCATTGAAAATACACATATAAAACGCAATAATATTAAATTAATCATTCAAAACAAACATTAAATAAGTTAGGCCTAGATAAATGAACTGGGACACTGAAGTATTGAAAAGTATACTATGCAGTCAAGACCCTGACTTATTAATAATTATCGTTCCATATCTTATTCATGTAAACCATTGGGCTGCATTTGGCACCGTTTAGTCTTATAAAGAAGCATGGATAATTTGTTAGAGTTTCTGAGATCCATATGATGAACATCTCTCCTACTTGCTGGGAGCCAACTGCTGAAGTTATCTGATGCAATGAGCGATTGAAAGAAATTCATGTATAACCCTTTCAGTACCAGCCCATTTTTCACAGTGTGACATTCCATACCAGGTAAATACTGGTGCAGATAATCCCTTGTGTACCATAGCAATTTTGGTGGCTTCTAATGAAGAGCGCCACCACTCTACACTCTGTAGTTAATGTACATGCACATGTGTGCAATTCCACTGTACAGCATGCAGCTTTAAGTATTACAAATAACATTTGGAAGATTTGAAACTTTGCATGATTACATTCATTCATTCATTCATTCATTGATGGTTTATTACACTAAAAATGTCACATGGCAGCCAAAGGCTGAATTGCGTGCACTTTTTACAATGTGTTACAATTAATACAATTAAAATAAAACAATTACAATTTCAGAATTTAAAATGTATATACATACAAACACGGTAAAACAGGTGTAATAAAATAATTAAGAAATTAAAAATATGTGGCTAAATAATGTAATAATTTATATGTGTGTTGTAGTGTTAAGTAGATTAATAAAATACGGAATGGCACTGTTACGAAATCTCTGAGTTTTACAGAAATACTGTTGATATTTAACCTTTTGTCTCAAAAAACAGTCAACAGGATTTTTCAAAGGGAGCCAATTTTGATACTGAGGATGGCTAGCTAAAGCAGTGGCAAAATCAACACAGATATTGTGTCTTCTCACTTCCAGGGTTTGAAATTTACATACTGATAGGGCCAGGTTGTTAGATACATAATCAACACCAAGGATAATTCTACAGGCTCTTTTTTGGATACTTTCTATCAGATTAATCTGTTTCTGAGTAAGAGCCTTATTGAATACTGGGACACATTTACAATTTCTAACATAATATTTACGCCATTCTGAACTATCTATCTATTGATTGAAGGACATTCAATCAAAATGACCCCCCCCCCCATTCAATGTTGGTTGGGATTGTGGGCACACGAACACAGTTGTTGACCAACATTGAATAGGGGGGAGGGGGGAGGGAGGAGGGGGGAGAGGGAGGAGGGGGTAGGGGAGCCAAGAGTGATGGAGATTCGAATGTGTACAAAGAGTGGCCAAAAAAACTGATTAATTTACAATAACAAATCCACTTTTTGGTTATAATTTTTATGAAAATACATTCACCGGCGATTGCACTCTATTTTGAACAGTAAGGTTGAATAATTATGCTCGTTAATATAGTTTACACATAAATCTAAGGTGTCTGCTTACCACAAGAATAATTAGTTGTTGGCAAGTCGGTTATCTCAAAATAGGTTGTTTGCAATTTATGCAAAGTGCAAAGTATGGTATTTCTCAAAGCAAGGAACTACGCACATCGGATATGTACATTGTTTACATATCATCCTCGTTTGTTTTCTATTGTGTAATCGCCGGTTGCTACAAACAATGCAGTCACGTTTTCTTCCGGAAGGTTTTGCCAGGATAATGCATTTTCTCCATCAGCCGAACACGAAGGTTATTCGCATTGGATCGTGTAAAACGCAGCATTGTATTACGTTCCCAACCTGTGAGTAGGCCATCTATGACTTGAAGACGAAGTCAAGATTACTGACATGCTTGTTTGTTGGTATGCTGTTGAAAATTACCGTGGCATTGAGCATGGATATGTTCAACATACTGAAAACACTCGTTTCCACCATTTCAAACTTCTGTGTGTATGTGTGTAGTACTGAAAAATTTGATTAGCGAGATCGGTTCCTCCATGAATTTGTTGTAGTTATCTATAGATTTGGGCTTAGCAATTTCACGAAATCCACTTTCGCTCTTCTTACACCGAATTTGTTTTGTAATTACTTGGCAATCACCTACATTTGTTAGGAGTACAACATTTTTGTTATCATGCCAAACAATGCATAACTGACCAGCCTTCTCATAAAATTTTGGGTTATCTCCTTTTCATTCTATTTGTCTTTGGGTGGGCTGCATTCGGTATTCCCTGTGCAGTATAACGCACTGGACCACAACATCCAAATCCTAATTGAGACAGTTTGGATACCAGAGCTGGTCTGTTAAAGTAATTATCACAATAAATTACATGTCCTTTATGTTCAAGTCCATTTAGAAGTTCAACGACGACTTCTCCTGGGATGGTTAGGTCAGAGGATGGCACTTTGAGGGGATGAATCGGTATCTACATGTACATGTAGCCTTCTTGAAGTTTTTGTCTCCTTGGCAGCAGCTCCTGTGTACAGCATCCACGAATAGGTGTAACCCGTCTCTGACTCGTTCAAAGAGAATGCCTTAATTCCCATTTGACCGGTTTTCTGGGCATGTACTGTAGAAACCGAGGCGTCCCTTAAATTTGAGCATACTCTCATCAGGAGATAGGTTCTGTCCAGGGTAATAGAGGCTGCGAAATTTGGGAGGAGGACATTCAGCAAAGGCCTAACTTTCTTAAGCTTGTCACATCCAGAGGCTGGTTCAGGCAACCGGTTGTCGGAGAGGTGAAAAAATCGCATAATGGAAATAAATCTATTTCTTGACATTATGGATGGATAAAATGACATCCGTAGAACTTCATATGTTGACCAGTACATACTGTACTGAGGCGACTTGTTGATGCCCATAGCAAGCAGTAGCGCTACAAATGCCATCATTTCATTCGAGTGAGTGGGGTCCAGGAGGTTTCTGAAACAGTTTGCTCTGCGTAGCGGTTTGTTTCGTCTACAAGCAGATCCCAGACGGCACTGCAGAAGAACAACTGGAATACCTGTACTGCAGAAAGGCCTGAGAAGTCACCTGCAGGACCAGAGCTTCCGGTGAATTGCATCGGCTTCCTGTTGAGATGACTGATCTCTTTCCAACCCGATCTGAAGTCTGTTTTCTTCCATCTGGATTTGGCATTTTCTGCGGAAGGAAGAGACAAAATGCACGAGGGTGCTTTTCGTCTATCACACAGTATAATTTATGAAAGTGTGCCTAAAATTGGCACTATTTCCGCTGTTTTTGATGACCAGATTGATGAAATTTTGGGGACTTTTTATATAATCTCGTAATACAATAATTTTAATTTGGGGGGGAAGGTCCACAGTTATCATGGCAACGGTTGTAATGTAATTAAATATCCATTTGTTTTTTAGTGTCATGCAAAAATAATGCAATTGCATATATTTCGTCTTTAATAACATGTTACACGCCGTCTTCTATATTTTGAATACATAAATGAATAACATAATCACGTGATAAATCTTTTAATCCAACATGGCCGCCAATGGTGGCCATCTTGGCTTTTTAAATTGGCGGCCATTTATTTAGAGTATAGATGTTTGGTGTGGTTTTTTGTTGGGGGGGCAATAGTTTAGTCACGATCTCGTCAAACATGAAATTACGCGGAAAAGAGCATACGTAAAATAGAACTGGCATTTATCTACACTCAATGTTAAATTCGTTGCATACAGCTTAAAATGAAGCTATTCTCCAAAATCCAATTAAAAACTGATGTTAAAAGGGTAATGCCTAACTAATGTTATACGGTCATGACCTACACAATATAAATACCTCATCCTGCGGATCCACGTCGCTCGAATGTCCTTTTTCGCCTTCGCTTGAGGATTCATCATCACCCTGATCATCGGTGCTTTCATCATTCTCCGTGTCGATCTCCATTTCCGAGTCACTATCATCAAATATCTCTGCCAAAATGGCAGCATTTCTATCGCTGTCCATGATTAAGTTTCGATTCGGCAGCCACTATCCCGCAGCCACTTTTTCTTTTGAATAACGCGCTGGCTGGGGGGGGGGACGCTACTTATGCGCGGATTAATTAAATCGTCGATAGAGGGCGACCGTCATGAAATTCGAATAAGCATTTTGGCTTGGGACCAATAAGCTCCGCCGGTCGTAAAACAATACGTTTTCAAAGGTGCCATTTGTATCCCCTGGTCTGGAACAATGACCACAAATATGTGCCATTTGGCGCCCGCGGTATGGATAGGGATAACTGCTCCCTCCTTTCAGCCAAAATATTGAGGTTGCAGGCAACAAGAGCATTTTCATAGCTTGTGTATTGTCTGCCCATCATGATCTTACACGCTCTATGTTGAATTTTCTCCTGCTTCTCGCTTTCCCAGGTGCAAATAGGGCCAGAATATTCACCAATGGGTCTAATATAACCAGTAAATATAATAATCGGGTCTTGTACTGCCATATTAAAATGCTTCATTAAATGTTTCATTACATGGAGTCGGGCATTCGCTTTCTTTAACCCTTTCAACCCCATTGTGCCATATTGGCTCAATATTGTATATTTCTTGGGTACCGTGGTGTTCTTTTGGCACACGAAAACAATACTCATTTGTTCCCGGTAAGCCCCTGTGGCACGTCGGTAACACCTGATTTCGGAAAATGTCAATAGCGCCCTCAATTGACAAGTGTTTTCTGATTGGCTGAAAAGGGACGCCCGCGAATTTTTGCGTGCCATTGATAGCTATGGACGCCGATGGAAGTGCACACATTTTGGAAGAACTCTTCGCAGATAGTGGGTCAGATATGTCTTCTGACGAGGATTCTACACCGGAGTCGGATGATAGTGAAGAGGAATGCGTCCCGACATCATCATCTTCATCGGAAAAGCCAAACTACCGGTCTGGTTGGTGTGAAACTAACGCATACACGAAGAAACCCATGCAATTCAGTGGAAACAGGGGAACGACTGAAGATTTGAGTAACTATACAGTCACCTTTCCAAATTTTTCAACTGTACTTCTGTCAAGCGACCTGGGAGCTGATGGTGACGGAGACAAATCGATATGCTGAGCAAACTTTGCCTGCAAACCCAACCAATCGTCAGTCTGCTTGGACTCCAACAAATATTCCCGAAATGATGGCATTCGTGGCATTATTACTTTGCATGGGCATCAACAAAAGGCCTCGATACAGCATGCACTGGTCCATGTCAGATGTTCTTCGAAGTCCGGTATATCCGTCATCTATGTCCCGCAACAGATTCACTGCAATCCTTAGATTTTTTCACCTAGCCAACAACAGAGCTCAAGTCGACAGCCCTACCGACAAACTAGCAAAACTTCGCCCAAAACTCGACATTGTACTGCCAACCTTTCTCAAAATATACAGCCCTGGACGAAACCTCTCACCAGACGAGAGTATGGTCAAGTTTAAAGGACGACTGACCTTTAAGCAGTACTTACCGCGAAAGGCCAACAAGTGGGGAATGAAATGCTTCTCTTTAAATGAGTCCGAATCCGGGTATACGTGTGCTTGGAAGATGTTCACAGGGTCTCGGCCAAGCACAGCAAGAATTCAACCCTCCACTGTGCATGCTGCAACCATGGCAACACACCATCCATCTGTTATTCATGCAGCAGGCCAGGTTGTCTTGGATCTAGTGAAAGGACTGGAACACAAGGGTCATATCATTTTCATGGATAATTGGTACAACAGCCCAGCTCTGGTCTCAAAGTTATCACAGCTAGGATTTGGAGTTTGTGGAACTGTGCGCTAAACCACACAAGGAATTCCTGATTTTGCTCATCCCAAAAAGTTTCCAATGAAAAAACAGAAGACCCCGGTTTTATACAAAGGCAGGCCAACTTTGCGTCGCCTGGCAAGACACAAAGCGTGTAACTCTCTTGACAAATTACGGGGAATTGCAGTGTCACCACTAAGCAGATTCGTAGTAAAACAGTTTAACCGGACATCGCGACATTAAAAACCTTCTGTAGTTTGCGATTACAATAAATACATGGGAGGAACTGATCTGGCAGCACAAATTGTGCAGTATTACTCATCCACACAGAACAATGAAATGGTGGAAAGAGTATTCGTAAACATTCTTGACATCTGTTTTCTGAATGCTACTGTGGTATACAACACCATATCTACAAACCATCACCTTTCCCATTTGGATTTTAGGGTAAAGGTCATCGAAGAACTTTATCCACCTGGAAGTACGACCCTGTACATCATGCAAGCCAACTTCCATGTAAGCTTCCAGGCCCTTTTCATGTCAACACTATCCTGGAAAAAATGTCTCCAGCAAAAACGTGACTGTGTTGTTTGCAGTACTAGGGCAAAGAGAACACAAACGCGTATGATCTGAAAACAGTGTAATAAGCCAATGTGTGTTGTTCCCTGTTTTGAGAATTTTCATACCCAATGATCTGTCTGTGCCCAACTACTTTTGGTTGTATACATGTACATGTGATTTCATTTAATTCCACCCTTCTCCCTCCCTCCCCCGTTTCAATGTTGATGTGATGCACGCACCGCAAGCCAGATTTTCCAACATTGAACGGGGGTGGAAACTGGGAAAGGTTCAACCTAGATTCAAGTCCCCGTTCAGTCTTTTTGCTCCAAACAAATAGATTAAAAAATTGTAGTCAGTTTCCTTACTGTACAGTATAAGTCACAATACTTAATAAACCCCAATAACAGTGTTTTGCCCTTTTAATGTAGGTCAACATAATTGGTATTTTATTATAAAGTTGATTTCATGGTTCAGAGAGTAAATCATTATGACACCTGTATGTTAACAATAGAAATTGCCTTGCATTGCATCAACACGTGAGGGCGCTATACAATGAAACTTGCCAAAGTCCTGTGGTAACCAAGTAGACATGAAAAAGAAATGAGTGTGGTACCCAAGGCATAATTGAAAAATTGGTCTTGGTACTGAAAGGGTATGATGTTGTTGACTTGGGTTTCATTTTGGTCTTGAGTTGTCTTGCAGTGCCAGGATCTTTACTGCATCAACTGATTGAAGTGGAGCATTGTTGATTGTTAGCAGTGGATGGCATGGGCGGATCAGAACATTTTTAGGGGCTGAGAATCAAAACAATTATTTTTCAGTACTACAAAATTACAATGAAATAATCGAAGGAGAAAAACAGCACACTGTGGGAATGGGAGTGTGTTCTCCCCTCCCCTCCCCTCTCTCCCTCTCTCTTTTTCTCTCCTTTTTTTAAACTTTTTTTTAAAACGATTTTAGGGGGGGCTACAGCCCCCTTACCCCCCCCCCCCCCCTGGATCCGCCAATGGATGGGTTGGGTCCTTAACAAGTGTAACTTCCACGGAAGCACAATTATCTGTACTGAGTCTCACGTGGTTGTTGTTAAGGTTTTCGAGTTGACTTTGCATTACTGATGTGTTCTTCCGGTAACAAGATTTTTGTTATTCAAACAAGATTCCGTTCGTTACATACATGCTTGGTAAAACAGAGAAGATATCTACGGCTAATAGTATTCAGGTTTTGTGTTCTTATTTAAAGCATTTTCAGAGGGGGGCAAGCATTTTTTGGGGGGTAAATTTAACGACACAAAACTCATAATATGAACCGACAAATTTACTTTGTTTTCCCCCAAAAATGGACGATCTTTAAAGTCGCCCAACGGGGTTGGGGGTGGCAATTCATTTTTTGCACTCTGTTTTTGCATTTATGCCCGGATGGAGGTTATTTCCATCCCTCCCCCAAACACCGCATGAAACAACACTTTATGTGCCATTTTTTATTATGTTTTCTCTCCTTTTATTTATTTATTTTTATTAGGCACTGTTTAGCAGATAAATAAGTTCAGAAATACCAACAAGGTTGTTACGTTTACCATGCCCAACCAATGTCAATTCATCCACGTACTTCAATACTGTAAGTGGGGTGTCATGACACCTACTCCTAGTCCAAGTCCTATGGCCGACGTCCCAGGGAATGCCAAATTCTAAGCCAATTGTGTTGGCGTTATTAGATGATGACATCATGAAGATTTCGTCACCCGATATTTTCCAAGTAAGAAAATTATCCAGACCGGAAATGAGCCATTTGAATTTGGAACAACAACTGAGTCGTCAGACCCATATACAATTATTGAATGCAGATGAGTTTAAACACTTTGTGAGTGTGACGCTTTTCATTTGGTCCACTTTTTAAGTTTAACATCCGACCCCTGTCATAGTCAGGCCCCTGAACTTTAAATATCGATCATCGATGAACTCATCTCTGCTGTCCATGGTGAAGTGTCAGATAGGAACAGTGAGTGTTCCTCCCAGGGATGTTCTGTACTGTACTACAGGGTCCGTGGCTTTGCAGAATGAACAAAACTTTCCTAAGGTTTCATAGTGTTCACTGAGTATACCCCGGAAACCACAATTGAAAAGTTGGCTCAACAAGGCCGATACAAGAACCGAATTTGAATGTCGGCTCAACAAAGTCACAAGTTACATTTTGTTTCTTTTGTTTGAAACCTATAGCTGTTCATGATCTTATCTCATGGATCTTATCTCCTACGATTACCAAACACTGTCTCTGCCAAGGAAAATTTGCCTCAACCTCAAGCCCAAGCCCAAACTACTACCCTGCCCCCTAAAATTTTAAGCCCGCCCATAACAATTTTAAGCTCCCCAACTTTAATCCCCCCACCTCAGGAGCTAGTGCCGCTACTGAACTGAAAGTATATTAAGAGTTTGCATTCTTACTCAAAGCAGATTGGGTATTTCTGATTATAACATAATTTGTCGGTTCATTTGAGTGTCCTAGCTACGCCACTGGTTCATATTATTCAGGCGTATCAAGTTTTCTGTTATTTAAACAATATTTCGTTCGTCATACATGCTTGGTAAAGCAGAGAAGATATCTACGGCTAATAAGCATTATCGGAATTGTGCGCGTATTGAATTATGGGAGCTGGGTTTGGAAAAAGGTTTTTAACAAACGCCCACGTTTGTGCATTAAGTCAATGGAGGAAAAAGGTGATTGGCAGGAAGTTTTTACGTATTATAGCAAAATCATGGTGAAGATTCCTCGTGAATACGTGATCCGCTTCAAGCACACCAAGATACTTATAACTTTCATTATGTGCCTAAATGGATTTCAAACAATCACTATAACTTCATTTCATATCTTCGTGAAATATGTTGTTTAAAGTATTTGTTCCTTTCTCCATAGATAATAAAACATATTTAAAACTCTTTTTGGACGGCGCGCCCTTTTAGAAGCCCATGTGCGCGTCGTAATCAGACGGCGCGCCCTTTTAGAACTTCCAACGCGCACACTACATAGGCCCGACGTCATCACCTGAGCAACATCGTTTGTGTTTGACTTGTTTTGACAACAAAAATACTACGCAACTAACC
>CM055816.1:19229283-19496339 GCA_029582265.1 Zoroaster sp. YZ-2022
CCATAATGGAAAAAAACCGTGAAAAATTGTTTTGGTGAAAAAAAATTCGCGCAAATCCGGCGGCGCCTTTGTGCTCTCGTTGCTGGATTAATGTCCGTATAATCAGAACCTAAAAAACTCCCCTTTTTTGGGCAAAAAGTTCCGTTGTCCATATATATTTTCCTACATTCTCTGCTTGATGAGCAGCGCTGTAATTGATAGAAAATAATAAAGATGATGACAATTTGTTCTGGAGAAAGTGAAATTGATTTGTTTATTTTTGTGGTTTGAAAAAGTTCCGTTGTCTAATATTTTCCCACATAATTGATTAAAATAAAACATGAGCAATTAAAATACTCTTGGAGAAAGGCATTAATTGAGTTTGTTTTATCTTTTGTGGTTTGACAGTTCCGTTGTGTCTAATATTTTTTACATTAAAATAAAAGTTTGTGAAATCACTTCTTGTGTTATTTTATTCTGCTTTTTCCTGCTTTTCACCACTAAATGCCTATTTGTTTAATTAATTGTCCAATCATCAACTCATGTCGTCAGTAAACACCCATACATGGATAAACTTATTTTCAATCACCTTTATGCTAGAACCCTAAGCCTTAAACACATCTATTCATATGTTCCTCGTGTTTGGAGTAACACCCCTATGTTAAGATCCTCACTTTGGAGTCATTTAGTCATTTTAATAGATATCTGAGCAATCATTATCAGGACAAAGTGAACATTATATTCAAGACTATTTATTTATGAATTCATTATTTTATTTGTATAATTAACATTATTTATTTATTTTATTTTATATTTATATTTATTTTATATTTATATTTATTTTATATTATATTTATTTCTTATATTTATTTATTTTGTTACAGTATTAATTTATTATTTTGTTACAGTATTAATTAATTGATTGATTAATCAATTGGTTGATTATCTGTTGATTGGTTAGTTAACTGATTGTTTGGTTGATTAATTTATTGTTTCACTCTTTATTTATTTTATAAATATGTTTTTCAATTCATTTATGCACTTTTTACTCAGAATATATTTCATTGCCAATTTATTAAATTTTTGATGTTTTGTGTTCCATTCTAGGATGGATTAATATGCTTCGAGCACAGTGACTATTCACTTGTTAATCCTGGCCAACAAATGGATTGTCTTATTCTGTATTCAAATCATTTTGTCTCACTGTCTTATCTTGAATTACATTTTATTCTAATTCATCCTTACTTGTTTCGGTTTACACTGTTTATCTTTCATGAGATTTAATTGTAGTAATGTTCCTCCTTGTATTGTTTGTATGATTGTTTGAAGTTTGGCTGAATAAATAATAATAATAATAATGCATCTCTTGTTTGTTACAAAGTATCTATTGGGTTCAGCTAAAGGCCACGGACTTTGAGGCGTGCGCTGAGTGTTAAAATTAAGTGTTCTTTTCGAAGAATAGCGGTGATATCTCAACCAATGAAATGAGCCAGTTCCGGCAAATAAATCGCCACTAGTTGCTTTCATCCGGACATTATGCTTTCATGAATATGAGTTCTTCCACGCAACTGGAATAGTTGAGCCATATGCATGTCACATTCAACTGGTTGCCTAGAAATACTGTTGGGGGAGGCTCCCTGTGATGTCGGGACTGCGGTTCGAAACCAGAAATCTTGTATGGGAGAGGGGCTTGTGACTATTTTCTCCAGCCTGCAGGAAACTAGTAGCTCAAAATGCTCCCGCTTCGTAAATTTGTGAAGACATAGTTTGTCATATTGGATGCAGTTTCCATTTCCGTTAAATAAGAGTTTTTATATTTTTTTTTTAATTTTGGTCTTTAACTTTTACATGGGATAATCGATATATTGTCGGGGCGCGGTCTACCGGACTCAAGTTCTGGTGTTAGCAGCAGAATGGGTTGTCGGAAATGACACTTGTTGTAGAAAAGACACTTAACCATAATTGCTTCTCCCCAGGGGTTAAATGGGTACCTTGAAGGCAGAGTTAGTTGATTACCCCTTATGGGGTAAGGAATGAAGTTGATTACTAGTTTCTCGTCCCCTTTATCAAATTTTTGGGGAGGGGTTTTTTTATTCATTTTCATTATTTTCATCAGGAAAAAAGCAACCATAAAATACACAAACTGCCATTTTGAAACAGATTTAGGTTCTATAGTAAATAATGATGGTGCAAACCTTCAGTGACACCCATCTTTGTTGACTTTTGTTTTGTTTCAAGATGTTTGTCATACAATTGAAATACAGTGAATCCATTGACTATTTCCAAAATTTGTCAATTTGACAATGAGTTTTGTGGAATAGTAGGCTTTTTTTAGAGCGTTCCAATAATGACCGATTGGTCAAGTGGGGAATGTTAAAGACGGATATTTTCAGATCCTTTAGTGAAACGCCCTCAGCATGCAAGCGCGAACATTTGAAAGGGATGACAGCGATCGATTACCAACCTCTACCAGGAGAATACCGCCCCGGGTGGGCGGGCACGTATCGATCTGGAAGCGAGGTTGCAATTTCATGTGACCTGTGACGTCATTCCGCGGCTCTAACGCTACCCTGCATGCTATATACCCGCATGCCATGGGTTTTTTTTCAAAAACTGTGAGCTAGGCAATCAGCGCTTCCATGGCCCAGCTGTATGGAAGGTGGGCCGACCGGTTTTGCATGATAAAAGCTGCAAAACATCGACAGCGCAATGGGAAAGGTTCCTTTTAACGGGGTAGTTTGCGTCGGTTTTCGGTTTTCCCAAAATGTTTGCAAAATAATGAAAGGCATAATGAAATTTTTGGTCGGGCCAAAATCATGTCGCGAGGCTGCGAAACTAAGTAACTTTCATTGGCCTAATGGGGCAATTGAGCTGTAACTCCCCCGGGGGCTGAGATGGTTTCAGGAATGATTTTTGGCCTTAGCCTTATGAGCAGGGTAATAATAATGTGGGATTTATAATATATTTTAATTTATCCCCCAAACCCGAGGGTGCTAAAGGGGTGCATTATATTATTCCCCCTGCTCATAAGGCTAAAGGCCCAAAATAAATTTCCTGCCATCTCAGCTCCCGGGGGAGTTACAGCTCAATTGCCCCCATTGGGCCAATGAAAGTTGAATTAGTTTCGTAAGCGCCCCGGACATGTTTTTTTTTCCCCCGCCCAAAAATTTCATTATGCCAAATTTATTATTTTGAAAATTTTTGGGAAAAACCGAAAACCGGGAAAACTACCCCCGAAAAAGGAACCTTTCCGTTTTGGCTGTCGATGTTTTTGCAGCCCATCATGCAAATACCCGGTGGGCCCCCACCTTCCATACAGCGGGGCCCCTGGGCGTTTGATTCCCAGTTTCACAGTTTTTGGGAAAAAAAACCCAGGGCCATAATAGGCATGCAGGGTAGGGGGGCCCCCGGAATGACGTCACAGGTCCGGGAAATTGCAACCTCGCCCAGACGATATTGGCCCCCGGGCCCACCCGGGGCGTTTTCCCTGGAAAGAGGTTGGTTTAATCGATCGCTGTCATCCCTTTCAAATGTTCGCGTTTTGCTGCTTGATGTGCGTTTCCCCAAAGGGATCTGAAAATATCCCCTTTTACACCCCCCCTTGACCAATCGGTCATTTTTGGGCACGCTCAAAAAAAAAAGCCTACTATTCCCAAAAACTCATTGTCAAATTGAAAAATTTTGGGGAAATAGTAAATGGATTCACTGTTTTAAATTTGAAAGGACAAAACATCTTAAAAACAAAAAAAAAAGTAAAAAAGGGGTGTCCCCGGAATTTTGCACCATCATTATTTACTATAAAACCCTTAAATCTTTTTCCCCAAAATGGCAGTTGTTTGTATGGTTGCTTTTTTCCGAGGGAAAATAATAAAATGAATAATAAAAAACCCCTCCCCAAAATTTGAAATTTGGGATTGGGGAAAGGGGGAAATTTAAATTTTCATTGGCCTTACGAATGGGCTAATCAACTAACCTGCCTTAAAGGTACCCATTTAACCCCTGGGGAAAAACTTAGGGTTTAAAGGTTTTGTCTACCACAAGTGTTTGCCGACCAACCCCAATTCGCTTTTAACCCCAGCCTTGAGTCCCAAGCTAGACCCCCCGCCACGCAAAAATACCGAATCCCATGAAAAAATTTAAAAACCCCTTTAAAAAAAAATATAAAAAAAACTCTTATTTAAGGGAAAAGGAAACTGACCCAAATTATGAAAAACCATGCCCCTTTCCCCCCAAAGCGGCAGCTTTTTTGGAGCTCCCAGTTTCCTGGGGCTGTGAGAAAATAGTCACAAGCTCTCTCCCCATACAAGTTTTTGGGTTACGAACCGCACCCGGACATCACGGGGAGCCTCCCCAACAGTTTTTTAGGAAACCCGTTGAATGTGACATGCAAATGGCTCAATACCCATTTGGGGCGGGGGAAAGGGAATAAATTTTCCCAAGCAAAATGAACCGGTGAAACAACCAGTGGCGATTTATTTCCCGGGGAACCCGGCTCATTTTTTGGGTTGAGAATTATTTTTCTATTAAAGAACACGATTTTCACCAGCGGGTTTGGGTGTCCGGGGGTTTTGGTTAAACCCCCAAATAGATACTTTGAAAAAAAAAGAGATGCATTATTATTATTATTATTTATTCAGCCAAACTTCAAACAATCATAAAAACAATAAAAGGAGGAAACATTATTCAATTAAATCTCATGAAAGATAAACAGTGAAAACCCGGGAAAAAAAAGTAAGGATGAATTGGGAATAAAATGAATTCAAGATAAGACAGTGAGACAAAATGATTTGAATAAAGAACAAAGACAATCCATTCTAAGTTGGCCAGGATTAACAATGAATAGTCACGGGCTCAAAAAGATATTAATCCATCCTAGAAGGGAACAAAAAAAATTTTAAAAAAATTTTTTAAATTGGAAATGAAATATAAAACCTAAGAAAAAGTGCAAAAATGAATTGAAAAACATATTTATAAAATAAATAAAGGGGGAAAACAAAAATTAATAAACCCAAAACAATCGTTAACAAAACCAAATCAACAGATAATCAAAAATTGATTAATTAATTAAAAAACTGTAACAAAAAAAAAATTACCTGTAAAAAAATAAAAAATATAAAAATAAATAAAAATATAAAAAAAAATATAAAAAAAAATAAATATAAATATAAAAAAAAAATAAATAAATAAGTTTTAAATTTTAAACAAATAAAATAATGAATTCATAAATAAATAGTCTTGAATATAATGTTCATTTGTCCTGATAATATTGCTCAATTCTTTTAAAAATGCCCAAATGACCCAAAGTGGGGGATTTTTTAACATAGGGAGGTTTACTCCAAACACGGGAACTTTGAATAGATGTGTTTTAAGGCTTAGGGTTCTAGCATAAAGGTGATTGAAAAAAATTTTTATCCGTTTTGGGTGTTTACGGGACAAAGAGTTGATGATTGGAAAATTTAAAAAAAGGATTTAGTGGTGAAAAGGGGAAAAAGCAGAAAAAAAATAACAAAGAAGTGATTTCCCACAAATTTTTTATTTTAATGTAAAAAAATATTAGACAAACGGAAGGGCCAAACCACAAAAGAAAAAAACAAACTAATTTTTAACCCCTTTTTCTCCAAGAGTATTTTAATTGCTCATGTTTTATTTTAACCAATATGGGGGAAAATATTAGACAACGGAATTTTTTCAAACCAAAAAAATAAACAAATCAATTTCCCCCTTTTCTCCAGAACAAATTGTCATCATTTTTATTATTTTCATCAATTAAAACCGGGCTATCGGGGAGAATTTAGGAAAATATAAAAGGGACAAGGGAATTTTTTTGGAAAAAAGGGCATTTTTGGGGTTCTGGGATTATACGGACATTTTAATCCAGCAACGAGAGCACAAAGGCCCCCCCCCCGGGGATTTGCGCTGAATTTTTTTTTCATCAAAACAATTTGTACAAATTTTTTTATTCCATTATGCAGCAAATGTTAAACCCCGAAAAAGCCCAAAGGGGAGATTTTTTTTAACGAAATCTGAATTTTGATATTTTCAAATTCATTCCTCAATAAAAAATTTGGGAATTTCGATATGTTTAAAAAATTTGGGTTATGGGCTTTTATATCAAAAACAATATCGAATAATCAAGAATATCGATATTTTTCCAGGTTGTTGGGGCGGGCACTTTCTTATTTGCTTGACAGAATTATGGTCAAAAAAAAATTTATGTTGGAAAAAATGACTACCCCAAACTAAAAAGAGTTAGGGGGGGCAAAAAAATGTCCCCAAGAAAAAAAACCAAATCATGGTTCATTTTTTTCCCAGGTGGTTGTTAAATTGTTTTGAATTTTTAAAAATAAAAATTTTTTTTACTTTTTTAAAATAAAGGGAAAATTTGGGAGAAATTTTTAATCAATATTTTCGAAATGACCTTTAAAAATTGGAAGGGGGTTTAAAAATTGTTGTTAAAAGTATTTTAAATTTTAAAAATGTAAAAAAATCCCCAAGATTTTGTAAAATTGTTTTTTTTCATAACCAGATATTATTGTTAAAATTTTCCACAACTGATAAATTTAATAGTCTCATTCATTTTTCTAAGGAATTTTCCTTTTTGAGAATCAGTACACCCAATTTTTTTAAAAATATCATTGCAAATGCAAAATTTTATATTTTTTGGGTTTTTACAGCAAAGCCTTTGAGGGCAGAGAAAAAAAACCCCCGGGGGATGTTCATGGAAAAATTGAGGTCAAAAAACCTTTTAAAAGTCGATGTTTAAAATCATCTTAGTCAAACCTTCAAAGATGATGTATATTTGAAATTGCATTGTAGGTACAGGGTTCTCAGTACATAATTTTTTTCCCTTTTATCAAACAATTTTACAAATATTGTTTGTATTCATTTTTTTTTTGTTTCCCCCTTTGACCCCCCAGGGGGTGGATATGTCCATTCCAAATCTTTTTATTATTATTACTAATATTTGATTCAACGTTAGTAAGTAGTAAAATGGGGGGGGTTTAAACAATTTTTCCACTTTCCAGTAAATCATAAATTTTCCCCATGAATTTATTTTGTTGAACAAGCAGACCTAGATAAGTTTATTCAACAAGTAATACCCCATATTTTAAAAAAAATTCCGAAAATTTTGGGGTTAAAGGTAAGTATCATTTCATGAGTGGGGAATTTCTTTGTATGGACAATATACTGAAAATTAATTAGACTTTTTAAACATTCAAAAGATTCGGGTTCGGATTGGTTGGGGCGATCAGGGATTTTCACAAATTTTTTATCAAAACCCAACAAAAAAGGGAAAAACCAGCCCATGGAAACCCAATAAACCCAGCCCATGGAAACCCAAAACCACCCCTTTTTTCCCATATACATGTACATGGGGCAGTGTTTGGGAAACACCAATCACTAAGTTTTATGTTGTAAAAATTAAGATCAAAAGTTCAAAGTCACCCTAAAGGGTAAAATGGTGAAGGAGTTGAAAGGCCCGGAGTTTGGGGTGAATAAGTTTTAAAAGGCCCCGGGATACCAGTGTTTTGGGGCCCTTAATAAAACTCATCATTTCCCCCCCGGGCCAAAGTAAAAGGCCGTATAGGATTGCCAAAATTAAATTTACGCAAAATTTTGAAGAAAAAAATTTTCCCTTAAGCTTCAAAAAAAAATATCTAACAATTAACAGATTTAATTTTAATGTTCAATTCGGTTTGGGTTCAGTGTTCTTCAACCCAGTCATCTCTTAAAAAAGTTCAGTATCCAACGCCCCTGATATTTCCCAAATCGCCGGTTTTTTTGGGAGGGCAGGATCCATCAAGGGCGGGAATTATGCATGAACGCCAAGAAACCCATGGGCCATGGATAAATTTGAAGGGGCGACTGATATCGGGCATTAAAGAAGGGGTTTTATTCGAGGAAATGCTTTTTTTGGGATTACAATTTTGGTGTGGGTCAGTTTAAGGGGGAAAGGAAAACCCCAAAAGGGGGCCCCCTAGAAAAAAACATCCCCCAAATCAAAGTTGAACCCCCGGGGGAATGGGTGGGGCCTAGATTAATTACTGCAGATCTTATCATGGGTGGTATGAAAATCAAAGGCCCAGCTTATGGGCCAACTGAAATGGAAAAATTTGAGTTGCAAAGATGAATTTTGGGATTTGAAGAAACAAAAGTCAGGGAAAAAGCCAACAACGTTTTGCGGGGGACTTAACTCCACGCCCCCAGTTCCCAAGAGCAACAAATTAAGGCCAGAAAGTGAAAGCCCAAAAACAACGAAACGGTAAATTTTCAGTCGATTTTTGGCAGAGTTTCATATCGGTTTTGAACACCCCACCCCACACAAACCCAGTCAATTTTTTTACTTGGTACTCCAACCCCGGGTAAATAAAAAACCCTAGATTTCAAATCATAAAAATTTTCTTCAAAGATTTGCAAGGACTGTGAGTACGGATATTTTACGCCCAAAGTGATCACAGGTTGGTTATTTTGGGCCAAAATTCCGATAAAACGGGGGAAAAGGAAAAGTCGGAAATTTCCAAAAATCCTCAAAATCGACTTCAAAACATCTCTGCCCAAACAAAATCAGTTTTTTCCACGTTTTAGATAAAAAAATTTTTGGAAAATCAATCAAAACCAAAACCACATCAAATTTTTTCCCCAAAAAGAAGCCTAAAAGGGGCCCCAAAAGAAAAAACCATCCCAAAAATCGTTTCCAGGGGAATGATATGGAGCTGAAAGTTTTTGCTCAACGTCTAATTATCATATTCCCCGGGTGACCGACCATACTCCCCGCCGAAAGATGGTAAAAAACGAAAAAACAGTTAAAAACCAAACCAAGGGGTTGAAAAAATCAACTTTGCAATTTTGAAAGAAAAAAGGGAAAAGATATGGGGCAAAACAGCAAGCTTCAGCACAGGGAAAACCCCAAACAAAAAATGTGAGGGGCCCGTCTAAACCCTTAAAACCTCATTTAAAACCCGGATCATTCCCCAAACCCCCCGATCACTCTTAAACCCCCCAAACCATAACGGGGAACCAACCAATGTTGATGAACCCACCCCAAAAAGGGGAAAAAATTATCCAACCCAAATTGAAAACCCAAAAATAAAGAAGGGCTTTTACCCAGAACTTGTAAAAACTATTTAATTCAGGAACACCTAAACTATCCAAAATTTTTTTTTGGGAAACTAAAAAGGTGAAGAAACCGGATTGCTCAAAAAGGGAAATTTCGAATTTTCAAGAAAAAAGGATAAAGAAAGCCCCTAAAAATCCCGGGAATCACCCCTTTAAAAATTTTTGTCCAAAATTCTAGTGAATTTTTCCCCAAGGCGGGAAAAAAACCCCACGACGGGTGTTTTATGAAGGTCAGAGGGGTTTCCCCCAACCCCCGGGCTGCAACGACATTTATTCCCCGAAACGCCTACACCAGGGGGGCTCAAAAACGGATTGAGATTTTGGGTATGGTCGTTTATCAGCAGCATTCGATCACATCTCACGCCCTTTTTTGATGACCATTTTTAAGGATGGTTTTGGAGAAAATTCTAAAAAATTAAAAATTACTCAAAAATATGTTTTCCCAAAAACTGTGTAACTGGGGGGGAAAAAACATCATTTCAAAAAAACCTCGGGAGTCAGACAAGGTGGTACAGAGTCGCCAAATTGGTTACAATCTGTATGGGGACCATGTGAGGGAAATTTTTTGTCAACCCCAGAAGAAGGGCATCAGTTTTTAAACCTTTAAAAAATTCCCGGTGAATGTTCGAACAGGCAAAATTGCCCGGGTCTCGCCTTTTTGGGTTTTTGGGTTTAAATGTTGACCCTTGGATTACCAACCTATAAAAAACAGAATTGAATACCATTTTTAATAAATGAAGTTTTCAAAATTACTGCCTGAAAAAACCGATAAAACTAAAATTTTGAAAAATTGGGAAATTTTAAAGGGAGACCCATGAATACCCCAAATAAATTGTGACAATGGGAGGGGAAAAAATAAAAAATTCCAAAAGTTTTAAATTTTTGGGGAGAAACCCCCAACCCAAAATTTCCAGCACCGGAACGGAAAATTGGGAGAACAATTTAAGCACCCTTTTGAAAGTTTTTCGAGTTAAAAAACTTTTTCGAAATTATGGAATAAAACCCCAAAAACCCCCGTGAAAATTTTTGGGAAGTTTATTTGGGTCAAAGTCACTTACGGGTGCCAAAGTTTGCCTTACCAAAAAAAATCCCAAAAATTGATTCAAGTTATATGGGGTTTTCAAAGGGCATATCCCCTGGGAGGTCCCCAAAAAAACCAACAAAGTTCTCTCCCACAAAAAATGCGAAAGGTGAGAAAAAAAACTTTCAAAAATATAGACTGGAAAAATAGTTGAAATTGAAAACCGGGGCCCTTGTTTCAGAATTTATTGGAAAAATGCAGAAAAATTTGGGATCGTATTGTGTCGGACCCCGATCAAAGATTTAAAAACATTTGGGACGTTCACGGAAAACCCCCCACCCCAAAACTCAAATCTGGGCTATTTGGGACTAAACCCCACAGACAAGGATGATAAAACAAAATCAACAAAAATTATCCAAAAAGAGGTGCTACAAAAATAAAAAAATCGTAAAAATCGGGAGTGTTTAGGGCACCCAACCACAAATCAGCCAGAAAATGTGGAAAAAAATTGGATTGATTGATGAAAAATTGAAAAAACCCAAATTTGTCACCCTGGAAAAAAAAACCCTTTTAAAGGGGACACTTCGGGGATCGGGAGAAGACTTTCAACAGGCCTTGACAATCTTAGTCCTTGATGCTGTTTAGAAAGACCCCTCACATAGATTCTGCACAATTTATTAAGAGCCCGCAAATAAATCAAACCAATACTCTCTTTAACTTGACAACACCAAAATTTGAACTTGTTAAAAAAAAGTTAAAAAAAAAGAATCGCCCTTTTTGACATATCATGTGGGTCGGGTTTTTGCCGGGATTTAAAAAATAGGGCATTCATATTTTATTTTTTTAAAAACAGGGTGTCCAAGTGTTTAACCCATATCCCCCTAACCATGTAAACACAAAAAAGACTATGTCCCCAACCCCCCGCACAGAGAACATTGTTTTTGCACAAATCAGAAAGTTTCCCTTTTATTTAGAGAATATTACAATCACGGGGACACAGAAAATTTATAAAAGATGGAAAGGGGGAGAACATGCATTTTATTATGATGTCAGATTTGCCAATTTCATATCTATAATCATGAAAACAGTCATCGGAAAAGGGAAAAATTTGGGAAATTTGGGAAAAAAAACACGGTGGGGAAAAACCCGTGGGGGTGGGGCCCCACCCTTTTACAGGGGTTATCACGTAGATCGGGGGGTTTGGGTTAATTTCCCAAATTTTTTTGCATATGTTTTAAAAAACAAAACAGAGTGTCCTTTTAGTAAACAGGGCGTCCAAAAGACACCAAAGGTATTGCTGGCTCATACTATGTGGGGGGCCAAGGATACAGGGGAAAAGTCCAGTGCATTCACCAACCCCGAGTAAACATTGCTTCATTTTCGGGGGATGGCAAAACCAAACAACTATTTCATTTCTATTTTATCCCAAAAACAAAATCTCGGGCGAAGAGAAGTCAAAGAATGAGCACATCTACCCTTTTAAAACCCCTCGCAGTGAGTGCCGCAACCACATCATGGGGCCCCCTTCCCCGGCCGACACTGGCTTTTTGGGCCAGGAAGGGGAGGGGTACCCAGGGCCCTTTTGGGGACATCATGCCGGAAAAAAAAGTGTGTGGGTGGAAGGGGAGATGAAATTTGGTTACAAATTTATTTAGTTCAGCCCCTGTTTTTAAGATTTTTCTGAGTTCAGGTTTTTTTAAACCCTTTCCCTTGCCTCAGAATAAAAAGAAGAGCCAATTTAACCAAAAAGAAAGAAGTAGCCTGTATTGTGTCCAAACCAGTTCTGTGTCTGTGGGGATGTGGAGATTTCTTCCCAAAATTGGAGGCTTTGCCCAAAAGGGGGAAACCCGGGCCATCTTTTTCAGGTTTTTTTACTTTAGGGACCAACCCCCCTTTTTTTTTTTTGGGGGAGGGGGGAACAGAAGGGTCCCATGACCCCCCTTCCCCCAAACCCGGGGAGTTAAAAGAGTTTTGAAAAAAATAAGGGGCTGTAATAGCCGGGCTGTAAAGACAATAAAAAGGACAAAGGGATAATAATGATCTGTCTGCATCCCCTAATACTTTTTTTTGACCTCATGTAAAATGGCGGGTGTGTTACACTTTTGAGAGTTTTGTTTAAAGAAACGGGAAAAACAACATGCCCTTGTTGAGTTCAATCCGGGCCCTTTTTATCAGTATTCCAAACCGTATATTTTTTACAAATTTTTTGTAGAAGTTTCATTGGGGCTGTTCTATCCGCAGAAAACACAGCAAAGTTCCTTTGGATTTTGCACCCGGGCTTCCAAGTAAAGAATATGCTGGGTTATATCGACCAGGGGGATTCAAAAATCGGGGGATCTGCCCCCCAAAAATTTTAAATTTTTTTGGGGGTAAGAGAAGAAAAATCTGGTGGGCCCTTTGGGACCCCAAAGTCAGAGATTATTTTGTGACCACCAGGCCTTTTTCCAATTGTTTCGGGGTTTACCGCCCCATTGGACCACCGTCCAAAGTGGCCCATCGCCAATCTACTGCATGGCCACCTGTCCATTGAGGTTACCTGTTTTAGGGGGCCCCCCGTCCACGCACCCCCCTGTCCAAAGGGGCCATCACCTTCCAAAAGGACCCCCCGTCAATTAAAAACCCCAGATGCGTAGATCCCCGTTCACTGTGGGCACCCGTCCATTGTTTGTTTTTCACTTCCAAAAGCTGGGACTTTTCCCCAATTTTTTTTCCGGGAATTTCGGGATTACCCCACAATGTCGTTTTTTTTTCAATGGGATATTTTTTTTAATGGGATTTGGGTTTTTTACATTTTTTAACTTTGGGCCCCAATATCATAATCAAAAAAAAAAAGGTATCGCGATATTCGATATTAATATCGTTTAACCAAGTTTACACCATTTATGGTCATTGGTCCATTATCCCTCACCTTTTCCATTGTGGCCATAACTCACCCAATTCCGGTCACCTGTTCACACCAGGCCCCCTTTTCTAACTGGGTTTTCCCTTTTTTTTTTATTTTACAAAGATTTCAAGATACCAGCCCCCTTGAATGCCCCCCCAAAGTGGTAAATCCCTCTTCCAGTTTGATATTCCCCCCCATGGCTGTCATTTTCCCGGGGACTAAAACTCCCCACGTTCAGAGATGGTTCCTTGGTTTCATAGTTGAGCTGTTGAACACAGGTTTGATTAATTTATACACTATTGGAAACCTCAAAACATATTAAGAAATCTTAATATTAAGGCTGAGGGATTTTCCTATATCCTGTTAACCACCCCCTTTCCCCCCCCTGTTTTATCAACTGATTGGGTTCAGTGAGCACACCCTCCCCCAACTCCTAGGACCTGTTTCAAATTCCCCTTGCCCCCTTCAACCAACAACCCTCCAGTATCCCATTTTACAGCAGCTTTCCCCCAGAGCCCCGGCATTTTTGAGATCATACACTGATTGAAACGCAAAGTTACCCCAGTTCTTTCAAAACCAATTCCCACTAAATTTGGGAAAATTTTACATGGTGTCCCCCCTTTTAATTTCCAAAAAACTTATGTTCAAATTTTTAAATCAAACTTATTTGGGCATTTGTTTTATTTATTTTTTTTTTGTTTAAAAAATTATAGTAAAAACCCCAAAAAGCCCGTTTGTGTTTTAAACTTTTTCCTAAAAAGGGTTGAACGTTGCCTAAAGGAGGCCCCTTTTACCCATACTTTTTTATGGAAAATTGGGTCTGGTTCCAATAACCCAAAAAATTTTACATATTTTATCTGGCAAAAAATAAAAAAAAATAAAAAATTACCCCGATTTGAAGCTATCCACCAGAAACCGAGACTTTCCCAACCCAAATTGGGCATAAAATCAATTTTTTTTTTAAAAAATTATTATTATTATTATACAGGAAAAGTGCACCCCCACGTGATAAAGCAGGTCGCTGATGAAGACGATGAAGACAGCAAAGCCCTTTAAACGGGAAGGGAATCCCCATTGGGCCCATGGAGGGCCCCATGGAGATCTGGAACAATCAGGTGAATAAAATAATAATAATGAAAGTTTTATCCTCCCCAAGGAAGCCCCCTCAACCATTAAATTTTTCCTTAAAACCCTTTCAATAAACTCCCAAAGCCTGCTGTCCTTTAAGTAATATTAAATTTATCAATTGTTTTCAAAATCAATAAAGTTTAAACATATTGTACCGAAGGGTTAACCATCACCTTTGCAACCTCAGTGGGTAAAACAGAAGGGTAACCATGGGAGGCCATTGGCAAAAGCTATTGGTTTGGAGGGGCCCTAAGGGGTTTTTTTAAAAATTGCACGGGATTGTGGGGGGGTTAAATAAAGAAATTCCCTTTTTTGAAGGGAAGTCTCAGGGTTTTTAAAATTTCCCGGTTCCCGGGCCAAATCATTTCTATAATCTTTCGGCCCTGGGGGAGTAAAAGCCCATTAGGGCAACCAGTTTTGCCAAGGCTAATAAAACCCAATTATCCCCTCCCCCAAAGGACCCTTTTATATTTTGGGTGAAGAGAAAAATGTTTTCCCTCAAACGCGCATGGTCACGGGGATTAAACCCCACATTCTAACCACCGGTAAACAAAAAAAATTTTCTGATGCCCCCATAACCCTATATTTTAAATATATGACTGGCATTTTTTGTGTGGGGAAAAAGCCCTTTTAGTTATGTCTAAACCTTTTAAAGCTAAACACCAGCTGCTGGGGTTTTACGCCGCATTGATCTGTTTTCAGAAGGAAAAGGGAGAGCCAGTTGTCAACCACTCAACGATGAGTTTGATGCAAGAATGTTTATTGTTTAAAGGACGACACTGGCGGGGCACACTGCAGTCTAGATGTCATGAAATTATATATATTTTTTTTAAATTAAAAGGGGAAGGTACAGCATTGTTAAGGGGGAAAAAATTACTGTTTTTGAATCAAGATACACTTTAAAAAAATAACCTGCAGAGATTTGAATAAAACATTGAGTACAAAAAATTTTCTCAGAACCCCTCACTACTCAAAAAAAAAATTTTTTAAAAAACAATTTTAAAATTTGACGCCATCGCCCGAGTCCCCAAACCAGATCAGAGGAGGTCTACGACCCCTTATAAAACCCAAAAAAACCCCAAACCCTTTAACCTTCCGGGTTTCAAACAGGAAAGGGTTAAAATTTCAACCCCCACCTCAACCAAAATTGGAAGGTTTCCTTTTAGGGTAATTGGGAAGGAAAAAAAAGATCCCCCTTCCTTTTCCGAAAATTTTGTTTAAAAAACATTATAATTATTAACCCCGGAAGGTTTGCCTTTTATCTTTTAATATTGAAAAAACCTTTTCTGAAGAAACCAAGAGGGGGGTGCCCCATTTAAAACCCCCAAGCCCCGGAAGCCGAAGAAAACCCTGTAAAAATAACCATGCTAAACTAGAAACACCCCCCAAACCCCCCCCCTTTCCCCACCAAAGTGTTTTTTTTTACGGCATTACAACTATTACCGCCCACGGCTTTTCCTTTTAAAACGGCCCGCCTTTTTTAAATGTCCCCCAAAAACCCCAAACCGCGGACCACCCAAAAATTGCCGGGTTCGGGGAAACCCCCCCAAATTTCTGGGGAAAACACCAAAACGAGCCCATGCCCCAGACCGCACCCCAAACCAACTTTTGGAATGAAAAAACCCCATGAAGGGAATGTTGGTTTTTTTAAATTTTCCTAATTGTTTAATTTTCTTTTTTGCAAAAACGGGGATGGGAAAAAGCGGTTTTTGGGTTTCGCCAATTAAAAACCCCCCCGTTACCCGCCATTTTCCCCCCGGGGGATTTAAAAGAAAAAGATAAAAGATTTAAAAACCCAAAAATAACCCCCCTCAAGGGGTCCCTGATTATTTTCAAAAGACCATGGTTTTTTGTTCGCCCCCCTTGTAGGCGGACCGGTTATTGAAACCCCACCCCCAGAACAAAACCAGCAAAACCCAAACCCCCAAATTTTTAAAACCAAAATTTGCCACCTTTTTAAACCCTAAAACCTTTTTTATGATTAAAAAACAAAAAGAATCGCCCGAAGAAAGGGAGGGTTTGAGGCTATAAGAAGGGGTTTTAAACCACCCGGACCCCCCGGCCCCGGCCCTTTGACCCCAAGACCCCTTGACCCCAATCCCTTTCCACCCAGGGTTAATGGTTCGAGCAGAGTTGGGAAAGCCCTCAAATCCCTAAGGGCGGGGAAACCCACCCCGAACCCCAGGGCCGGAGAGGTTTTTCCAGGAAAACCCGATTTAAAAAGCCTTTGACCGGGGGAAAAAACCCTTTTTGACCACCCAACCTCAGGGGGAACCCCCAAAATAAGTCCAATTTAATTTTTATTTTTACAAAAAGCGTAAAGATCCGGGGTTTAAACCCAGGGAATTTCAAAATAAAATGCCGGGTTTTAAACCCGCTTAAACCCCCAAGACCCAGAGCTTGAAATTTTTCCCCCCCCCCGGGAGGAGGCGAAAACCACCCCCGAAACCTCCCACCCCCCGGGGGAAAAGCAAGCCTAAAAAGGCCCCTCCCAAAAGGGGGAACCTGGGCCAATTTTTCAAACAAAACCCCGCCCTCAAAAAAGGGGTACCCTTTTTTCCCTGGGGGAAAAGAGAAAAAATTAGGGTTTAAAGGGGCCCCCCGGCCCCCAGGGTATAAGCCCACCCCCCACGACAGGTTTCCCCGGAACCCCACCCCTTACCCCCCACCCAAACCGAACCCAAATCCATGCCCCCAAAACCCCCGCCCCCAGGGCCCCCCCTAAAAACCCACCCAAAAAATTTTTTAATCCTTTTTCCCCCCAGACCAAAAACCCCTCGCATAATTCGAATTTTTAAAACAACCCAAAAAAGGGGGAACAGTTTTTTAGTTTTTTTTACTACCGGGGGCCCCCCTTTTGAGGGTAAGCGGGGTTTAACCCCCAGAATTTAAAGAGCGAGTTGGACGCCGGCAAACCCCCCACCAGTTTCAACCCCAAACAACCCCTCCAGCCCCCCGGGGTTTTGCCCTGGCCCCGGACAAGTAAATTTAAATTTCCCAAACCAAAAATGAACCCGGTTTTGGGACCCACACTGACAAAAAAGGTTTTTAAACCCCCGCCCCAACCCCCAAAAATAAAAACCCTTTTTTTGTTTTAAACCAGATGCGGTGGTTGCCCGCCTGGCTTTTTTTCCCGGACCCCAAAGGGCGGTTAAGGGGCCCAAAAAACCCAGGACCAAATTAGAGGGGGGCCTTTGGAGCCCGCTTCTTCCCCGGCCCCCCGGAAACCCCCGGATACCATAAACCCGTTTTTGCTCAAAACTGGATGCAGGTGGCCCCCCAAAGATGCCTGGCCCTGGCCCCAAGTGAAATGCCAACCCCAAAAACCCTGCTTGTCCCCACCCAAAATTTCCTGATCCCGGGGTGTGGCCCCCAGCCCCCGGCCGGTTTTTTCCCGTGAAAAAGGGAAGCCGATCCCCCCATTAAAACCCGGGTTTTGATCCCCAAAACAAAAAATGCTGTGGGCCTTTAAAAAACCGTTTTTTTCCCCTGGAAAATGAAGGGCCCCCATTCCAAACCGTTTTTGGACCCAACCAACCCCAGAGGCTGGGGCCTTAAGGACGCCCCTGGCCCTTTTCCCCTGGGAACCAAGGGAATTTAATCCAAGGGTTCAAAAACCCCCTGTTTTTAAAAACAAATCTGTGCCTTTGGCCCTTTGACCCCCCCTGGCTTTTCCCCTTGGGGAGGCCGAAAGGATTTTTCGTTACCAAACCGTTTTTGTTTTTTCACAAACAGAGTTAAAAATTTTGATTTTTATTTTTCCCCTAAATTTCCTTTTTTAAAAAGCCAATAACTAACCAAACCCCCGGGTTTTTGGGTACCCCAAATTTCAGTGCCAGGGGCCCTTAAACGCGGGTTTTTTTCCTGCGGGGATTTTTTGGGAAAAATTTAAACCCCCGAAAAACCATAAAAAATTTTTTTTTTGGGTATCACAAACCCATGCTGGGTGGCCTTTAACGGCCTGGATTTTTCCCTTTTCAGCAATAAAGTTCACACCCAAACCCCCTTTACCCCCAACAAATTAGATCTGGTCCCCCCCAACTTTCCCGGCTTTTTCTGGGACCCAAGGGGGGCCCCCCTAATTCCCGGTCCCCCAAACCTTTTTTTTGTTCAAATTTTAAAAACCCCAAAAAACCTTGGGCCCCCGGCCTTTGGCTTTTCCCAGACAAAGGTGAAGGCCCGTCCAAAAACCGTTTTGTACCACAAACCCCTATGCTTGGGCCTTTAGACGGGGTTTTCGTGACGGGTGAAATTGCCTGTTACCAAAAACCTGTTTTTGTTCAAAACCCTAATTTTTCAGGGGTTTTGAGTTTGGAAATTTTTTTGGTTGGACCAGGGGAAAAGGGCCGGGGGAAACCAATAAACCTGTTTTGATCACAAATCAGATCCCCGGGGGGCCCCCCAACCGAGGGTTTTTTCCCGGGGCCCAAGTGTTTGGCCCAACCCAAAACCCCCCCTTTTTGGCCGCCAACCTAGATTTTGTGGTTGGCCTCAAAAGGCCCCCCCTTTTTCCCCCCCTAAACCCCCCGTTTCCCAAAAACCCCCCGGTTTTTTACCAAAACCCCGGGGATTGCCGGGTTGGCCCCTTGGGGAGCCTGGCTTTTTCCCCGGTGGGAAAAAAGGAATTTAATTGGAAATACCATTAACCCCCTTTTTTGTAATTCCGGCCCAACCCCCCAGTTGCCACCCCCTTTTTCCAGACGCTTGAATTTTTCCCCGGGACAAGGAATTTATGCCATACCAAAAACCTTGTTTTTGGGGGTTAAACAAACCCAGAATTTGGGGGGCCTTTAGCCCCGCCCCGGCTTTTTTCCCCCTGGCGGGAAAACCAAAGGTGAATTTTCCCCCGAATCCCCCCTTTAAACCCGTTTTTGGGGTTATACAAAAGATTCTTTTGGGGCCCCCAAAAGATTTGGCCTTTTTTCCCGTGCCCAATTTTAGGGCCTCCTCCTTTTGTTTTTTGTAATAAACAAACCCCAGAATTTTTTGTGGGTTTTAAATTTTTTTTTTCCCCGGGTAAACCGGCCCAATACCATAAACCGGTTTTGAACACAACCAGGGGCTGGGGGCCCCCTCAGACGCCTGGCCCTTTTTCCCGGGGGCCCCCCAATTTTTCCAGGGGCCGGTTTCCCCCCCCCATAAAACCCGAAAAAAAATTAAGAGGCTTTTCCCCAAAAAAACCGCCGGTTTTTTTCCTTAAAAGTTGAATTTACCCCGAACCAAAAACCTTTGTTTTTTTAAACCCCCCAACAAATTTAAAATGTTTTTGGGCCCCAAAAAACGCCCGGTTTTTTCCCCGACAAAAATTTACCCCCATCCCAAAAAAACCCGTTTTGGTACCAAAAACCTGATGCAGGCCCGGGCCCCGGTTTTTCCCCAACCCCCAAGGGGTTTTTCTTCCCTAAAACCTTTTTTAATAAAATTTCTTAGATCCCCCCCCCTTAAAAAAATGGCCCTTTTTCGGGGCCCCAAGGGGAAATTTTCTTCAAACCCCTTTTTAAACTCCCCGGATCAAAAACCCTGACCCCTTGGGGCCCTTAACCCCCCGGCCCGGAAAAGTGAATTTAATCCCCCCAAACCCTAAACCCGTTTTTGTTTACAAAATTCAAGGGCTGGGGTGGTAAAGGCCCGGTTTTTCCCCGTGCCCCAAGGCCCAAACCAAAAGGGGTTTTGTATCCCAAACAGATGTTTTTAGCCGGGTTTTCCGGGAAAAGGGAAATTTTTGCCGAACCCAAAAAAAACCCCCTGCTTTTGGTATAAAATTTTCCCAAAAATTGCTTGGGGACAAAAGAACGCCTTGGCTTTTTCCCCTCGGCCCAAGGAATTTTAAACCCCTAAAACCTTTGGTTTTTGAAAACACAAGGCCCCCTTGGTTTGCCTTTTTTTCCTGGGGCAACCCCAAAATTGACTTAAACCAGCCGCCCCATTAACCCGGGGAGGTTTAAATTGTGCAAAAAGGGAAACAAGATTTTTGAAAATTTTAAAAAAAATAAGATAGAAGAATGATTAATAAAAAAATTGGGTTATTTTTGGTTTTTTGGGAAGGTTAAAATTTAAAAACAAAAAAATTTTTAAAAAAAAAAACCCCAAGAAAAATTCCAAACAAACCTTTCCAAAAAAATTTGAAAAGGTAAAAGGTTGCCAAATTTTCCAAAACCCAATTTTCTTCTTTTTTAAAAACTTTGACCCAAATTTTTGGGGGCAAAATTTTAGGGTTTTTTAAAGGTTTTTAGGGGTTTTTAAACCAAAAAACCCGGGGAAAAAAGGGGCCAAAACCAACCCCTTTTTCCCAAAATAAAAACTTTTTTGATAAATTTACCTGAAATTTTGAATAAAACTTAAAGGTTTTGACATGTTTTTACTTTAAAATGAAGATTTTACAGGCAAAACCCCTTTAAAAATTTTTTGTTTAAGTTTTAAACCCCGGGGGGTTCCCAACCCCTTAAATTTTTAAAAGGAAAGTTTGAAAATTTAAAAAGGTAAACCCAAAAAATTTTTTTGGTTGGGTGTTACCCCTACCATTAATATTTTTTTTAATTAAACAAATTAATTTTAAATAAAACAAAAAAAATTAAAATTTTTATGCCTTTTTTTTAAAAGGGCAATAAAAATAAATTTTTTTGCTATTTGAACCCCTGAAAGTTTAAAAGGGAAAAACCCAAACCCGAGTGTTTTTAAAAAGGGTTTGGGGATTTCCCCAAATTTTAAAAAACCTGAAAAATTTGGGGGTTTTTAGGGGAAAAACCCAACCCCAGGCTTTACAAAAATTTTTCCAAAAAAATTTTTTCCCATCAATTTTGGGTTAAAAAAATAAAAATTGGTTTTTGGCCGTTGTTTTTAAAAAATATTGCCCCAAATTTTTAAAGGTTTTTTCCCCAAAAATTGGTTTAAAAAAAAAAAAATTTTAAAAATATCGGTTTTTTAAACCGAATTCAAAAAGTTTTTTTTTATTTTTGGAGAAGGAGGAATTTAAAAAGAGACCCCCCGGGAACCCATAAATAAAGGGTTAACCCAGGGTTTTAAAAGAGGGCCCAAAACCTTTTTATTTTGGATTTTCCAGAGTTTTAACCCATTCCATAGTTTTTGCCGTAAACCCATCCCCAAAGGGGTTTTGGAAACGCAAAACAAAGGGGGGGAAATCTTTTGGGGGGGAAAATGGCGAACAAAGGGGCCCCCCGAAAACCATTTCTCACACGAAAAAAGGCCAAAATTCACGCCCGTAACCCGGGTTTTAATTTAACGTCTTTTCACCAAAAAGAATAAATTGGAAATTGAAATGTGTTAAATATGTTTAACCGCCACGAAATTTGCTTGAACCCCCCACACCATGTAAGTTTTTCGGCTGCCTAGGAACCCCTTAAATTGAGGGCAGGTTTTTTTTTGAGATTAGCCAAAAAAGCGTTGGAAAAAAATGTCAAAAAATGTTCAAAAAGGTTTTTGGGCCCGGACATTTTCCCCAAAATTAGGGGAAAACACTAATAAAGACCCTTTTTTTAAAACCCTTCCGGAAATTTTTCTTTTAAAGGTCTCCCCAAAGGGAAATTTGAACCCTTCCTTTTCCAAAAAAATTTTAAAATTAAACTTTTTTCTTTTTTTCCAAAATGGCCCCAAAAACCGGGAAAACATTTTTTAAAAAAGTTTATAACGAAAATTGCCCCTGGTTTCAAGGGCTGACTGGCCGGGGACCTTCTCCACATGGGACCAAAAATTCCATAACATGTTTTTTCCCTCCAAAATAAGGTTTTGTCATGTCCTTGGAGGAACCCCTAAGGGAAAAAATTTTTTAAAAAATGTACCTTTAACCCAAAACCTTTAAAAATTTTTCCTTTTAAAAAAGGGGAATTTTAATTTTGGGGTGGGTTTAAAATTTTGTGACAGGTTTCAAATTTTCAGGGCATAAGGCCAGCGGGGTTTAAAGGTTTTCCCTTTTTGGGGTTTTACATTTAAAAACCCAATCGGGAGGACAAGAGGGTTTGCATCACCCGCCCTTGTTTTTTGGGGGTTCTGTGTGCCCCCAAATGGGAATGGAACCTCCCCCAGCTCGGCCCTTTATCCCCTGGGACCACCCCCAAAAACCCAAAAAATAACCCAGCAAAACTTTTTTTCCCTTTAACCCCTGACTGATTTTTCTAAAACCCCCAAAACCCCTTTCTTGCTAAAGTAAAGGGTTTTTGGAAGGATTGGGGTTTAAATGCAAATGCTTTTTTAAAAAATGAAGGTTTTTGGGAGGATCGGGGTTTTGGGCATACTTTTTTTCCGGCAGGGGTTAATCCATGATTGTTGTAGTGATTGAAAGGGTCAGTGCTTCAGTGGACACAAGCTCCATGATGCAGAGAGGGCCCCGGCCATGTAAAAAAAATTAGAAAAAAGGGGCATACATGTACATGTCATGTGTTTTCTATGTATGTCCCAAAACGAAGGCCCCCAAACCTTAATTTTTGGGAAAAAAGAAAGAAAAAGTGATAAATTCCCCTTCCCCAAAATTTTTCCAGACAAGAAGGCCAGCGTTGATTTAGGTTTTTCCCACAACCCTTTGGATCGAGAGAGCCTCCCAAAATGCTTTAAATTTCCGGCCACAGAGGGTCGGAAGAGCATGGAAAAATTTCGGTCTGACTTAGATGAAATTGTCCCCCTGGGGTTTGTAGGGGGAGGGGGAAAAATACACCAAATGAGTGTTTTAAGAAGATGGCCAGGAAGGTTACCGGGCCTTTCCAATCTGTTTTTTGGAGTCCTAACCCTGCAAAAACAGTACCCCCAATCAATTTTAACCTGGGCTTTTGGGGGGTTTAAAGCCCATTTTCCCATTTACTTGGCTGTAGTTGGGAAAAAAAGACAGCTGAGGCGCCAAGTTTGGAACAAAACAGCTATTGAGATCTATTCATTGTCCAATTTCCACCATTTTTTAAAAATGGGTCGTTTAAAAGGGGAATATCATCCCTGATCAGAGCAAACCGTTGACAGGGGATGGGAAACGGTTCGGCTTTTAGCTGAACTCCCGGGCTGAAAAATTCCCACAGCCCTTTTCTTTTTTGAAATCATTATTGCCCCCAGATCAAAATTGCTTTAAACCCCCAAAAAATTTTTATCTGGTGATAGAAGTTTCATTTTCTTGTACCAAAACTATGGAATGAAACAACTCTGACTCCCTACAGAAAATAAAAGGAATTTTTGACACATTTTTCAAATCTGCTTTTCAATTGCCCAAAAATCTTTATTTTCTAATTTCTGTGAATTTCTTTTTTAAATTTTCCTTCTCCAAGTGCCTCAAATAGGCAACTAGAATGACTTAATTTTTACAAATTCCTGATGATTGATTGATTGATTGATTGAAATTTTAAGGTAAAATTAACCTAAAGGACAATATCATCAAATCAAAAGGGGCATGGAATCCAAGTTAGTTTTATTTAACTCATGCTATGACTGGGAAAAAAATACTGAAAATGATAATATATTACTTTTTTGCTGCATAAATGAGCCAGTAATTTTTAGTCACTGTGTTTATCTTAAAAAGGGTACTGAATCCATACCCCGTTAAAAATCTGCTCTTTGGATATTTTCGTTTTAAACCTTTTCCTTTCTACTACAAGGGTTTAAAAAGTCAAAATATTATATTTCCAAAAGGGATAAAATAAAAAAGAAATAACCCCAAAAAAATATTTATTATTTTCATTTTTTAATTAATTTTAATTTGTTTTGAAGAATATTAGAGTATGGAAAACACGAAACAATGGAAATTTGGGTTTACCCCAAAATTTTCATGATGACGCCTGAACACATAAGCCGGGAAAATGTTCCACTTTTTCAAAATTTAGGGGGATTTTAAAAACTAACCAATTAAAAATCAAACACTGTCAAACCTAACCGTAGTAAGTACATTTTCAGGGCAAAAAGAGTTTAATTTCTTTTTACTGGTAAAAAAATTGTCTGGATTTTCAGGGGGGTCAAATGACAGTAAAAAAACCCGTCAAAATGCCCCCGGGGAAAATTTGGGGCAACAGTCAAAAAAGACAGTTGACTGATTTTGACCTCTTTTTAACTTCCCACCAAGTGCAGTAATAGAGGGTTTTTTTAGGCACCCTGCGAGTGTTTTTTTTTTTTTTTATTTTTTTTTTTTAATTTTTTTAAACCCCAAACAGCATACTTACATTATTGTTATCATTCTCCTATCTTCGGGAGGTTGGTCAAAATCTGGCCCAAATCTTGTTATGCGCCACATTTGCCGCCAATTAAACTTCCGGTTAATAAGGGGGACGGGTGTTCAAATCGGCAAGGGGCCCACTTGTCCACAAACCGGATAAAACAGGTTTTATCCGGGGCATAAATTACTTTCCCCCGGAAAGCCGTAGCCTAAGTCCACACAGCATCTAGATTTGTAAACAAAAAAAGGTTTATGGTATCGCATAAACCCCTTTTCCCGGAAAAAACCGGCCTAACCAAAAAACATCTAGATTTGTGAAAAAAACAGGTTTTTGGTATCCCCAAAAATTACCTGGTTTAAGGAAAAACCAGGCGCCCAAGGCCCCACAGCAATTTTAGATTTGGATACAAAAAAAGGTTTATGGTATCGGGAAAATTCACTTGTCCACGGGGAAAAACCAGGCGCCCAACCCCAAAAAAATCTAGATTTTGGGGTACAAAACAGGTTTATGGTATCGGCATAAATTCACCTTGGCCACCAGAAAAAACCAGGCATCTAAGGCCCCACACATCTAGATTTGTGGGTACAAAACAGGTTTATGGGATCGGGATAAATTCACTTTTTCCACCGGGAAAAAACCAGGCGCCTAAGGCCCACACAGCATCTAGATTTGTGATTTCAAAACAGGTTTATGGGATCGGCAAACCCCTCGTCCACGGAAAAACCAGGCCTCCAAAAAGCATCTAGATTTGTGGGTCAAAAACAGGTTTATGGTATCGGGATAACCACTTTTTTCCGGAAAAGCCAGGGCCTAAGGCCACACAACCCCTTTTAATTTGTGGGTACAAAAAAAGGTTTAGGTATCGGGATTTAAAGCCCACTTGTCCACGGGAAAAACCAGGGGGTCTACAAAACACAGCATCTAGATTTGGGGAAAAAAACAGGTTTATGGTATCGGGATAAATTATTTCCCCGGAAAAGCCAGGGTTTAAAGGCCCACACAGCATCTAGATTTGTGATACAAAAAAAGGTTTATGGATCGGGATAAATTCACTTGTCCAAGGAAAAACCAGGCGCCCCAACCACACAGCATTTTAGATTTGTGATAAAAACAATTTTTTTAAAAAGCAAAATTTTACTTTTCCACGGAAAAAACCAGGCGCCTAAGGCCACACAGCATCTAGATTTTGGATACAAAACAGGTTTATGGTATCGGATAAATTCACTTGTCCACGGGGAAAATTTTGGGGCCCAAGGCCACACAGCATCTAGAGGGGATAAAAAAAAGGGGTTTTTTGGAAAAGCATAAATTCACTTGCCACGGAAAAGCTGTATGCCTAAGGCCACAAGGGCCCGAGGGTAAAAACAGGTTTTTTGGTACGCATAAATTCACTTTTCCACGGAAAAAACCAGGCGCCCAAGGGCACACACATCTAGATTTGTGGGGTAAAAAAAAGGGTTTTTTATCGCAAAAATTTACCGCCACCAGAAAAAACCAGGCTGCCTAACACACAGCATCTAGATTTTCCCCAAAAAACAGGTTTATTAAAGGCTAAACCTTGTCCACCAAAAAACCAGGCGCCAAGGCCCACACAGCATCTAGATTTTTTGATACAAAACAGGTTTATGGTATCGGCATAAATTCACCTTTTCCCGGGAAAAAACCAGGCCCCCCAAGGCCACACAGCATCGGGTTTGTGAAAAAAAAACAGGGGTTTTTGGTATCGGCATAAATTCACTTGTCCACGGAAAAAACCAGGGGCCTAAGGCCACAGCATCTAGATTTGTGGGGTACAAAAAAAAGGTTTTTTGGTATCGGCATAAATTCACTTTGTCCACCAGAAAAAACCAGGCGCCTAACCACAGATCTAGATTTTTGATACAAAAAAAAGGTTTATGGATCGGGATAAATTACTTGTCCACGGAAAAAAACCAAAGCCTAAGGCCCACAGCATCTAGATTTTTGATACAAAAAAAGGTTTATGGTATCGGGATAAATTCACTTGTCCACGGGAAAAACCAAGGGGCCCAACCACACAGCATCTAGATTTGTGATAAAAAAACAGGTTTATGGTATCGCATAAATTCACTTTCCACGGGGAAAACCAGGGCCTAAGGCCCACACAGCATCTAGATTTGTGATAAAAAAAGGTTTATGGATCGGGGATAAATTCACTTGTCCCCGGGGAAAAGCCGGGCCTAAGGCCACAGCATCTAGAGGATAAAAAACAGGTTTATGGTATCGCATAAATTCACTTTTCCACGGAAAAAACCAGGCCCGGCCCCTTTTTAAAATTTTAGGGTTTGTGAACAAAACAGGTTTATGGTACCCGGGATAAACCCCTCTGTCCACGGAAAAACCCAGGCGCCCAAGGCCCCAAAAACATCTAGATTTGTGATACAAAACAGGTTTATGGATCGGCATAAATTCACTTGTCCACGGAAAGCCGGTTCCAAAACACACATCTAGATTTGTGAAAAACAGGTTTATGGTATCGGCATAAATTCACTTGTCCAAGGGAAAAGCCATGCCCAAGGCCCACAGCATCTAGATTTGTGATACAAAACAGGTTTATGGTATCGCATAAATTCACTTGTCCACGGGAAAAACCAGGGGCCTAAGGCCACACAGCATCTAGATTTGGAAAAAAACAGGTTTTTGGTATCGGGAAAACCCCTTGTCCAAGGAAAAAGCCAGGGCCTAACCAAAACACTAAGGGTTTGGATACAAAACAGGTTTGGGACGGATAAACCCTTTCCACCATCTAGATTTGTGATACAAAACAGGGTTTATGGTATCGCAAAATTCACTTGTCCATGGGGAAAACCAGGCAGCTAGGGGGCTGAGGGAGAAAAGGAATTGAATACTGTGGGGTAGTAATTGCAACCGCCCGCACCGCATCATTTTACTACTCGATATATCGCCCCCCCCGCAATTAATTTTAAAAGTACCTACGAAAAAGTAAAATATTCATAAGTAACACTGATTCTTTTTTCGCCCCTTATTTAATAAAAAATAAAAATTTGGGAAAATTTTACGATGTTTTGAATAAAGTCATAAACATGATAAAAAATATGTTTGAAATAGTATAGTGCCAGGGTCGACGGTTTAGGGATCGGGTTTGTGTTCTGGGGCTGAGGGCAGGGAAAGTGGGGTTTGAATCCCGTCCGGATCAGGTTTTTGCCTTTGGGGCAAGACAAATTTTTTTTATAATTGCTTTCTTCCACCCAGGAGAAAAGGGGACCTGTGAGGGGAGGTTTTGTTGTGTTTGATTACCCCCAGTACCAAAAAGGCAGGGAATTAGCCATAATTCCCCCGGGGCTGAGATGGTTTCCCCGGAATGATTTACGCCTGGGGGCAGGGTAATAATGCCCGCCCTTTTATAACTTGTTTAAGAGCTTTAAAAAAGCCCACATTATTATTTTGAAAAGTGAATAACCAATGATCTTTCGCCAACTAATAATAAAAATAATAATAATAATAATTTTGGACTTTTATACGCACGATTCCCCCAACTGGGGTGGTGCTCAAGGCGCATTATAATTTCCCCCCGCTCATAAGGCTCATAAATCATTCCTGAAACCATCTCAGTTCCCCCGGGGAGAATACCAATTTCTGCCATTAGAAAAAATAGGGCTAATCAACCAACTCTGCCTCCCGGTACCCATTTTAACCCCTGGGGGGAGAGAAGAATTATGGTAAAGTGTCTGTTTGGGAAAAAGCACCACGGTCACGGGTTTTATTCGAACTCACATTCCTACGGGCCAGCCATCAGAACACACATCCGGGGCACCCAAAACCGGGCCCACCTTTGGGACTCCCCTATATGGTAATTTCCAAAAATTTATAGGGTTAAAATGTGGTCAATTACCGTGATTGAGAATTTTGCAATTGGGATTGCCCAGTGGTGAGTTTCAAAATCGCCGAAATCCGGGGGCTGACACAACAAAAAGGGGACCCACTTTAAAGAAAATAATAAACATGCACATTGAGAGCGGGAAATATGGGCATTTAAAACTTTTATCTTTTGCTAACGCCAGAAGGACGCCGCTGCCCCAAAAAGAGGGTCAAAATTCCAATCTTGTCTTTGTCCCACGCCCCAAAAAAAAATTTAAACATGAAAATTTAAAAAAACATTCCCCTTCATGAGGGCACATCGTGGGGTTTTTGCTGCCGTTCCCGCGCATCGGACCAAGTTCCCGGTTTGCAAATTTTTGGGGGTTTGAACCCCGGGATGGCTGGTCACGGGGCTTACGCCCTGAGCAAGACATTTAATCATAATTGCTTCTCCGCTGGGTGGGACGGTCGAGGTCCCTGTAATAGATTAAGTAAGGAAGGAAAAAAACCCAGAACACTTATCGTGGGAAAAGTAGGGGGTTTACCCCCGTTTCTTTGGGTTCCAACAAAGGCCCTTTTTTTTACAGGTTTCCCCAGGCTTCCGAAACCCAGTTCTTAATGCTTTTAATCCTTGGTTTCCCCTTCCCGAAAAGTGTAACAATAATAATAATAAGATCTCAAGTGTTTGCAAAACCGGGTTTAATCAAATTATCATCAATGATGTTAATCATATTTTGCAAAGGGTGTATCATCTTTTATTATAAAAATATCAATTTCCACCAAAAAACCCCCCCAATTTTTTTTGTTAGGGAAAGTGTTGAATTTGAACTTCCTGTTTTGGGCCGAAGTAAAGGAAAATCAGGTGATGGGAAGGCAAATAAGACCCCCCATGATATGAATTGGGGAATTTTAACTTTTATGACGCCAAATATATATATATGTGTTTTTAAACAATTTTTTTAGTAGTGAGGGTTCTGAGAAGAATCTTATGTACCAATGTTTCATTCAGAATGCTCTGCAGGTTATTTTTTTAATTTTATCTTGGGTTCAAAGACAAAATTTTCCCCCATTAACAATGTTTTACCTTCCTTTAATAATTAAAAAAATATATATAACTACGAATCTAGACTGCAGGGGTACCCAACCCTGTCTCCCAATCAATAATTTTTAAAACTTAAACAAACTATCTTTAGTGAGTTGGGCAACCGGCCCCCTGTTCATTCCAAGGGGCAGATCCACAATTTAAAACCCCGGGGAGCTCTGTTTAGTTGGGAAAAGGGGTTTTACATAACTAAAAAATCTTTTTACCCACACAAAGAATGCCAAATAAGGGAAAATAAGGGGGTCAAGGGAGCAGTCTAGTGATCAACTTGGTTTTGGGTGACCGAAATTTAGAATTGGGGGTTCAATCCCAGCCGTGACCATGCTACTTGTGTCCTTGACAAGACACTTATTTCTTCACCCAGAAGTATAAATGGGTACCCGTGAGGGTAGAGGTGATAATTATGCTTTATTAGCCCTTTGCGCCAAACTGGTTTCCCCATAATGGGCTGTATACCCCCAGGAGCCAGAAAGATTATAGGAATGATATTGGCCCAGAACCGGGAAATTATAAGCACATAGAGACTCCAAACAAAAAAGGGATTACGATTATTTAACCCTCCTACAATCAGTGCAATTTTTTAAGCAACCCATTCAGGCCACCCGGCCCACCCCAAAGGCCTCCCATGGTTCCCTTTTGTGCACCGTCAACCTTTAGATTGCAAGGGGGTCTACCATTGATAATTGCAGGGGCCCTACTAATATGTTCAAACATTTATAGTGGCCTTTTTTGTGGGCAAAGGATAAATTGTAATATTACTTGAAAGGACAGCAGGTTTGGGAATTTTTGTACCAAGGTTGCTAAAGAACAGAATTTAATGGTTGAGAGGGGTTTTATTTTAGGAGTGGGGTAAGAAGTTCAAATTTTTATTATTATTCAATTTTATTGTTCCGGGTTTTCCGGGACCCCCATCCATGACCAGAATAGGATCCATTCCCGGGACTCTGCCACCAGAGGGCGCTTTTTTTTGGGCTTCATCGCCTTCATCAGCCGCACCCGCTTGATCACGAGGGTTGCACATGCTGACTTATCTCTGTATAATAATAATAATAATTTTAAAAAAATAATTGATTTTAGAATTGATTGGGGCCAAAAAAATTCCTCCGGGTTTTTATAGATCAGCTTCAAAAATCAGGGGGAATTTTTTTTTTTTTTTTATTTTTTTTTGCCAACCAGTAAAATATGTGATTCTTTAGCTTTTTTGGAACCAGACCCAATTTTCCACACAAAAATTTGGGGGCAAAGAGGCCTCCCCAAATCAGGCAAAAGCTCATACCCCCTATGAAACAGTCGAAAACACAAACAGTCTTTACTTAGTGTTTTTTAAATTTTTTCTAATTTATGAAACAAAAATAAAAAAAAAAACAAAACCAAATAAGTTTGATGTAAAACTTTGAACATAAGTTTTTGAGTAAGACTAATTGCGGTGACACCATGAAAATTTTCAATTGAGTAGTAATTAGGGTTTTGAAAAGAACTGGGGGAAAAAATGACGCTTTTAATCAGGTTCCCAAAGCCCCTCAGAGAATGCCGGGGCTCAAAAGCTGCTGCTTAAGTAGGATTTCTGGGGGATTAGTTCGGAGGCGGCAGGCAGGAACCGTTGAGACTAGGATCCCAGGGGTTGGGGAGGGTGTGCTCACCGAACCGAATCAGTTGATGACAAGCACGGGGGAAAGGGGGGTGGGTTTAAATTTGGGGTATAGGAGATCCCCCAGCCCTTAATTTTTAAGATTTTTAATATGTTTTTTTTAGGTTTCCAATAGGGATAATTATTTAATCAAAAACCGGGTTTAACAGTTCCCAAATATGAAACCATGTAAACCATCCTAGGCACAAGAGGGGTATGTCTCCGGGGAAGATGACAGACCGGAGAATATCGACGGGAAAAGGAAAAAAACACACTTTAGTGGGAAAAACCAATGGCTGGTATCTTGAAGTCTTCTGTAAAATAAAAAAAAGGAAAAATTTATTAAAAAGGGGGCCACAAGGGAAAAGGTACCAGGAAAGGCAGGTTAAGGACAATGGATAGGTGAACCAAAAGGACCAATGACCATAATGGATAGGTGTGGGGTTGGGTAATAACACGATATTAATATCAATATCCGGGAAACCTTTTTTTTTTCGATTATGATATTGAGAACCTTTTTTAAAATTATCGTGATATCGGCAAATCACGACAAAAAAAAATATCAAGATTAAGAAAAAATCGACATTGTGAGTCAAGTCAGAAATTCCCTGGAAACAAAAATTTGAACAGTCTTTTTAGCTTTTTGGGAAATGAAAACAAAAAATGGGCAGGGGCCCCCAGTGAAAAAGGATCTACTGCATCTGGGGTTTTACAATTGACAGGTGGTCAACAGTGGGAGGAGGTGATGGGCACTTTGGACAGGGGCACAGGACAGGTGTCCACTAAAACAGGTCCCCAATGGACAGGTGGGCCTGCAGGATTGGCGAATGGCCACTTTTTCAGGTGGTCACAGCCAAAGGGGATCCACGAAAAAAGGTCCAAAAAGGCCTGGGTCACAAAAAAATCTCTGACATTAGTGTCCAAGGGCCCACCAGATGTATTTTCATTCTTCTTACCTGTTAAAAAAATTTAAAATTGCAGGGGACAGATGCCCCCGATTTTTTTAACCCCATAGTCGATATAACCACGCCGATATTCTTTACTTTGGGGCCAGGGGTGCAAAACCGAGGTAACTTTTTCTTTTTTTTCGCCCGGGTAGAACAGGGCCCAATGAAACTTCTACAAAGAGAAGTCGTAAAACATACAGTCTGTGGGAAACACTGATAAAAGGACCCAAATATTGAACCAAAATTTATGTTGTTTCCGTGTTCTTTGGGCCCAAAAAAGGCCTCAAAAGAGTAAAAACACTTAATTTCCGTACATGTAGGTTAAAAAAAGTACTCAGACGATGCAGACAGATCAAATTTTCCATTTGTCCTTTGTATTGTCTATTACAGCCCGGGTATTACAGCCCATTATTTTTTTTTCAAGGCTCTTTTTAACGTAGTTTGGGGGGGGGGTAGGTCATGGGACCCTACTGTTCCCCCCCCCTCCCCAAAAAAAAAAGAGGGGGGTTTCCACTAAAGTAAAAATCCTGAAAAAGAGTAGCGGGCCCGGGGTTTCCTTTTACAAAGCCCAATTTTAAGGATTTACAGACTCTCCACATCCCCACAGACACAGAACCAGAGGTTTGGACACAATACAGGCTACTTCTTTTTTTTACTTGGTGGCTACTTAAACTCTTTTTTTTCATTCTGAGGCAAGGGAAGGTTTCAAAAAACCTGAACTCAGAAAAAAACCTGAGAAATCACGACTGAACTAAATAAATTGTGTATACCAGAAGTACATCTCTAATTTCTTCACTTACCCTGGGCACACTACTGTTGAAGATGTCCATGCAGGGCCCCCTGGGTGTCTACTTCCCCGGCAAAAAGCCAAAGGGCGGCACTTTTTTGGGGAAGGGCCGAGATGTGCAGGGCACCACCGCAGGGTTTCAAAGAGGTAGATTTCATGCATTCTTTGACTTTATCGCCTGAGATATGTTCTAGCATAAAATAGAAATGAAATAGTTGATTTTATTTTTTTCCAACAACCCACCATATAGGGAAAAAATGTTTACTCATGTTAGTGCCAATGCACTGGGCCCCTCTGTATCCTTGGGCCCTAACCCCCACATAGTAAGAGCAATACCTTTGGGTGTCTTTTGGCCCGTTTACTAAATGGGCACTCTGTTTTGTTTGTAAAAATGCAAAAGTATTGGAAATTAACCCAATCCCCATCTACGGATAACCCAAACGCCAAAGCCCACCCACGTGATTTTCCGCACCGTGTTTTTGTCCAATTCCAATTTTCTACGTTTTTCCCATGACTGTATTTCATGATTATAGATATGAAATTAGTCAAGTCTGAACCCTAAAAAAGGATGTTCTCCCTTTTCCCTCAGTATATAATGTGTCCGGGCAGTGATTGTAATATTTCTAAATAAGGGAAACTTTCTGATTGTGTGCAAAACAATGTATCTCCGGGGGGGTTAGGGACAAGTCTTTTTTGTGTTTACATGGTTAGGGGATATGGGTTAAACACTTGGGCAACCCTGTTTTTTCAAAGAATAACAAATATGAATGCCCTATTTTCAAATCCTGGATATACACTGACCCCACATGATATTTTACAGAAAAGGAGCTTTTTTTTTTTTCAACTTTTTTTTTTAAAAGTTTTTTAATTTCGGAAGGGTCAAGTTAAAGAGAGTCGTATTGGTTTTATTTATTGTGAAAAATCCCCTTTTAAAAAATTGTGCAGAATCCATGTGAGGGGGGCATAATAAACAGCATCAAGGACTAGATTCGTGTCAAGGCCTGTTGGGAAAACCTTTTATCGTGATGACAGTGTCCCTTTTTAAAAAGGGTTTTTTTTTCCAGGGGACAAAGGGTTTTTTTTTTTTAAAACAATTATTTCATCAATCTATCAATTTGTTTCCAAATCAAATTTTTTGATATTGTGGTTTGGGGCAAAAAACCAGATTTCACGATTTTTCATTTTTTAACTTTTCGGATAATTATTTGTTGATTTTTGTTTTTATCACTTTTCCCAAAAAGAGCCCCGAAATTTTAGTTTGGTGTCGGGTAGTTTATCCGGAACGCCCAAATGCTTTAAAAACTTTGATCGGGGGGCCCGACACAATGACGATCCAATTTCTGCATTTTACCAATAAATTCTGAAAAAAGGCCTGGGGGCAGATTTCAACTATTTTTTTGTTTTGTTCCAATTTTTTAAAGTTTTTTCTCACCTTCGGATTTTGGGGGAGAAACTTGTTGAGTTTTTGGGACCTCCTCGAACGATATGTCGTTTAAAAACCAAAAACTTAACCCAAATTTTTTTGGAAGGCACCAACTTTTTGGGACCGAAAAGCTTTTTTACCGAATAAAACTTCCAAAAAATTTTCAAGTTTTTAGTTCCCATTTTATACTTCGAAAAGTTTTTAAACCCAAAAATTTGTGTTGTTGCTGTAATTCGATTTCAACCATAGTTCCGTTGGAATTATCGAACCCCAGTTTTGCTCCCGGGTATTTAAACCCTTTTGGGAATTTTTTTATTTTTCCTCCCCCTTTTTTTGCCAAAATTTATTTGGGGGGATTCATCAGGGGCTCCTTTTCCCCAATTTCCCAAATTTTAAAATCAAAGTTTCAAATTTTTTTCAGAGTTCATTTTTAGGCAGTAATTTTTTTAAAAATTTATTGAGAATATTAAACATGGTATTCAATTTTTTTTTTGATAGAGTTGGTAACCAAATATCATAACTAACCATTTCAAAAAGGCCAGACCGGGGGGCAATTTTGCCCTGTATCTGAACATTCACCCGAATTTTGAAAGGATTTTTAACAAATCTGATGCCCGTTTTTTCCCCAAAGTTTACAGAAAAAACCCCCCCATGGTCACATTTGATTGTGCACCGGGGGAATTTGGGACCACCTTTCGACTCCTGGGGGTTGTTTTAAATGATGTTTTTTCGCCTTTTTAGATTGCACACAGTTTTGGAAACATATTTTCGGTAAAATTATTGTAGAATTTTTCCAAAACCATCCTAAATGGTTTAAAAAGGCCGGGGGAGTGATCGGCTGCTGATAAGTCCCCCATACCCCATATCTCAATCTACTTTAAACCCACTGGTGTAGGCGCCAGGGGAAAAATTTCTGCGGGCCCCTGAAGGGCGGAAGCCCATCTGACCTTCATAAAGCACCCCGTCGAGGGGTTTTTTTCACCTTTCCAGTAAAAAATTTTACTAGAATTTTGGACAAAAAATTTTTGACAGCGTGATTCCACGGTATTTTGAGGGGCTTTTAGATCCTTTTTTCTTGAAGAGGCTGAAATTTCCTTTTCCCAACGAAACCGGATTTTACCTTTTTTCCCCCATTTGAAAAAAATTGGATAGTTTCACTGTTCCAGATATCGCTTTGTTTCACAAGTTCACCAGGATGTCATATTTTATTTTTGATTTAAAGAAATTGCTTTGATAATTTCTTCCCGCTTTGGGTTAAAATTCATCAACATTGGGTTTGGGTTTACGGTTTGGGGGTTTTTTAAATGATCGCTGGGAAAATTTGAAGATCCGGGTTTAAAAAGAGATTTTTAAAAATTGAGACATCCATCACATTTTTTTTGTTTTTGGGTTTTTTTAAGTGGAAGCTTTCTGGGTTTTGCAACAGATATGCTTTTTATTTTGTCAAAAATTTCAAAGTTGATTTTTTCAGCTTTGGGTTTGAAATGTTCGTTTTTTAACTGTTTGACCTGCCACCATCTTCGCCAAGCCGGAAGGGTCGGGCACGGGGGGATAATTGGGGACGTTGAGCAAGAAGAAACTTTTTAGGGTCCATATCATTCCCCTGGGAAAAGAGGATGGTTTTGGGCTTGTTGGTTTAATTTTTAGGCTTTTATGAGAGAAAAATTTTCGTTTGTTGGATTTTGATTGATTTCAAGATTTTTATCAGAAGCGTGGGGAAAATCTGATTTTGTTTGGCCCGAGATGTTTTTTAAATTTATTTTTGGGGGATTTTTTTTAGAAATTTTTTATCACTGCTTTTTCGGAGTGGCAAAGGAGATAAAAACCAACCCGGGGGATCACTGTGAAAGTCGAAGATGTCCGGGGACCCAGTCCTTGCAAAATCTTTTTAAGAAAATTTGAGTGATTTTAAGATCTAGGGTTTTTTTTAGTTTACCGGGTTGGGGACCAAGTAAAAAATTGACTGGGTTTGTGTCGGTAGAGGGGTTTAAAACCCAGTACTGGAAAACCCGCCAAAATCTGACTAGTCGGGGCCCACGTTTTTTATCTTCACGTACCCTTTTAATAGTTTTTTGCCCCAAGGGAACCGAATTGGAGGGTCACCGAGCAGAAACCCGTTGTTTGACGCTTTTTTTGGGACCCCCGGGGGTTTCCCTTTAAATTACGCCCCAAAAATTTATCTTTTTAACCCGAAGATTTTTTCCATTTCGGTTGGGGCCCCTAAGCTGAAGCAACTTTGATTTTTTAAACCCCCGATGATAAGATCTGCAGTAATTAATCTAGGGCCCCCACCGACCACCCCTTCAACTTTGGATTTGAGGTATGTTTCCCCCAAAGGCCAATTTCCCCGCTTGACGGGTTTTTCCCTTTTTTGCTCGCCAGACCCACCAGTACAATCGAAATTCCCAAACAAAGCATTGTCACTCCCAGATATTCGGACTTTTTTAAGCCGCTGAATCAATTGCCGGGCCCTTTAATTCAAACCAGACGATGGATTTCTTGACCCCCCATGCATGGTTCGCACGTTTATGGATCCTGCCCTCCAAAAAACAAAAGACATTTGGAACTATCAGGGGCGTTGGGTACTGGGAAATTTTGAAGAGATGACTGGGTTTAAACCAACACTAGTTAAAGCCGGGGTTTGAATTGAACATCGTAAAAGTAACCTGTTAATTGTTAGATATTTTTCGAAGCCGGGGTAAATTTTTTCTTCAAGGTTGTGCGTAAGATTTAATTTGAACCCAAACCCTATACCGCCTTTTGCACAATTGACCGGGGTGAAGTTTATGAGTTTTGATTAGGTCAACAAACTGGTATCATCGAGCTTGAAAAATTTTTCACCCCAAACTCATGACCTTTCAACCTTCCCCCATTTGGGCCCAGTTCTAGAGGATGACTTTGAACTTTTTGATCTGTTTAAATTTTTACAAAATAAATCTTAGTGATTAGGTGACCTTTTCCCCAAACACTGCAAAACATGTACATGTATATGGCAAAAAAGGGTTTCATTGGTTGGCGGGTTTATTTGGTTGCCAAGGGGGTGTTTTTCCTTGTTTTTGGGGGAAAAAAATAGTGAACATCACGGGTACGCCTCCCAACCCAATCCCCAAAACAGAATTATGTATGAGATGTTTAAAAAAGTGCTAATTAATGTCAGTATATTGTCCATACATGTACGTAAGCGCCGACTCATGAAATGATGACTTACCTTTGGCTTAGCAAACCCCAATTTTTTTTTAAATGGGACATTTTTTGAATAAACTTATCTAGGTCATGCTTGTTCAACAAAATAAATTCATAGTGAAATTTGTATGATTTACTGGGAAAAGGGGAAAAATTGTTTTAACCCCTGATTTTTTTTACTTAATAAATTTTGATAAAATATTAGTAATAATAATAATAAAAATTTTAAAAGCATATCCATTTCCCAAGGCCCGGGAAAAAAAGAAAAATATGAATACAAACAATATTTTTATATTGTTTGATAGCATAGGAGAAAAAAAAATTTTTACTGAGAAATGTACCTACAATGCAATTACAAATATACATCATCTTTGAAGGATTTGGGCATAAGATGAGTTTTAAGAACGACTTTTTTAAAGGGGTTTATATGACCCCAATTTTTTTTTCCCTGAACATCTGTGATTTTATTGTTTTTCTGTCAAAAGAGCTGTTGTCTGTGGAAAAAAAAGATATGAATGTTTGCATTTGCAATGATATTTTTTAAAAAAGTAACAGATTCTCAAATGGACACATTCCTTTTAGAAGAAAAAGAATAAGACTACTTAATTCATCAGTTTGGGAAAAATTTAGGTAATATTTGTTATGAAAAAAAAATTATTATTTACAAAAATTTTGGGGGTTTTTTTCCCTTTCCCAAAAATTTAAAGTACTTTTTGCAAAAAATTTTAACCACCTTCCATTTTTAAAGGTCATTTCGAAAATATTGATTAAAAGTTTCTCCAAATTTTTATTTTTTTTTAAAAAAGTAAAAAAAATTGTTATTTTTAAGATTCAAAAAAATTTAACAACCAATTGGGAAAAAATGAACCATGATTCAACCGTTTTTCTTCTTGGGTAAATTTTTTGCCCCCCTAACCCTTTTTTCCCGTTTGGGGAGTCATTTTTTCCAACATAAATTTTTTGATAATTCCCGTCAAGCAAAAAAGAGGGAAAATGCCAGCCAAGCTAAGCAACCCGATATATCGATATTACTTGGGTTTTTCGAATTGTTTTGATATCATATCCCCATAGCAATTTTTAATCATATCGAATATCGAAAAATTTTGATATTGAGGAATGAATTTAAAATATCAAATGCGCCGATTATCGTTTAAAAAAAATCTCCCCTTTGGGCTTTTTTCTTGGTGTTTAACATTTGCTGCATAATGGAATAAAAAATCGGCAACGGGAGGAGAATAAAAATCCGAATGCCGAGCGGCGACGCTTTGTTTAATGTCCTGGAATTTTAGTGTCCCGATAAGAGAACCCAAAAGAAGGCCCCCTTTTTTGGGTTGGAGAAAGTTCCGTTGTCCCTTTATACCTACATTCTTTACCAACGCCCCCGCCAATTGATGAAAATAATAAAGATGGGTGAGCAATTTGTTCTGGAGAAAGGCGTGAAATTGATTTGTTTTTTTTTTTTTGGGTTTTAAAAAATTCTTGGTTTTAATATTTTCCCCCTTGTAATTGATTAAAATAAAAAATGAAATTAAAAAAATTTTTAGAAAGGCGAAAAATTATTTGTTTTTTTCCCTTTTGGGGGTTTGACTGTTCTTGGTCTAATATTTTGTTACATTAAAATAAAAGTTTGTGAAATTTTACTTGTGTTATTTTATTCTGCTTTTTGCTTTTCACCACTAAAAGCCTATTTTGTTTAATTAATTGTCCAATATCAACTTAATACGAAACACCCCCACATGGATAAACCTTTTTTTCAATCACCCCATTAAAAACCCCGCCTTAAGAACACATCTATTCATGTATTTTTGTTTGAGTAACTTACCTCCCATGTTAAAGATGCCCCCATTTTTGGGGTCATTTAGTCATTTTATAGATATCTGAGCAATCATTATCAGGACAAGTAGAACATTATATTCAAGACTATTTTTTTATGAATTATTATTTTTTTTTGTATAAATTAACACTTATTTATTTTTTTTTTTTTTTTATATTTATATTTATTTTATTTTTTTTTTTATATTTATTTTATATTTTTATTTATTTTTTATTTATTTATTTTGTTAAGGTTTTTTAATTTATTATTTTGTTACAAAATTTAAATTTAAATTTATTGATTAATCAATTGGTTGGGTTATCTGTTGATTGGGTTTGTTAACTGATTTTTGGTTTATTAATTTATTGTTTACTTTTTTTTTTTATTTATTTTTTTAAATATGTTTTATCAGGGTTCATTTATGCACTTTTTTCTCAGAGTTTTTTTCATTGCCAATTTATTAAATTTTTTTTTGAAGTTTTTTGTTCCATTCTAAGGATGGAAATGTTTTTGAGCAACAGTGACTATTCACTTGTATTAATCCCGGCCAACTTAGAATGGGTTGTCTTTTTTCCCCGTATTCAAACCCTTTTTTCTCACTGTCTTATCTTTTAATTGCATTGTTATTCTAATTCATCCTTACTTGTTTTAAGTTTTAAAGTTTATCTTTCATGAGATTTAAAGTAATGTGTTCACCCGTATTTTTAAGGGGTTGTTTGAAAATTTCTGAAAAAAATAAAAAATAATAATAATGATCTCTTTTTTTTTACAGCATCTATTTCGGGGTTTAGCCAAAAAGACTTTTTAGGACGCTCGGTTTAAAAATTAATGTTTTTTGGTCCAAGAATAGCGGTGATACCCAAAAATGAAAAAGAGCCAGTTCCCGCAAAAAATACGCCCCCTGGTTGCTTTATCACGGGGCCATTTTTGCTTTCGAAATGACGGCCCCCCAACCCCAACTGGAAAAGATTGAGCCAATTTCATGTCACATTCCCAAATTGGTTTCCTTTGAAATACTTTTCTAGGGGGCCCTGTGATGTCCGGGACTGCCGGGGCAGAAACCCGAAATCTTGTATGGGGGAGAGAGCTTGTGACTATTTTCTACAGCCTGCAGGAAACTAGTAGTCAAAATGCTGGGTTTTTAAATTTTGGGAAAGGGATAGTTTTCATATTGGGTGGGTTTCCATTTGTTTAAAAAAGAGTTTTTAATATTTTTTTTTTAATTTATGGTCTTTAACTTTTTCATGGGGTAATTTTGAAAATTTTGTGGGGCCCACGGTCTAGCCACCGGGCTCAAGTTCTGGTGTTAAACAGAATTTGGGTTTAACTCCCGGGGACACTTTGTCCTTTAGCAAGCACTTTAAACCCTAATTTTTTTTCCACCAGGGGTTAAATGGGGACCTGTGAAGGCAGAGTTATTGATTAGCCCCATATGCGCCTGTAAAATGAAAGTTGATTACTGTTTTTCGTCCGCCTATTTATCAAATTTTGGGGAGGGGTTTTTTTTTATTATTCATTATTCATTTTTTCATCAAGGGAAAAAGCAAAACCCACATACACAAACCGCCATTTTGAAAAAGATTTAGGTTCTATAGTAAAAAATGATGGTGAAACCCATTTAGTGACACCCATCTTTGGACTTTTTTTTTTGTTTTCCCAAAATGTATTTGTCATACAAATTGGGAAAAAAGGGAACCCAAAATTTTGGGCTATTTCCAAAATTTTAATTTGACAATGAGTTTTGTGGGGAAAAGTAGGTTTTTTTTATGAATCCATTTAATAAAACGATTGGTCAAATTGGGGGAATGTTAAAAAAGACAGGGTATTTTTCAGATCCTTTAAAAAAAAGCGCAATCGATGCAAAAGAATGAACATACCTTGGGAAAGGATGAAACGACGATATCACCAACCCCGTTTAAGGCCCAGAATACACGCCCGGGTAGGGGGAAAAAGGGATGCATCTGGGAAAAAGGAAAGGTTTCACCTTTGGGCCCAGAACGCTATTCATGCCCCAGGGTGCACCAGCGATGTAAATAACCCCGATGGGTTTTTTTCCCAAAACTTAAAACTAGGGGATCAGCCCCCCCCATGGGCCCAGCTTTTGGAAGGGGGACACCGTATGTTGGAAGGAAAGAAGCTGCAAAACATCAACCGAACGGAATGGTTCCTTTAGCTTGGGGGTAGTTTCGCCGGGTTTTGGATTTTCCCAAAATGTTTTGCAAAAAAAATGAAATTTTGGGATAATGAAATTTTTGGCCAAAAAAACAGGGGGGCCCGACGGGAAAAAGTAATCAGCTTTCATTGGCCTAATGGCAATTGAGCTGAACCCCGGGGGGTTTAGATGGTTTCCCGGGAAGATTTATGAGCCTTATGAGCCTTATGAGAGGGGGAATTTAAAATAATGCACCTTGAGTTTTAATTTTAGTTGGTGGGTACGTCGCCAAAATTATAAAATCCACACAATTTTTTATTATTATTATAATTTATATTATTATTAATCGAATATAGCCTTACTTAATTTTTTTTGGGTTCCCAATATCGAAATTTTTAAGGGTTTTGGGTATTTTAAGGGGCTTTGCCACAGCCAGACTTTTTTACTTTGTTTTTTAGTTTTCAATGGAAAAGCTGATTTGTGAGTAAAAAAAACGAGGAAACCCGCTGATCAGCTGAAAGTTGAGCCTGGGGTGTTCTGTTCTTGGGCGCTTTAAAGCAAAGACGCCCACGAAAAAACATGCATTGAAATTCAGTATTTTACAAGAGAATTTTTTACTGAAACAAACTGGAAAAACCAAACTTCTAATTTAATTTGTGTTACCGTCCGTTGATTAAATAACCTTTGGGGGCGTCATTTAATAGGCCAGGGGGGGTTTAATAACCCGGTTTAAAACGGGGCCTTGTAAATGACATGTTTATCGTTGACGTTAACTAACGTAAAAAAAACAAATTCGTTTGTAAGCGTTTACATTTTTAACCACGACTATTTTGGAAAATTATTTTTCTTTTTGGGCAAAAAAAGTTATTCGGGTCCCTGGGGAAAAAAAATAATTAGCATGACAAACAGATTTCCAAGAGTTCTTACCAACCGTCTTCGCGACATGAAGCGAGCGAGTCGAGATCATTATCATAAGGATATCGAAAACCCTGATTGGGGTGTACGATAAGATGTATTTTGACGCCGCCGGTGAAAGGCATTTTTGGTTAAACCCCGAGGGCGCTGTTTGTAATCCAGAGCAAAATGCCCGCCCGGTACGGTGTCACGGTCTTTTTTTATCCGGCGTGCTCAGCTATCCGGATGACGTAGCCGGGCATTTCAGCATGTAGTCACGGTTCACCCGCCATCCGGCGTTTTAGCTATCCGGGTGACGTAGCGGGGATTTCAGCACGCTGTAGTCACTGCTCGGGGGGCCGCCAGACAGTTCCAGGGTGTGTGTATATGTAAGTACATGTACGTATATAAAATACACGCCCCGACCAGCACGGCACTAAATGGACCCTTTCGTACGCTGTGCGGACATAGCATGACGTAATTTTTTCCCTATTTGGTCATCCGGATAGCTGAGCACGCTGATAGTTGAGACCGTGACACCGGGGTTTCCCGGGTTCCCCCGGAGGACGGAAAATTTGGGGAATTTTCTATGAAATTTAAAAATGTAAAATGTAAAATTTGTTGTCTTTAATAAAAAATTTTTTTTAAAAACATTTTTTTCAAAAAATTTCCCACGTTCATAATTTTTGGATAAAATACACGCCTTTTAAAAATCCCCTTCAAAAGAACCACTACCTGTCTTCTTCCCCCGCTGTGCGATTTTTTTTTTTGTACCGGCGTGGGGGAGTACAGGGGGGGAAGGAAGAGGGGGCCCGGGTAAATTACCCCCCACCCCCCCCAAGGTTTGGGGGATCATCACGCCAGTTGCGTGAGTCTCTAAATGACTGGTCGACATCCATCATCTTTCTGCCAAATAAATTTGTATTTATTATTTCCCAAACTTTTTCTTCCAATGGGGCTTTTCCCATTAAAAAAAATTTAAAAATAAATAAAAACCGTATTTTTTCATGGAGGAAGGAAAAAACCTTTCCCTGAATAGCCTAAAAAATAATCAACTTTTTTAGTTGGATAATGATTCCGGGCACGCTTTAAATGCCCTTGCATCTCTCGTTGGCATTTTTCAGGGGGGGATTAACCCCGAAACCCAAAAACCCCCCCCCCAAAAAAAAATAGCACCCCCTTCCCCCTTAACAATTTTACTGTGTAACTTTGGGTTTTTGATATCACAAATTTCATTTCACTACCATTATATTTTAAAATTTTTAACAATATTGTATGAAATATTTTTTGTAAACTATTATCCTTTTTGAGACCCTCTCCATCCAAACTAGTACTAAAAACTGGGAAATTTAGTTTTTAACAAAAAAGAAAAAAAATTAACCGCTCAAATTTTTCATAAGTAATTTATTTTTATTGCAAAAATTTATATCAAATTTTTGTGACGTCCAATACTCTTAACCCTAACTCCCCAGGCCCATTTGTTAAAACATAACCTGAACCCTTTCCCAACTCCCTAGGCCCATTTGCTTACACATAACCTGAATCCTTTTCCCCCCCCCCTGGCCCATTTGCCACACATAACCCGGGAAACCTTCCTAACCCCTAGGCCCATTTGCTTACACATAACCTGAATCCTTCCTAACTCCCTTTTGGCCCAATTGCTTTTTCACATAACCTGAATCCTTCCCAACCCCCTAGGCCCCATTTGCTTACACATAACCCCGAATCCTTCCTAACTCCCCAGGGGCCCCTTTATTTTTTAAAAAAACCCGAATCCTCCCAACTCCCCCCGGGGCCCCTTTACTTACACATAACCCGAATCCTTCCTAACCCCAGGGGCCCCTTTGCTTTAAAACATAACCTGAATCCTTCCTAACCCCAAAGGGCCCCTTTTTACACAAACCTGAATCCTCCAAAACCTTTCAGAAAAAGGGACGACAAAGGCAAACGGTTTTAAATTTGGGTAATGACATGGGGCCCGGGACCTCCTGCATGCATGAAGCAAAAAAGTGTCCCACCCAACACTGACCTTGCAATCACCACAACAAAAAAATGGATTTCAAAATTAAAGGAAGGCAATTCCAAAACCTCAATCCTCCAAAAACCTTTTACTTTACAAAGACATGGCATGTAATCAGTCCTTCAAAAATCCTTCACTTCAGCAAAAAGGATTTAAGATTTGGGAATTAGGGGTTTGAAAGTATCATCACATCACAGAACTTTAAAAGGGATGGGAAACTGTGTTCCATTTTAAAAAACTGCACTGGAAAAATGAAGACAGTGACTGAAAATTACTGGCCCCATTTATGCAGCACCAAGGGAATATGGTTGGGGGGTAATTTTCCGACCCCGCCCTTATCGTGATTTATATTGTCCCCCTTTAAAAAATAACTGTTGCACCCGGGTCAAAAGTTGATCACCAAGGGATTATTAAAAAATTCTGTTGGGATGGGCACAGAGACTCAATGAGTAAGGTAGAGAAACCTTTATGTCAGTGTTAATCAAAAGTCATCCGGGAAGAATGACCAAGAGGACACTGGGCCCAAAAAAGGGGCATCTTTGGGACCGGGTTACGGCTGTTATTTTTCAGGTTTTTGAAATTTAAAGGGGGTAAAAACCCCGCAGGCTCAATTTAATTTTTAAAAAAATGTACTTCAAAATTATGATGGTATAAACATCCCTTTTGAGTATTTCTGGGTAAAGAAAATTTTACAAAATTTCCCAAAATTTAAGTATTTTTCGCAAAATACAAATGAAAAAGATTAAACATTTATTTCGGGTTTATAAAAAAATTTATTCTTATAATTTTAAAATGCATTTACATAAGTTTTACCAAATGTATATAGACTTTAATTAATTAACAATTAATCGATGAACTTAATATAATTTGATTTCATAAACAATTCTCGCTGGTATATAAATCTATTAAAAATCCATTCTTAAACCGGGAGAGAATGCGTGACTATGGGTTCTTGAGTTTGGTAAAGTTCTTTCCAAACCAAGGGAAGACACTTAATCATCACCCTTCATCCCCAAGATGAAAGTACAGGAGTGCAGGGGTTTAAGGCTGAAAGAACTTTTTTTAAAGATTAGAGAAAAGAAATAAACAAGCAAAATAAATGTAAAACAAAAAGTAAAAGTCTGTGGTTAACAAAACAAAAATAAGGCAATAAAATCAGTTCTATTTTTAATTTAAAAAACAAACAAACAAAAAGGCCTGAACAAAATGCCTTTTCTTATTTTGTAGAGCAGCCATCTTGGTTTTTCCATCAAACTGGGGCTCACTAAAATAGACTGGTGCCTTCAATTTTGGATTTTCTCACTGTGATTCTGATTGGCCATCACAGGAACAAGACAAACATGAAGCATACATTTGTTTACTGATAAATGTTTTTTGTTAATACTTTAACAAAGGCTTTTAAATATTTTATAAAATGCTAAATAAATGAAAACTAAATGAATAAATAAATAACTGATCCTCACGAACTCAACTGTCTGTTGTTGATTTATAAAAGAACATTGAGGTACATGATTTAATACAAAACTATTCATTAACAAATCTCTACTGAACTTATAACAAATTATATTTACAGAAAACAATTCACGCTGAAGATGAACAAGGATTACATGTGATGGAGTAATGTACATTGATTAAACTTGGCTGTTTGTGACATAAGTCACCACTGCTGGTGTGATGACAAGTACAAAAATCCTGAAAACTGGGTAGCGGGCCTGGGTCATCTTTGGTCTAGAGGACAAATTTACCCTATGAACCTCTATGATTTTAATTTTGGAGGATTTACAGACTCTCCACATCCACACAAACAATAAACTAGGTTTGGACACATCGTACTTTTTTTTTCTTTCCTTGGTGGCTACTTCTCTTCTTTCAAAACAATTTTAGGCAAAGGAGATTTGTAAAGAAATCCTGAAATCAGGAAATATCCTGACCATGCAGAACTGATCACGTTACATGCAGTTATAGACAATGTTGGTGACGTGCCTGCCCTACCAGGTGCACATTGTTGTTTTAATCCAGGGCTGCATGCTGTGTACAAAACTAGCCCCTGGGTTTATTCATCTTACCCAGGCTAGGTTTACCAGGTGTTTGTGGCCCTGGGTTTGTTGTTGTCTTACACAGGCTTGGAGTTTACCAGATGTTTTATTGGCCCCTGGGTTTTTATTTGTCTTACACAGGCAGTTTTACCAGGTGTTTTATTGGCCCCTAGGTTTATTTGTGCGGGCTTGGTTTGCCAGGTGTTGAATTGAGTCCCCTAGGTTTATTTATCTTTCACAGGCTTGGCCAGTTCTGAACGGGTGTTTTATTTGCCCTGGGTTTTCTTACAGGCTTGGTTTACTCCAGGTGTTTTGTTGGCGGGTGCCCAAAAAGGTTGCACAGGCTTATTTTGGACAGGCCCAGTTCTAGGTTTTTGTTGCCGGTGCTCATAGGTAAAAAAACTTCAGGTAAACTAACTCTGCTGGTGACACCATGTAGAATTCTAAGATAACACCCAGGTCGTGCACCAGGTAAATTTCATTTAGATTTGCACAGTTCAGACATACTTTGTAACATATTGCATGTGAAAAGGAAAATAATGGTAATGTGAGAGCACACATGTGAAACTTTAATACAGTGTCTATAACACTGTAGCTGTTATAGAAAACAGAATAAGTAAGCTGATCCAGCACCAGTGAAATTTCTATTGAGTAAAGCTGCAGCTTTGCCACAACAGTTATAAGACTAATTTGAAGGCCTTGTTGCAGATGAGCCAGGAACAAATGGTGGTTGATATTTGTGGTTTTCTCATTAATTTGAGTACAGGCCCATTGGGTCAGCGAGGCAACTTCATCCATGAGGAAGTCAACACCCAAGGTTGGCTAAATAGTATAGCTCATTTATGTCGTTAGAATGGATCACTGCTGAGCCAACTTTATGTCTGCTTTCTTTGCAATGACATCATTGTGTCTGTTGAGATAACTCGACAAACTAAATTTAGGGTACATTGCACATTCCACATTATAATGGCGTCCGCGTTTTGTGCGTTCAGCATGTCAAAAATTAATGAACTTAGAGGCCAACACTCTACCTTGAATCGTACCATGAAACCTGCTTCCTTCTTGGCCGTTTTGTGGTGATGGGTCTTGATTGACGATTGGACTCCGGCTGTTTTCAGGTTTTATGGGAACACGTCTTTCCTTAATTGTCATCCTAAAAGTGTTTGTTCTCATACTCACATAGCTCCAGCTTCCCGGACGGAAGTTTTGCGACAGATCTTGCACTATAATTTCTTTTGATTATGGACCTCTACTATATGTCTCTTAACATTTGCCCCTGTGGTTGGCGGGTTGCTTCGACACACATGACAATCAAAAACAGCTTGCTTACCTTTTTTTGCTCGCTTTGGTCAATAAAGGCCTTAATTTTGACTGACGTAGAGGATTTATGGCTCTTTGTTTCTCGATAAGCGCTTGTACTTTTTCCAGAATGTGTCTCGGCCCCAAATGTTGTCTTTTCAGTGCCGACATGACACAGATTAGGTTCGTTGTCATGCCATTTTTGCATGCTGTCGGAGTGTCGCTCGTGTTTGGAAAAAGATTTTGCACTTTTTGCACATAATTCCGTGACTGTTTTCGATTGTTTGGTCAATGCTGATTTGGATATGGTAGAGCAAGATAGCTGCGTTCCATGAATATGGTTTTCCAACATCAGAGATTTTCTGCGTTCAAATTAGGAATATTTGCAGAAAAGCTGACCTGATTCAGAACAGGATGCAGAGCTCCGACGCGAACTGGAACTTCTTACTAGCATTTGATGGGTTTTACTTGTACTAATAGTGATATGGCCCCTCATCAGATGATATCGGTATACTTCCGGTGCTGAATTTCTCCCTGCACAAATGACAGGCAAACGGTTTCTCCTAGCGATGAAATGGCATGTGGTCAGCGAGATGATCTTTTCTCTTGAACGCCCTCAGGCACTCTGGGCATTGATAAGGCTAGTTTCTGGTGGTAGAGCAACATGGAGTATGTAGTTGTTTGAGTGGATTTGATGGTGCCACTGTCTTGTTCCATGACCGCAGATGCCCCACTGCCTGTATTGGATGGCAATTGATGCAAGCAAGCGGCAGTCCGTAGATCTCTCCAGTCTTGATACTCTGACCATGCTTTTTGCACATCAAAGCCGTGTGTTTATTCGGCATATTGGGTGGCTGGATCTGCCCTCTTGCAGGGGTATCAGTATCTGACTGGTTGTCCGAGAAATCATTCCTGTTAACGTCAGAGTCCTCAGACCTGATGGATATTGAGAAAATATGACCCTGAATATCAGCTTTGGAGGCATAACTTGAACTCGATGTGCCAGTCTGCCACTACTAAGACCCAGCATAGAGCCACAACCCGAGGTTCCACTGTAATAACAAAACAAAAGGGAAAGAATAATGACTTTTTTGGAAAGGATTTCAATAGTGTACAAAATAATATTCTGCGTGCCTCGGTAGAGTGAAATGGTATAAATATCTGACAAGGTAAAATCTGAACCGTTTCATTTCTTGATGTGCCATAATAATGTATATTTATGAATATTTATGAATATTAATGTATATTTATTGTTGTTGAATCCTGTCTGTGAAGCTGGACCAACAAGCTTTTCGAACTACAGTGTTTTAGTACACTTTTGTTAGATCCCTGGCCATCATAGATTGGTTTAAATGTTCGATTTGTCTTCACTGTGTACTCTATGTACCATTCTATCTTAGTCTTAACTGTATTGTTGTATATTGTTCTAATGTATTATTGTATATTGTTCTAATGTATTGTTCATATGTTTTATTGGCAAATAAAGAATAAAAATAAGAATGTCTTCCAACTCGAGTCTGAGTAACCACACCTCTCGAACCTGAACCAGAATTGGTCAGTATCCACAACAGGTGAGATTCGGCCCCCAAAAATTTTTTTTTTAAATGTATGTGGCGGGCATGGGTCTCTGTGTGGCGGGGTGTTGTAACCAAGTCAAATTTTCTCAAGTCAAGTCAAGTCTCAAGGCAAATTTTATTGGTCAATTCAAGTACATAGGTCATGTTTGTTCCAAGTCAGCTTAAAGTTGCAATTCACCGCAAATTGGTGTGACTGGAGTCAACAACACTTCCCGTTGGTCGAGAGGACAAAGCCCTTGAACCTCCTGGGATGTTTAACTTTAAGCGGATTTACACAAACAAGAAACTAGAGAGGATTAGACACAATACAAGCTACTTAATGTTTTCTTTCCTTGGTAGCTACATGTACTTTTCTTTTCTTAAAAAAGAAAATTTTGAGGCAAAAAAGAAGAATTTTGTATTAAAAGCAATCACTGAAATCAGGAAAAATCTGAGAAATCATAGTGCCTGTAAAAAGGATTACAGTGGGAGAAGTTGAGTGGGACATTCACCCATCACAGAAAGCAGCAGTGCCATCTTTACAGTGTTCCCCTTGAATGTCCCCTCAGCTAAAATTACATTTCTGAAAAACCCAACGGAATACCCCTTCATGTGGATGTCTGTCCCTCCCACTGAAATAATACATGTATTTCCTGCCAACAGATCACACTGCAGCCATCTTTTGTCATATATCCTGCATACACACGTGCAATTAAAATGATAGTACTAATTCTAGTAACATAAAGAGACCAGACTATTCATTCCCTTCCAGCCTCGGTTTGGTTACACTGCTTTGAAATGGAAGAAAATCAAGATGGCTCAGGAAGCATGATAAAGGTGCATACCTGCTGGTGTCGATCTAGGTACTTCTCCCTCCTCTCTTTGTTATGTCATCTAATACCATATTACACAAAATAAGATGGATTAATAATGGGGATTAAGCCTCCTACTTTGGGAATTTAATACAATTTTGCAGCGAGGTTGAATGACCATAACAAAAAGTCAAGACAACTATCTATTTATGAATACAGAAATAGAGCAAGATTGTCTATTTATAGATAATGGTGGATAAGCTGTGTTGATAACAGCACAATGTACAGTTTAGATGCATTCACCACACAGCAACCATTTGACAACTGTCTGTTTATGAATGGTGGATTAGCTGTGTAAGATGTCGAACAGTACCATGTACAGTTTAGATGCATTCACCACACGGTACCATTTGACAACCGTCTGTTTATGAATGGTGGATTAGCTGTGTAGATAACAGTACCATGTACAGTTTAGATGCATTCACCACACGGTACCATTTGACAACCGTCTGTTTATGAATGGTGGATTAGCTGTAGATAACAGTACCGTGTACAGTTTAGATGCATTCACCACACAGTACCATTTGACAACTGTCTGTTTATGAATGGTGGATAAGCTGTGTAGATAACAGTACCATGGACAGTTTAGATGCATTCACCACACAGTACCATTTGATAACTGTCTGTTTATGAATGGTGGATTAGCTGTGTAGATAACAGTACCATGTACAGTTTAGATGCATTCACCACACAGTACCATTTGACAACTGTCTGTTTATGAATGGTGGATTAGCTGTGTAGATAACAGTACCATGTACAGTTTAGATGCATTCACCACACAGTACCATTTGATAACTGTCTGTTTATGAATGGTGGATAAGCTGTGTAGATAACAGTACCATGTACAGTTTAGATGCATTCACCACACAGTACCATTTGACAACTGTCTGTTTATGAATGGTGGATAAGCTGTGTAGATAACAGCACCATGTACAGTTTAGATGCATTCACCACACAGCACCATTTGGCAACTGTCTGTTTATGAATGGTGGACAAGCTGGATGGTTAACTGACCCAAACTGAACTAATCGCTTAGAAATTTGCTAACTGGCTACCTGAAACAAATATTAAAAAAAAAAATTAAAGACCTAGGGAGTTAGGAAGGATTCAGGTTATGTGTAAGCAATGGGCCTAGGGAGTTAGGAAGGATTCAGGGTATGTGTTAAGCAAATGGGCCTCGTGAGTTAAGAAGGATTCAGGTTATGTGTAAGCAAATGGGCCTAGGGAGTTAGGAAGGATTCAGGTTATGTGTAAGCAAATGGGCCTAGGGAGTTAGGAAGGATTCAGGTTATGTGTAAGCAAATGGGACGAGGGATTTAGGAAGGATTCAGGTTGTAGGTGTAAGCAAGGGCCTAGGGAGTTAGGAAGGATTCAGGTTATGTGTAAGCAAGTGGGCCTAGGGAGTTAGGAAGGATTCAGGTTATGTGTAAGCAAGTGGGCCTAGGGAGTTACTGCACTGTATAGGAAGGATTCAGGTTATGTGTATGCAAATGGGCGAGGGATTAGGAAGGATTCAGGTTATGTGTAAGCAAGGGCCTAGGGAGTTAGGAAGGATTCAGGTTATGTGTAAGCAAATGGGCCTAGGGAGTTAGGAAGGATTCAGTTATGTAAGCAAATGGGCCTAGGGAGTTACTGTAGATTCAGGTGTAAGGCAAATCAGGCAGGTTTATGGTAAGCAAATGGGCCTAGGAGTTAGGAAGGATTCAGGTTATGTGTAAGCAAATGGGCCTAGGGAGTTAGGAAGGATTCAGGTTATGTGTAAGCAATGGGATTGGGAATTCAGGTTAGGTTAAACAAGTGGGCTAGGGGTTAGGAAGGATTCAGGTTATGTGTAAGCAAGTGGGCCTAGGGAGTTAGAAGGGTTCGGTTTATGTGTAAGCAAGTGGGCCTGGAGTTACTGTACTATAGGAAGGATTCCAGGTTATGTGTATGCAAATGGGCGGATTTAGGAAGGATTCAGGTTATGTAAGCAAGTGGGCCCTAGAGTTAGGAAGGATTCAGGTTATGTGTAAGCAAGTGGGCCCTAGGAGTTAGGAGCGATTCAGTTTATGTGTGGGCCTAGGGTACCAGATTATACAAGGGAAGATTCAGGTTATGTATGCAAGGGGCCTAGGAGTTAGGAAGGATTCAGGTTATGTGTGTATGCAAGTGGGCCTAGAGTTAGGAAGTCAGGTTATGTGTAAGCAAATGGAGCTATATGGAGTTAGAAGGATTCGGTTAATGTGTAAGGGGCCTAGGAGTTACTGTAGGGAAGGATTCAGTATGCATGCAAGGGCCTAGGGAGTTAGGAAGGATTCAGGTTATGTGTGTAAGCAAATGCCTAGGGAGTTAGGAAGGATTCAGGTTATGTAAGCAAGTGGCGTTAGGGTTAAACAATCAATGCAGGAAGTTTATTGATGCTTCACAATCTGAGCACAATAGGACCCAATTTCTATAGCGCATTGTTACAAATTTCCATGCTAACTACAGCAGAAAAATTGCTTAAGCATAATCATATTTCACGGGTTATCAAGACAATTCATAGCAGCATGTGCACATTCACCATGGATTTGTATTGTTGTGTCACTCATTTGCTAGCAATAACGGCCGGCAAGTTAGCATGCCTTTCTATGCTTAACGGTTAGCAGCGCTATGAAATGAAAAACATTCAGGTTAGCAAGACAATTCATAGCAGCGCGTGCACATTCACCATGGATTTGTATTGTTGTGTCACTCATTTGCTAGCAATAACGGCCGGCAAGTTAGCATGCCTTTCTCTATGCTTAACGGTTAGCAGTGCTATGAAATGAAAAACATACAGGTTAGCAAGACAATTCTTAGCAGCAAGTGCACATTCACCATGGATTTGTATTGTTGTGTCACTCATTTTGTACCAATAAGGGACAGCAAATTAGTGTGCCTTTCTCTATGCTTAACGGTTAGCAGCGCTTTGAATTGATAAACATTCAGGTTATCAAGACAATTCAGCAGCAAGTGCACATTCACCATGGATTTGTATTGTTGTGTATCATTTGCTAGCAATAACGGCCGGCAAGTTAGCGTGCCTTTCTCTATGCTTAACGGTTAGCAGTGCTACATGTATGAAATGAAAAACGTACAGTAAGCATACAATCGGCTGCTAAGCGGCTCTATGGAATTGGACCCAGGTCTATTCGCTCAGCGCACATCGTAGCCCTCTAGCGGTGAATTTGCACCCAGTGTCTTGATGATAGCCACGCTTGTGTCATGCTAGCATTGTGCGTACACTTGATGTGCATATGTTATGGTACTAAGCGCAATGTACATCTGCCAGCCAATGATCACTGGAGATATTCCGTGTTTACGCACATCAACTGCAAATCACGCCAAACGCCGACGCACTATCGCTTACCCTTTAAGCCACAGTGATCTAACAACATGTGCCCTCAACGGCTCGCATGGTGCAAATAGTTGTAGTTGAGTACTGTTTCATGAGTATACAAAAATTACTCAAGAGTATGAGTACAAGTACGAGTACAAGTACAAGAATGAGTACTACTAACTCGGATTTGACTATTAATATTAAAGGTCCTATGAAATGGTAATTTTTCACATTACATTTTTTGGGACTTAATATACATAACAGCAAAAGAAACGCCACCCCTAAAAATATTTATTAGTTTCATTTTACAATTAATATAATTTTTTTAAGGAAGAATATTATGTATGGAGTGTAACAAGAACACAATGTTGCAAATTTGGTTGACCTCAAAATTCGTCATGCATGACGTCTGAGGACACATAAGCTAAACATGTTCTCATACTTATCAAAATTTAGGGGGTGACGTTTCTTTTGCTGTTATGTATTAATAAAACATAATACTTACTATTTTTATAAGTTTGTCATGAGTTATAACAATTTAATTTGTCCCAAAAATTTGTGTTGTCCCTTTTGATATCGCCTTTCGTGACGTAGACCTAGGCAATCCCAATGACAAAGGACATTGACAATGCACATTCCTGACCATTATGCTCTGGTATGCTTCACTGCAGCCGTCCAAACAAATTGCTGATATTTTGGATCTGATGGGAATCTGTGCAGACTGGACACCATCTTTAGAAGTGTTGCTGCAATCAGCAACAATACACCTTGGCGGCATAACAACAAAAACAGTTGCATAAGTTTGCACGTTGTATCATTCATATGTATCGAACGATGCGTGCCAACAAACAGCATGTTCCTAGGTCTATCACACAATTTGTCCCCTTTTAGGGCCGGGTTCATAACAAATTTTTATTTTTTATTTTTTTGCGATATAAATCTCCAATACATTTTTTTTTTTTAATTGCATTAATTATAGGTTAATGTGTGCATATTTTATAGTTTACACTGGAAAAAATTACTAATTCATAGGACCTTTAATGTACATTCCTGACCTGACATTTGCCTTGTCGGCAGGGGTGGTTCATATTCCAAGACTGGTGGATCCTCTTCAGTAAAACTCTCTGCAGAAAACAAATTATGGTTAGACCAAAAAGAAAGTGTCCAGTTTCTGGTCATCGGCTTCAAAATCAGTGCGGTGGCGTGGTTTTTTTTGCTTCTTGTTTTTTGGTAATCTTTTTCGTTTGCCAACATGGACGATAAACTAGAGAGGACTCACCAACAGGTCAAACATTCATACCCCTATGTGGAGTGTCATGGCCGAGCGGTCTAGATTACCGGACTCAAGTTCTGGTGTTAGCAGCAGAATGTGGGTTCGAATCCCGGCCGTGACACTTGTGTCCTTGACCAAGACACTTAACCATAATTGCTTCTTCCACCCAGGGTTAAATGGGTACCTGTGAGGGCAGAGTTGGTTGATTAGCCTATATGCGCTGTAATGGCAGCAATTGAGCTGTATACTCCCCAGGAGCTGAGATGGTTTCAGGAATGATTTATGAGCCTTATGAGCAGGGTAATGATATAATGCGCCTTGAGCACCACTTAGTTGGTGGATACATGCCTATATAAGTCCACATTATTATTATTATTATTATTATGTGAAAAAGCTGTTTAAAACACAGCACGGCAATCCAATCAATCCAGCAATTTCGGCTGCAATTGGACATCGCTTAGCACACAAAAAAAGTTAAAATGCTGACGCATGGGTTTGAGGCGACGCGCACGGAGACCACAAACCAGAGACTTTTTTATTGCTCCATGCATGCAGGGAGGGTCCCTGGCCATGTACATGTACATCCATGTTTGTTGTAGTGATTGCAAGGTCAGTGCTTGGGTCAGTGGACACTGTTTATTGCTCCATGCATGCAGGATGGTCCCTGCCATGTACATGTATCACAGATCAGAAACATATGTGCTTGCTTTTATACTACTGAAGGATTTTGGAGGACTCAGGTTACATGTATGTGTAAGCAAATGGGCCTAGGGAGTTAGGAAGGATTCAGGTTATGTGTAAGCAAATGGGCCAAGGGAGTTAGGAAGGATTCAGGTTATGTGTAAGCAAATGGGCCTAGGGAGTTAGGGTTAATAAAGTTCTACTGGATGAATAATAACACAAAATTACCTAAGCATTTTCCATTACTTATCCTCTACCATATACAATTCATCAGAACGTAAAATTATCTTAGCCAGTTGGAAAAACTCAGCCAGTTGGAAAAACATTTTTGAAAAAAAGATTAAATGTTAAATGTAGATTAAAAACCTCCCACCCAACCTGATTTGTGTAAAGGAGTGTACACCTGTGGTAATTACCAAATTTATGTTCCTCCCTTCCTTCCCCACCCCTTCATACTGTTTTCAGTTGAAGACCTCTTTACACATCCCGTCTTTGTCTTTTTCAGAAAATATAAACTACAAAACAGAGAACACAGGTACAAAAAAAATACGGAAAAATGGGTAGCGAGCCTGGGTCTCCCTTTGGTCTAGAGGTCAAAGCCCCCTGAATCTCATAGATGTTTAATTTTTGGAGGATTTACAGACTCTCCACATCCCCCCCACAAACAAGAAACTAGAGGTTTGGACATAATACAGGCTACTTTTTTATTTCCTTGGTGGTTACTTCTCTTTTTTCAAGAATATTTTAAGGCACAGAGAGATTTGTAAAAAATCCTGAAAAATCACAGGCCTGTAGGAAGATATTCTTACCCGTATCTAGTCTTGGTGATGACGGGTTACTGTTCTCATCTTGACTGTTCATCTTCAAACAATGGTCATATCCTTCCTGACTTTCTGCATTAACAAAATACAGAAAACCCATTGTTATTATTATTATTTATTTATTATTACAATACCTCATACATATTCATGATCGAGAGCCAAATTCTCACTGTTCCATTGTCACGCGCCAGATGCTATTTTGGCTGTTTACCGCCCGCGCAGTATTCACGCACAGGAACACGCGATGCGTAGTAGACTGTCGATATGCGTCAGTCTTGCTAAACATCGCGCTTTACCGAACAATCGGGGAACAGTCGCACGGGTGTAGTACGCACGTGCGAACATCGCCCAAGCTACATACACATGAAAAGATGGTGGCACACATAAATATCAATTCGCGTTTTCCCAAGCTCAATGATGCTCCTTATTATTGTAATGGTAACTGAATATGTATATGAGGTATAGTAAAACAAATATAACATGAGTTTGAATGGTGGACAGTCGATTAGCTCACCCTCGGCATTGGAACTAGTTTGTCAACTTCCAATACCGAGGGGAGCTACATGTAATATCGACTGTCCACCCTCAAACCATGTTATATTTCTATATTATAATTTCTGATTATGAAACCAAAGACCCCTCAAAAGCACTGTAGCTCGAAAATCTGCAGGAAACTGTAAACAAGGGCACTTGCTATGTGAACCAGAAACACCGGGGTAAACCCCTACTCTTCCATGATAAGTGTTCTGGGTTCTTTTACATGCATTACTTTAATAAACTAGTACACAGGACCTATGACTTAATGTCCCATCTGAAGGACGAAGCAATTATGGTTAATTGTCTTGCTTGTAAACCCTATCCAGCCCAAATCCATCAAAATCCTCCATGGGGCCCCTTTTTTGGAGAAATTCAGCACTGTTGGAAACCGGTACTTTCTCCTCTTCAAATGGGACAAAATTACAACTTAGCAAGAAGTAAAAATGAATATGAAAGATTTTGGAGGATTCAGGAAGGTTCCTAGCCCGAACACCTAATAATAATAATAATAATAATGTGTGGACTTATATAGCGCACATATCCACCAACTGAGTGGTGCTCAAGGCGCATTATATTATTACCCCTGCTCATAAGGCTCATAAGGCTCATAAATCATTCCTGAAACCATCTCAGCTACCTGGGGAATATACAGCTCAATTGCTGCCATTACAGCGCATATAGGGCTAATCAAGTGTCACGGCCGGGATTCGAACCCACATTCTGCTGCTAACACCAGAACTTGAGTCCGGTAAGCTAGACCGCTCGGCCACGACACTCCTAGGGGGTTTAAGTGCACAAGCGCTGCCACTAGCCAGGGCAGGAATCAAACCCACATTCTGACAACACCAGATCTTGTGTCCGATGATCCGATGCACCATGACACTCCATGAAATCTACATGCACGTATCTTAAAACCCTCCTACTATTGATGCACTTTATGGGAAGTTGCTGTAGAGGTCAAAAACTAGTCAACTGCCTGTTTTGACTGTTAACCCAAATGTGCTCACAGGGCATTTTGACTGGTTTTTACTGTCATTTTGACAACCCTGAACAATACCAGACAATGCTTTTACCAATCAAAACAGTCAATTTGACCTGTAAATGTACTTACTAATAATAATAATAATAATGTGGGACTTATAGCGCACGTATCCACCAACTAAGTGGTGCTCAAGGCGCATTCTTTTACGTGCATTACACAACACACGGGACCCACGCTTTACGTCCCATCCGAAGGACGAAGCAATTATGGTTAAGTACCTTGCTCAAGGACAAGTGTCACGACCTGCTCGAACCCACACACCCTGCTGCTGGCAACACCAGAACTTGAGTTCGGTGCGCTAGACCGCTCGGCCACGACACGGCTGTAATAATTGGGAGTCTGACGAATCTCAAACACTAACTCATGGCTGCTTTTTATTAAGACTACAACCATGTGGCATTGGCCACATCCGTACACATGGTGGCGCTATTACAGATAGCTTGTCTAGATTATTACATCTCCTTTTTTTTTCTTTTTTTTTTTCTTTTTTAGCAGAGAAACAGGAAGATATGGAAATTTCTATAGAGATGAGGTGGTAAAAAGTCAATAAACATGGAAAATTTCCTTTAAAAAAAATCTTTTTCTTTTAACAGACCATATTGAAACTGCTTCTGAATTTGCTTGTCTGTCAGTAAAAAAAAAAAATTTTCTTTGTTTGTTTATATCACAGACTGCAGCAGCTTTCCCTTTAATTTTCTTTCTAAACTAACCAACATGGCTTTCTAAAATAGACCAAGGAAATATTTACCCTGGCAGAACTAACACCAAACAATAAAAAAAAAACATGTCTATACACAATTGTGACTGTGGATGCAATCTGATTATGTTTTGTTTTCTTGACAGTTCTTTTAAGTTTTACAGTTCAGTGTTTTCACATGCCTACTTATATTAGTGACATAGTCCTGCAAGTATGCTGGGGTTTGTATGGTACGACCGGACATGTGTACGAATGCATACTGTTGATTTTGGGACGTTTTCAACTTCTTTTTTGTTCAGTGTTTGTTGGAGTTTCAATGTCAAAAGTCTATAGGGGTATGCGGAGAGATTTCTTAAGTCTCTTCTATTTCGACGGAAGTTATTCCTTCTGGAGTTTGGACGATGTAAGATCGTGGTGTAGATGCATTTGTGATGATCGTTGCTGGTTTCCACTTTGCTGTTATCTCGCAAAAGAACTGGTTAGTCCTGTCAATGATGGTAGGCTCTTGCCCGCCGATCATAGTACAGTTTTTGCATTTGTTAAGCCGTTCTGCAATCTTAAGTTGGTACGCCGCTGATTGTTTCGCGGTTGGAGTAGTTTCGGGATGTCGGAAAATGTGTTTGTGCCAGGCCTTCCCGAAAAAACAACTGGGCAGGTGAGGGTAATCCATCGCGAGGTGTTTCAAGATCCAGCAGGGCAAGGTATGTGGGATCAACTTTATCCGCTTTTAGCTTTAGTAAGTAGTTGTTTCACAATTTGACTGCTTTTTTCTGCACGCACCGCTTGATTCGCGGATAGTGCGTGACGCGGGTTGTGCTTGATTTGACGGATAGTCATTTTGTGAATGTACGAAATTACACATGAGGCAAATTGCGGTCGTTGTCATACGTGAAAATCAGATGATCAACGGTATGCTATAGCGGGTAAGCTTAACTGTTGCTTACAGTTACGTGGATGATTGCTGGAAGATTTGGTGGAGGTCAATTTGCAGATTTCTATGAAATTGGAATAGAACCACCAACACGAGGTAACAGTCTGTGCCAAGTTCACACAGGTCTGCGCCTATTTTTGCCCATGCTATGGTCGTAGTGGTATTTCATGTGGTGAGCAATCATTGGTTCTTTTTGGTTCATGTTTTGGTGTGCGCATTACAAATTTCAACAGTGTGCAAACCATGTCAATACTGATCTGAGGCTGACATACCTGGCACAGTACATGTACATAATGTCTCTTGCCAGTCTCTTTGATTTCTCGATTCCCTGGTGGCTTTCACATGAATTTCCTTCCTGAGCATCATTTGTCTTAGTTTCGAAGGAACAACAACTTTATCCGCTTTGAAAATGATAACCTCTTCTCGACAGGTGAGCTGGATCGCGAATATCCTGGCAATAGGGTCGGCGTCGGTGATAACCGAAAGATTTCCAGTCTCAGGCCAGCCATTGTAGGATTGTTTTCTCGAAGTTCATTCATGATGGGGTCCTTCCTACTTTCAGCTTTAAAGGCACCTGAAATAGGTTTTTTATTGATTTAAACTAAATAAAGTATATGTGTATTAACAATAAACAAAATTGTTTGAGTGATTATTTGTCAGGATTTATATGTGTTAAAAAAATATGAAGTTGTTTGGGAGTGGTGACTCCACCATATTTTGTGACGCGCTATTCCTGAGGAAGGATTTCCGGCTGATGGAACATTTCCGACCCCCCTGACGCCTCGCCAAGAATTGCTCTGTGTTTACACACGTGCAAGTATCCGTGCGGCCCGTGTGGGTTTGGTTTGTTATAAAAAAGGAATCGCCCGCATTTTCCCAGCAATGCCGGTACTCAGGTGTATTGCTGCCGGATGCAACAAAACAACTAAAGATGGGGTCAGCCTCCGCACTCTGTTTCCAGCTGATCCCAAATATAGGCGTTATGGGCAGCGAAAGTCAGGATAACGCAGGCGGCAAGTGGTGAACCAAACCGAGGCCGACTTGTTAAGCGCTTATGCAGTGACCACTTCGAAGCCGTCTGCAGCCAACTCCGATGTACCACACATTATCACATGACAAAAAGTAATTCTGAAACATGAGACGCTATCCCAACCATATTCCCAAAGTTAGTGGAAATTCAAAGAAGCAACCGGAAGACGTGACAAACTCATACAGGGGAGCATTGCCAAACGTAGAAAAATCCGGGTAAGTTTGAACTTTCGAAGTGCATGGCTTGTGTTCTCTTTATACATTACTATGTACATGTAACGTTATACTCACTTTTTACTAGTCAGTGTAAATTGCTTTGTAAGCACTCCAGCGTGCATTGCTGCAAAATCTATATCGCAGTGAAAATATCTCGCCTTCAATGATCGCCACGAACAGCGCCACCATGTGTCAAATGTAAAGGGGGGCCTGTTCTAAAGTCGTAAATACAATAGTAAACCACTTATTTCTGTAATCCAGTTACTTGTTTATTCACATTCCACTCATAAAAATGTATATATTTATGACAAAAGTTACATTTGGACAAAAATACCAGTGCCAGGTGCCTTTAAGTTCTGCACTCGTTAGTGAGACATAGGCAAAACATGTTACCATGCATATCGGAATTGTGCTGTCATCATCTTCAACAGCTTCAGGCAGAAAAGTTTCTACTGAGTGCATCTGCTATCACAAGTTCCTTTCCTCGCTTATAGCTAACATTCATATCAGTATTTCTGGAATCTTAAGCAACATGCGCTGTAGACGTGGTGGAGTTTCCGCTGAAAGTGGCTTTTTTCATTATTGATTCCAAAGGTTTGTGATCTGTTTCCACATGAAATGTGTGCCCAAAGGAGATATTGTGGAACTTTCTCACACCAATCACAATTGCATACAGTTCTTTCTCTATCTGGGCATATCGGGCGCTATGATTGGCTGAGCGAATCCGAGGCATAGGCGACAGGCTTGTCATCTGCAGCAAAACAGCTCCCACTCCATCTTTTGGAGGCATCTGAACTGAGTGTGATTTGCTTATTCACACTCAAAATATAGAAGAACTGGTGCTTCAGTAATTAGTCTTTTCAGTTCACGATATGCATTGTCTTGCTCTGGTCTCCAGTGCCAGAGAATGTCTTTCCAGTAGTTTGGCGAAGGGTGCTGTGACATTAGCCAAATTTGGGATGAACTTTATGACATAATTTATCATTCCGGCATAAACGTTGCAGTTCATTTTTTTGTTGTTGGCTCAGTCATGCCTTGATTGCTTTTCATCTTTTTGGGATCTGGCTTCATCCCATCCGTGAAGTCAGTTTGTGTCCGATGTATCGCTGACCTCATTGACCTTTAAACCCGCATTTGGTTGGATTCAACTTGATGTTGGCGGTCCTTGGTACACGTTGAAGCATCTTCTTTCTCCAGTCTGGTGTCATGCTGTTCAGCATTTACTCCCCCAGACAAGAATATCGCCCATGATTACCTCCCCGACTCCTTCCATAAATCTTCGAAAATCTGGGTTCATGGTGCGTGGAATATTTCAGGTGCTGAGTTAATTCCAAATGGCATACGTAGTATAGGGTCGGGTATCGGCCACAGCGGGTATTAAATGTACATAGATGTGAGCTCTCATCGAGTTGCACTTAAGCCACACACAAGAAGTTACGCCGAGGGAAGCAAATACTTTAGCATTCGAGTTCGAGAGATGATGACTTCATCAATAGTTTGCATTGGGTAGTGCTCTTTGAATAGCATTGTTCAAATCTTTCGGGTCCAGACAAATGCGTATTTTGTCACTGTTTTCTTGGCTACTACCACCATGCTGTTAACCCATTCCGTGAGGCTGATTTTGCTTTACTTATTACACCCAAGTTTCTCCACACGGTGATTAGTTCGGTTTTTACATTTTCTCCGGCGTGCTGCCACAGGCACTTGGCAAGAGGTGCATGCACCACAGTGGTTTAGCATGTTCCTTTAGATGTATATGTTGTTTGCCTTCCAGGCATCCGCGTCAGTGAATACATCATTATTTTGTCATCACATCATTGTTGACGTGGCTTGAGGGTCTCAATGCGCTTAATAAGACCTAATTGCTCACAACGCTTGCAAATCCAAGCACTGGGCTGTACTTTTTTCTGCATTATCTGGAACTCTAGGGCAAAATATTTGTCTTTGTATTCACAGCAGAGTAGCCGATGTCTTTCCAGTGGGCTTGATACATGCCCTGAATATGCATGAGTTTAAAGGCATTAGAGCCGGTTCACATCAGCAGTAGTATGTCATGATGGGGAAACGAGGACAGTTTTTTAAAATGGGCGTGGTTGATGTAAAACCGAGGGAGGGGAGGAGGAGGGGTGAGCGGAGGATAGGGTGATGATGACATCATGAAAAATATTGATGACGCTCATGAGAGATAAAGTGAGATAAAAAAAAGGTGAGGGGTAATAAGTGCCTAAAATTTGAAATGGTAAGATGTGTTGTTTAAGAATTATTCGGGTAGTAGTAGGGGAGAAAGTTTATTTAGCCAGATAGCAAAAAAAAAAAGATACTTATAAAATTGAGATTTTATTTTAAAACCTCACCTAAAAAATTTAAATATTAAAAAATATTATCTAACGCTTAATAGTAAAGAGATGAGTATGGAATCAAGAAGAAAATATTTATCAAAATGGACATTAGCAATGTTGGAAAGATTTTCATGAGAACACTCTTGGAGAATAAATTTTAAGAAAATAGTGCAAGGGTAAAAATCGATAAACGTGTTTATTATACATAGCGGTAAGAAATTATTTACGCCAGCATAAACTAAAGCCTTTTGTATAAATTAAGTTTATCTGAATTGAGAGAGCGATAGCAGCAAATGAAAAATGTAGAGCGTTGCCTGAACGCCGGTGCTGGTAAAAGAGAGCGGTTGTTAAAAAGGACTACATCGACGCTATTAAAAGGTTTTACGGTCAAGAAGAAGAGTTGAGATTTAAATATTCGATCAACGGAGGAAAATATTTAATACGCTGATGAACGAAGCAACGGTCGTTCGCTGAATCACAGCAAAGAAAAAGATTTAAACATTTTTGGAAGCGTAAAACCAAAGATAATCGAAAAATTAGACTTTGGACTTGAAAGAATTTACGACAAGTGTTATGAGATACGATTGAAATTACAAAGAGAGACCAGACGGTACAGTCGATGACGCCGAATCAAATTCTTCATAATAATAAGTGTAAATTGTTTTATTGAATTTAGATACATATTGAAAATATACTTAATACAGTTTTTTCGTACAAATTGTCGAGGCTTCTTTAGAAAAATGGACTCAAAATGGTCTCTGGATGGGTGGTAGATCAAGATAGTAGATATGAATATTACTTTTGCAAAATATCAACCTTTTGAAAGGTGGTTCTACATCGAGCTGCCACCAGACTATATAAAAACAAACAAGCCGTGGCATTAACGTAAAAAAAACAAAGACGACGATTGTTTACGATGCGGCGCTACGCAGCTCTTTTTAATGTGAAAATTCATCCGGAAAGAACGAGCAAATATTTAGTAGAGGATGGTTTAAAATTTAATAATATAGATGCAATTCCTACAACTGATGAAGTCAAATAAAAAGTAGAGAAACAAAATTGTTTAGCGACAAACGCTTTTGGTTGCGCGCGTTCACCAAGGCAAGCGTCAAAAACGATACTTAGTTTATCGACTCAGCGATCAACCCAAAACTATAGATCGATAAATTTATTATTAATTAACAAAGAAGAAGAAAAAGGAACTAGATCTCACTACGTTGGATAAAAGATATAAATAAATTACTTTTACGATCAAACGAAGATCATCACGAACGTAAACATTTTCGTTTGAGGTGTTTGCATGGTTTTTCAACAGAAGCGTATCTCTAAAATTGCAGCCGAAATGTAAGGGAATTCAATCGATAGACCAACAACGTTCAGCCTTATGCCAAAAGGGTAAAAACGATAAGTTAACGCTTATAAATTATCATAAAAAGATGAAAGTTCCTTCGTTATATACACGACTTTGAAGCTATTATTAAAAAGATGACGAAGACGAATGCTAAAAAGGTTAAAGACGAAATAATACTAAAACTACATAAGGTAACATCGCCGTTTGTCGTTATTCATAACGTCAGCCGCTCGTCAAGGCGACGTAAATTTAGTTATTCCGCTGTTTACAGAGGAGAAGATGCGGTTAAACATTTTTTAACTGAATTAGAAAAAGAGGAAGAAAACATTAACGTAGATATTTAAAATCCTCGAAAATAATACCAATGACTGAAGAAATATGTTGAAGATTATAACTCCGCTAACGAGTGTTGGGATATGTGAAAGAAAATTTTTAAAGGTGATGTTGATTTCAAGTTTAGAAAAGTACGCCGATCATTGTCACATTAATCGGTAAATATCGAGGCGCCTGCCAAGAGTAATTGTTGTAATTTTAAACTAAGTTTAAAACCTAATAAAACTTTTATTCCGGTCGTGTTTCATAATTTGACGCAGGTTACTGTACCACATCTTATTATGCAAGCCGCCGGTCAAACGCAGGAAATCTAACGTGTAATTCCAAAACACTATCGAAAAAATATATTTTGCTTTCAATCAGACAACTACGTATTTATTGATAGCGTTTTCAATTTTTACTAGACTCGCTAGATATTGCCTCGTAAATTCAATCAATTCTTTTTCAATTACTAACAAGTTTGGAACTCCGTTGAAGAAAATTCTAATCTTTTAAAAACCAAGGGTATTTATCTCACGTAATACATGGATAGTTTTGAAAGATTGTTAAGAAATGCCAACTCCCTTTACAAGAATCTTTTTTATAGTAGTTTAAATAACCAACACATTATTAAAAAGAATACGAGCATGTTTAAAACGTTTTTAAAAAGTTTGATTGTAAAATTTAGGGAGATTATCACGATTTATACGCAGCGTGACGGATACTTGCCTCATTAGCGGATGTATTTGGAAAATTTTCGCGCTACTTGTTTACACGAGAGTACGGTTTAGATCCAGGCTAATTATTACACGCAGTCCCGGATTAAGTTGGGACGCCGTTGTTAAAACATTCAAAACAAACTTTAGAATTGTTTACTTGGATGTTAACATGCATTTATTATTTACAGAAAAAGGTACGCGAGAGGAGTGAACGCATGATGCAGTAAACGTATACGCAAAAGGCAAACAATAAATACTTCTGTCCGACATTACGATGAAACGATCCCATCGAGTTACATTATGTATTTAGATCGCCTAATAATTTATACGGCAACGCTGATGGAGTCAACCTTTACCAACTGGTAATTTTAAATGTGATGACTAGAAACAAATTGATAAACTCAAGAGCGCATAGGGGATTTAATCGTAATAGGATGTATTTTAGAAGTTGACGTCGAATATCCAAACTAGTTTACACGATTCTCAATGACGCATATCCACTTTCGGCGCACCAGAGACGCGCATTAGTACCGAAAGAATGGATGCGTCACCGTGATCAACTCAAGTTATTAGGCGACAAAACCCGCCCAAACGTTGCAAAATTAGTATCTAATTTATACGATAAAAGCAATCACGCGTTTCATTATCGTGAATTTACTATTATATTTACAACTTGGTATGAAACTAACTAAAATTTATCGCTTTAGAATTTAGATGAATCGCTTTGGATGAAATCATACATCGATTTAAACACCTACTCAAGAAAAGAAGCGATAAGGAGTGATTTTGAAAAAGATTTATACAAGCCTCATGAACAATTCAGTTTTTGAAAACGATGGAAAATGTAATGAAAACGCTGCTAACGTGAATTTAAAGCGATTAAAAGATGAAAAAGCGGAAAATCAAATTCGCTCACTCATCGCTAAACCAAATTATGCCGTAGTCTAGGATTTTTGATAATGGTTTAGTAGCGATATCTACATGCACAAAACAAAAACTCGTTTCTAACGCCCAGTTTACGTAGGAATGAGCATACTCTGATTTATCTAAACATTACATAATGTAATGTATTTTTATTACAATCATTTAAAAAATACGATGACAAGTGCGAAAGTTACTTTTACACGGATATCGGATAGTTTAATCTTCGAGAGATTCAAACAGAAGATGTATATGTAGATATGGAAAAAGACAAGGATTTATATGATTTTAGTAATTATAAAAGATCATTTTCTATTTTCTGAAGGAAAATAAAAAGTGATTGGTAAAAATGAAAGACTCCAGATCATGGAACTTAATTCCTGAAAAAGTATGTTTTAAGATCAAAAATGTATTCTATACTTTATCGAACGGTAAATAAAAATTAAAAAAAAGCTACCGACTCTACATTTAACCTACCGTTTTCGGAAGAAATAAAAAAAGCTAAAAAGTGTTAAAAAAACAAGTTTTAAAACAAAATATTATACACGAAAAATTATAAATAAGTTTTATTCTCAAAAATAATATCGCTTTATCATGATATGAAATTTCTTAGACAATTAAAACATCGATTATATATACAACGCGTAGTAAATAAAATATCGCTATCTCCTTTAGACACCAAAAAATATATTTTAGAGGATGGAATACATACTCATGGTTACGGTTACATACAGTATTATAGGGTTTAATGGTGATTTTCTGTATCAAACGGTATAATTTACTTGTAATTTTCTCTTACAAAACTACGCGGGTCTCATGCCTTCCAAATAATACAAGATGCGTTGATTACCGGCTTTACTATCATTTAGCTATTCTATAAATTTTATACTCCATATAGGATCGGGTTATGCCGACGCCTCGTGATCTTTTTCAACTTCACCGGTGCGAGTAAATACCTAACTGAACTGTTGTTTGGAATTCTTTTTCATTCTTTTAGCTGCGCTGCTAACTGGTGAGGTTGATTTTGTCTACAACATCTACGTAATTTAATCGCTATTTTGGTTTTAAATTAATAAGTCTCGTTGTTTCATTATTTAATGCTTATTACAACCGCCAGTAATCTTTTAACCCATACTGATCTTTCTACTCAGTCGGCTATTTCTGCGCCGTATTGATGAGAAAATAATCTTTCGGGTTAACGCTCTCATTGAATCGCCTTCTACTATACCTTGGCGCTTTATGATTACCAATAGCTTCGCTTCGGATATTTACATTATGTTTACTCATTAATACATTAACGCTACTCATAAATTCCTTTTCCAGGATCGACTTTGAGAATTTTAGGCCAAGTGAGCAGCGAACGTTTATAAATTTTTTTGAAACGACACCAACTTGAATGGCGTGTTTTATCCGTTAAAGGTTCCGCTTCTTTATATCTACTGGCTTCATCGATAATTGTTAACGCATACTTGTACGCTCAGTTTCTTTTACCAATCGAATCATGCGGAAGAAACAATAAATCTGCTTGATGAACCTCGCTTGGTTTTTTCTAACGACTATTTGAACTAGTCGGCCTTGGAATATATTTTGGATAGGGTAAATAACGCTTGCCAACGCTTTGCTTTTTTATCCACTGTGAAACTACTTTTTTATTTACTTTTGTTTCTTTAGCTAATTTATTAATCAAGCGTCAGTGACCTTTTGTAATATCCTTTCGACTATAATATTAACGCTTTTCAAATTTTTGTTTTATTTGTTTACTCCATTTTTAATATTTATAAATACATTTTTATTCTATAGAATTTTTAGGCATAAGCGAGGATGGTAAAATTCCTTGTTGTACTAACCACATTTGCAAGTCCATATCTTAAGATAATCCAAGCATCGCGCGTTAGTTTTAGTCGTAGTCTTTTATATCTAATTTATTTTAAATTAGCCGGTTCACGCGCTTAATACTTTTTTACCTAGCATGCTGTATAAAACTGTAAAAGTGTTAAAACCATGGGCGCTGTGATCAACTGAATCGGCGTATTGTTTTCACAGTATTCACTCGATATTTTATACTTGTTGTTATAATTATTTTATTTTAAAAAAACTTATTCCATTTCAAAAACAGTGGAGTTCTTTATTGATGTGGTGCTTGGCAAGCAGGTTGTGTGGGTTTTGAGGCAATGTAGTTATAGTCGGGTGCTTTTACGTCGTATGCTTTTACTAAACAAAAAAATAGGGGGTCATGCTCTATGTTCCCTCAGCCCTATGTTCCCTCAATGCCTAACATTTTTTAAATCCAAATTAGTTCTCTATGTTCCTCAACTTATGTTCCCTCAATTAAGATAGTTCCTCATCCCAAAATAGACCCTATGGTTGGGATGAGGAACATAGGCTTGAGGGAACATAGGTCCATATTTTGGGGATGAGGGAAGCATAGGGGCTGAGGGAAACATAGGCTGAGGGAACATGAGTAATCGGTCCCCAAAACATATCATGACCTCCAATAGCTAAACCAATACCGATAGTAATAGTATTGCAGTCATTCATTGCTTTCTTTCGCTTTTTGAATAGCGGGTTGTGGCATGTTATTGTCACGAAGGCAGTTGTATTTTTTAACTCTAACCTTTGTGGGTTGTAGTTTTTTTTCTTTATTAAGTTTAGCAAGTCTTTTTCCAGCCGCAACTCTGTTTGATTTTTTCTTTTAGTCGGTGTTTTCATATTGTCGAATGGAGTCGGTGTGGAAGTTTACTTGGTCGCTCGTTTCTCATCGGGTTGTTGTAACTCGCTCGTTTCATCGCTTTTTATTATTTATACAAGATTCTTTCTTTCTTTTAAATGTTTTAATCAGTAATGGAAAAGTCATAGAGAGTGGCGCCATCATAGCAATCAGCCAGTATCTGTAGTACATTTCTCACACGTTACGGTAGAAAGCATGTTAGAAATAAAAGGATCTTTTTCTAAATCTGTAATTAATTTACCTTCATTATCAATTTGAAATTGATAAATCAGAGCCAAATGTCAATACGATCTAAGCATAATCCTAATGATTTAGCGAGTAATCGTTAAAATAGCGCTACTCTAAAGACTGGCAAGTTATAATACTACCTAATTCTAGTTTCGTATTGGCGTGTGTAGTGCTTGACGCCTTCCGTAGATAAAGTTTTCGAATATCGCTAACGCTACTCTTTTCTAAAAACTTTTTGAATTTCCCTCCTACTACAGCCTCCTTGGGAGTTGTTCATTCTCGTTGTTTTTGCTTTTCAATAGTAGCGGATCGCTCGCTCTCACTTCTATTTACAGTCGTCGATAGCGAGGTGCATGTGGGGTTAACACTGGACGCATTTTCGCTTAATAATTTATGTACTTCCTCCATTTATATAAGTATCTATATAAAAAATTTGTAAAATTTAAAAACCTACAAGTAACAACATACTGGTAATAAGAAGTTAATAGCTCGTTTTACAAGCTTTAGCAACTGATTGTTATTCAGAACGTGGTGGGGTGTAACATGAACGATTTTTTGTTCCATTTATAGAAAAGTATTTTATAATTTATACCCATAATTAATCGAGTAACCTATGGCAGTATTGCTCACCACCTATGAGTAATTAAGCTAATTCCGCACCTATGGGTAACCTTAGATATAGATAACCTATAGATAACCTACATGTATAGATAACCTATGGACAACCTACGAGTAATTGCTAATCACCCACATGTATGGGTAATGTTAACCACCTATGGGTAACCTATAGATAACCTATAGATAACCCATAGATAACCTATACATAACCTACGAAAAGCAATTGCTAATGACCTATGGGTAATTGCTAACGACCCATGGGTAACCTTATAGATAACCCATAGATAACCCCATAGATAACCTACGAGGCAATTGTTAATGACCCATGGGTAATTAACAAGGTTCCAATAGCACCTAGTCGTTTTTCATAATCGGTAGGTTGATCTATTTTCAAAAATTAATTTAAGTATGGCATTAACTCGTTTTAATTTTTCATGAATTTCCATTCTTGTTTCTTTTGTCATTTTCTCGAAGACAATCTTCAAAAGAGAGTCTCTATTCTTTATGTAACCTCGACCAAAAATATGGTCTCGGTTGTAAGTGTAGTTTTATCAACAATATGTTTCATATTGTTGTGATTTTCTTTTTGCTTATTTATTTCCCTGTATTTCTTACTCTCCTGTGCTTTCTATTAAGCCTCCATGGAGAACCCTTTTGTAAGCTGTGGTGGTCAGGGTACCAGTTAGTCTCTAAATCCTTGCTCTTGATCTTCACCTACTGTCTGATTCAAGCATGCCCTTAATCTTCTAGCTTCCTGGAAGATGTTGAGCTACACCTTCTTAGTAGGCTCTGTTTTAACTCTAGGGTGTGTATTACTTGGTGTAGCCCCGTCAACAAAAAGCTTTCCAGGTTGTAAATGCTACTACTACTTCCTTACCCTTGACCACATTTTCACAGCTTCCCAAGCTGTGAAGCCATAAAACTTATCTACCCGTCACCCCCTTCGTTACTAAACTGACTGGAACCAACTTGAGAGAGCCATGAGTGATATGTTTTTCAAACTATCCAATGAAGATCTTTGGCTGATCTCCACTCAGGCACATGGTCAGGGTGCTGGTTCGGCCCCAAATTTTGGGTAGCTTGCCAGACATCTCCACCATTTGCTCTCGGATCGAGCCAGGGTCAGTACTTTCCGCTTCAATCCTTTTTCTCAAGTGCTTGCCAGCACTTTTCTGATCTTCAACTTTTCTTCAAGTGCTTGTCACACATCATCTTTAAGCACTCCCATGAGTATTGGCTCTCTATTCAGGTGATCAGTTTTAATTTAAGTATGTATTTGTAACTTATAATTTGGAAGTCTTTAGTAAAGGTCTCTTTTAAAGTTAAAATTTGATTTCTGATCATTTGTTCAGAAGAGTGTTTAAACTTGTTCATTTAGTAACATGCATTTCCTTGAGTTCTCTGAGGACTTTTGTTGTAAACTTTGATTTATTGATAAGAGATCTATTTGCTATTTTCAGCTTGAGAAGAGACCTATCCTTTATGCTTTTAAGCACTGTATATTTCTTAAGAACTCTTTAGAATTTAATCATGACATTCACCACCAGCTTTTCAGCTATGCATTTGTGGTATGTCATGCCATAATGTGTGCAGTCCTTACCTCATTGGGCTGGTTTAAACCACTATTAAGAATTCAATATATATTTTAGGTCTACTGTATTTAGTATGTTTTTTGCAATGTATACACATTTTGTATACTTATTGAATTGCAATCCTGCATAAGACAGAAAGGCAGATTTTGCTTTTGTAAATTTGAGGGTACTTCTCATACTTTATTTTATGTATTTTTGCACGTATAAGCACGATTTCAGACATACAATGTGCTGTTTTTGATATAAACTCTTAGCTTACTTTTAGCTTGCTTGATTTTAAGTTTGTTAGCTTGTCTTGATGATGAGATCTAACTATAATTTTGATATGCTACATGAGGGAGTAGTTTTCCCTGTAGCCAGATAGAAATGTAAAAGTATTTGCTTATCTTGAATTTAACTTTTAGCTTGTGGAGTTTGTCAACAACAAGTTATTCGATATATATTTCCCAAGCGCTTTCATCAGCCTTTGCTGAATGAATATTTTGTATTCCTAAAGAGGATTATATTGTAATTATGGCATGGACCATATCACTCTCTATTCAGGCTTTCCGGATGACTCGGGCCAAACAACATTCGAAGAGACTCTAGACTGGCCCTCTCAGACGATCGCTCTTCCGAGGTCACAACCCAGGAAGACCTCGTCCAGTCAACCGAGACCATCATCCTGCAAGTATAACATTTTATTATGTCTTGCAAACCCTCTTGGCAAGAGATCACGTGAAGTAGTCGCTACATGGAGCCGTAAGTATCGCCGCTGGAGTCTCACGATCGACTTTGCACGGACTTCGCCTCAGTGATGGACTAGAATCGCGGTTTTTATTTTTATACTCTGTATTGGTGCCTATATTTGAGCTCACTATTGTTTTGACTTAACTTTTCAGGATCCTGATATTAATTGTGTGATTTATATATTTTGACATTTGGACAAAGAGATTTATTAAATAACAATAAATCAAGAGTTTTCTTTTAGTGCATATAAATCTTGAGTTTTCCACCTTTGGTTTTATTTCAAAAGGGAATTGTCTAATGTTTTCAGTTCCCCGCAATTTATATTTTGAAGGCGAACTTAGGGTTACATTTACAATAAGAAAATAAAACACAATCCATTTGAGTTGTTTTCAAAAATCTTTTAACACGCTATTATATTTTGTGTGAAATGACCCAACAGCTGTGATGCTTGTGTCGACCGCTGATCAAGCTAATAGCGATAACTCGTTAACATTGTCGTTGATTCTTAACAACTTTTTATATCGCATGACTCCTTTATTTGCACTACAATCATCGATGATAAACCAGCGCTTTGCCCTTCCTATACATCGCTTATAAATTTGTAAAGCTTTTTCTAATCTAATATATTGTTTAAATCGGTTAACCAACACTCGCTCGTCGCCCAAATCCATTTTCTATTTTATAAGCGTCCGTTGATAAGCGATAGTGGGCATAATACAACTATATATTCAAAATGTTTAAAATTTTCTTGTTCCAACAAACTTAAAAATAGAATTCAGTTTTCCACATCCGGTTTGGACCACAAATTAATGCAACATGTGGATATTTAGGTAACATTCCTTTGTAATATTAGTAATATTAATAATCGAAAGCAGTTTCAAAACGCCCATTTCTTATAACGAGTTCGCGCCATCGCATAATAATAAAAGTATACATGTTTAGTACACCCTCTTCTTCCGCTTCTTTTCTATTTGAATAGTAATTCCTTCCGGATAAGTTTTGTATCATCTTTCTTCGCCTCTGCCGTATTCTATTGTCATCGCCTCGTTCTCATATCTAAAAATAAACCAGATTTGTTTAACCCTTCGGGTACTAGAATTGCTGCACACAGTTCATTGCCCATACTGAATTATATTAAGTGTATTGTGCAAAGTATACAGAACACAAACATTCAAGCCGAAGTTTCCATTTTTATTGTTGTCCTAAGGAAAAAAGTTGTGTACAAAGTTGTTGGGGACAGTATAAGGCTTTCCAAAAATGTTTAATTTGTTTTATTATTTTGACTCATTTTGAAGAGCGCCTCTATGTTTGAAAATTATAGGAATATTTTCAATGATTTTAGGAATTTGGTTTTTTTTGACAAATTTGTCATCAAATTAGACACAAACATTTGTAAAATAATTCAAATTGTTCACATTTCGAGGCTTCAATATGACGATACCAATTCTTAGACAATTTGAGGATAGCTCGAGCCATAGAAACATTCTATTTTACCAAGTAATAATTACGTTTCGCTCTTTTATGCTTAAATGTTATTTGCTGACAAATCTACAGGAATGTGTTGAAGGGATCTGAAGTTGGAAACAAAACACCACATTCTTATTATCATCTCATACAGGTTATCTGGCTGTACATGTATCAGATTTTCATGTATTCAAGATTTCTTTTGGATTTGATATTTCACAAATATAAAGACAAAACTGTAAAGCGCCTCCTCTAGGATTGAACATTGTGATGCCTCGTGATTGATTGTTACTTTGTCTGACTAAAACTAAAATATAAAGTATTGTGGTACATGTACCTTTCAAAATATTCCGCTTTACTGTTGTACTCTTGATTTTTGAAAAGGTTCATGAGAAAGGGGATGAATAGGCACATACACAAAGTAAGCAATTTTCATTGAAAAAAAGTACAATTCAAGTTGAGCAAATTTTGATAACAAATAAGGTGAACTATTCAAGTATTTGGTTTACAGTGACATCATGTAAGTTAAATTTTGTTGTAAATAAAAACTGATTTGTCTATCGGTTTGGATTTCTTTCAATTTATGTGTACTACGTGTATTTCACTCAGTAAGAGTAGTTGGTTGGTGACTTATTGAATTTTGTATTCTTGTTTCAACTATTCTTCTCTTTAAGCACATGATGTTACCCACAAACCAAAAGTATGTACTATGAAAAGCATCAAAACATAACAAATTCAGTTCAGTTATTGTTCACTCATGTGTTCCAGGCCCGGCCACATTTGTATTTATAGTTGTTGAGTGTGTGCAACTTGAAAACAGTCATGTTGTGGACTGGCACATTGCACCTGTTGACAATTCAATTCGTGGTTGGGCATTTCTTGCCATCTGGTGGTGAGCATACAATACATTCCAGCCTTTGCTTTCAAGCTCTTGACATTCTTCATGACGTTTGGGTTTAGGGCAGTCAAAATGTCTTTCAACAAGATGCCATTGGTGCAGGACTACTGGGCACGGCGCCCCTGGGTTTATTTGGTTTATTTTTTGAACTTTGTTCCAGTAGGGAAGAAATCAGGTAGAGGCGGAATTTATTCGGTCTATCGACGCTCCAGGACGACATCGCTTGTAGATGATAAGGGCATTCACAAAGCTCGTTTCCAGAAGGGCAAATAATTTTTTTTTCCACCATTTCACACTCTTGTGATCAAACATTGAATGCCACATTTGTTGATCAACACCTCGCATGTATTTTGTGTACAGTTCAATGGCATTAGGCTTTATGACTTCACGTTCATGATTCGGTGCCATTTTGTCCTTCATAATTTTTGAAAGTCTTGTCAGTATGGATGGATGTCACAACATTATACTTTTCTTATCTTGCCAAGACATAAACTGCAAATTTCCTCATTGGTAAAATTGGAGGGTCTCCTTTTTCTGCTTAGCATCCTTTATTACTCGTGGTGTTAGAGCCGATTCACTCTAGTGTTCCACAAGCACCAGTAGAATGTTTTGAAAGTTCTGTAAACAGCAGCGGTGGAAGAAATTTTTTTTCCATATATACATGATGGTTGTTACCAAACAGACCATTCTGTCGTAAATGTTGATGACAATGTCAGCATCGTGGCTCCATTACCAGAAGACTGTTGTTCCTCATTTTTCCTGTATATATTTGCCATCCATACGTGTAACCACTTTTACTCGGTAATGCTCCAAACACAAATGCCCCATTTGTGTGGCTTAGTACTGTTTGAGGAAAGTGCGTCCCTAGAATAACATTCATCAATGCTGATTTCTCATGCTGGGTAGTAACATCGATGCCAATTTCTCATAACCATATCTGTGACTTTACGGATCTTATACAACCTATCATACCCTGGTAATCCCCGTGCTATAGCCACTGAATTATTGCAGCAATGGAGAAACTTGAGGATCATCAAAAAGTCATCTCTTGACATAATGTTACCGAGGCTGAGGTTGAGCAACCAATGTGTATTCCAGTACATAGCAAGAGTTGGTAATTTCACAAGGCCCATGAAGAGGATGATAGCGAAAAATCCTTGCAGGGTGTTTCTGTCAATTGGAATCCACTTCTTTGCAGATGTGTTATCAGGAGATTCAGTTTTGAACTGCTGGGCATATCGATTAGTTTCAGTTACAATCTCACTAATAATATCACCTTCACCATCAATTGTGCCACCAGTAAGCATGTCTGTATAAATCTTACCAGGCGTTGAAGAATTATCATGAATCAAGGGCCCATTTTGCATGCTAAAATCTGCCAACCACGCTGAACATCTCGGTATGCGCCGATGTGAGGATCAGCTGGGGCCCGTTCTCTCTGCCGTCTTGGTCGGGCAGGGATGGCCACACCACCATCGGCAGAAGCTGCTTCCAGGATCTCCGCCAGAAGCGACGCTAGCATTTTCATCAGAAGTATCGTCAGAAACTCCATCAGAAGCATTGTCACCACCAACATTGCCGACTTCATCGTCCGAATCTTCTATGGACATATCGCTTACAGAAAGATCGTCACTACCACTATCTTCGTCGCCAAAAATCTCCTCCAAAACTGTGCTTGTATCATACAATCTGGCAAATGGGACATTGTTCTGTATGTCATCTCCCATGATGGATAAAAAAAGGGGCGAAAACGCGAAGGATTTATGAGATTTTCGAACGATTATTTCTCAAAAAAATTCAATGGTACCGTACATTTGTTTTGATCGCCATTGAAAGGTCAAGTCATAAATTGCATGATGGGAAGGTTTGTAGGTCATGTAGTCCCCTCCCCTCCCCTATCCTCCCCTCCCCTCCCCTCCCCTATCCTCCCGTCCCCTCCCCTCCCAGATTTATGCCCGTGCTTTGTACAAATGTTACATAAGCCTATATATACCTGAGTAAAAGTGGCATCCTGTTTAGAAATTTGTATATTAACCACCCCTTATAATTTTTGTGTAGACCCATTCCCTCATAATTGCACTTGCCTCTCCTGACAATGGAATATCCTAAAGACCAAATAAACACCTTGTGCAGGATCTTTGTCAGAAGGTCATTATATTCCATATGATGACCAGTTACCACCAGCATGGATGGATTTATGCCACAAGTAAGAATAAAGCTTGGAGAAGTTCTCTTTTTTCATCTCCTGATTGTTCATCTTTTATTATTTCAGGTATGTTACTTTCATTATCATAAGTTTGATAGTTTATACCACTGTTTTGATATGGAATAATTTAGTTGTTATTACTTTGAATTGCTTATGGGAGATGTGAAGAAAAGGAAGTTTCAATTCCTTACACTTTACAGTTTCTTTATACAGTATAGATCTGTATGCATCCGTGTTAGTCAGGTAGAATAAGATATATATATATATATATATATATATAATGGTAGCACTTTTAAGACTAACTAAACTTAAAAATAGGCATAAACTTTCGTAGCTACAGCTACTTCGTCAGATCATGGAGATTCTACCTCCATGGTCAGATGCAATGATGACCAGAAGCCTGTGGCTGAGCACTTTAATCTACTTGGCCATTCACTTCAACACTTCAAAGTACATGTAGCAGTTCTCAAACAAGGACCATTCAAAACCAAACTTCAAAGGGAAGCAGCTGAACAAAGGATTATTCACACCCTGAACTGCATTGAACAAGGACTGAATAGAGACTCTGGCTTCATGTCCCAATATACAGGATTAACTTTATGAGTCACGGCCACCTTTTGTTGGCCACCTTTTGTTTGCCACCTCCTCCCAGACTGTATATTAACTAAAGCTTATGCCTATTTTTAAGTTTAGTTAGTCTTAAAAGTGCTACCATTTATATATATTTTTTTATACAGTATATACTTATTGTTATGAAGATCTAGGATCATTGATGTTTAGTGCTTTTATGTCTAGTCAAAATAAGTTTTGTTGTTACCTACATCATGCTTACATATGTATATAGGCCTGTTATTCACTTTCCACGTAATACTTTAAAGCCATATAGCTGGAGTATCAGGCATGAAACAATAAGCCATTCATTCACTATAATCATGGAGGTAGAATTAGCAGTGTGGCTCATTAGTATTCATGGTATATGCCTGTGTTGGCTATTGACTGTACAGCTTATACTGGGAACATGTGTGACCCCATGCTGAGCCAAGAGCCTTGATTCTGATAGCCAAGTATGTTTATGGTCCAGTAGTTTTGTGGATGCACTAAAGTACATTGAGTGGAAGTAAACATTAGAGTTATGAGTTTGCATTATTTTATATATAAGAACAAGAACTTCAATGGCAAAAGTATGTTAATCATGCTTCTGTGATTGAAAGGAATGAAATGTAGTAGAGTTAGCATTTACCTTTTAATAGTTTTTAATTTACAGTTTAAGTTTCCTAGAATGTCATTTCAATTGTTTTTGATCAAGATTTATTGTATATTCCATGTGATGTTCCGATACCACCATTAAGAATAAAGATCTGAAAGTTATCTTATTCAACTCCTGACTGTTCATCTTTTATTCTTTCAGGGTCATCGGCCATTGAATCATTAGTGTACCCCATGTAACTGCAGTTATTTGGCAGTCAGACTGAGTGTTCCTGTCCGACCAGATGACATACAATTACGCCCCTACAGTGATGAGTACCCTCAGCCCACCGGAGTACAATGGAAGTGGAACCATGCAGAGGATGAGCCAGTATTACCGACGTCAGCTGAGGGGATAAGAAGGCAGGACATGTAGCCAGAGGGTGAACCATCAGTGAGCATGCAGGATACAGTTGAAGACACTAATAGTACCATCCAGCTACATCTACCAGACGACATGAGAGACTTGAATACGGTCTTTGAGCACGACACAATGGTCTCACCACCACACAGCCTCTCCATGTACATTATTCTATCACACAGGATAAGCAGCAGAGAAAACAAATGGTCGCAACCGACTTGCAGATGGTACTGATGTGAACAGTGACGAGGTGTAGGATAACTGAAGAATATAGGGCTGGAGATGTAACAGACACCTTGGACCTTCCTCGAAGGAATGTCCCAGACGGTGGAACCAGCAGAAATGACAATGATCAACCCCCGCCCCGAGTCTCTGTCGCGTTATTTCTGTGCAGTAAAGGGCAGTTTGCTTACATGTACTTACCTTCATCATGAAAACTTTCCCAGAAATTAACATTATTGATCAGCAGATCGAAAACAATTAAAGATAAAAATGGAGTCATTGTGCTTTTCCATGTAATACAAAATAATTGATAAAAGTGGAACTGCACGGTTTGAACAAACTGTTCATATGACATCATTGACTGAATTATCAGTGAAAAGGGTGTATACCCTGTACCAAAATTGAATTGGATTTGTACATTTCTATGTATCATGTGTACTTTAATTTTAATAACCACAACATATCCATGCACGATACTACATTATGATGCTGTTATTGTTTTCAGGGTATGAGTAAAATTAAAATAAACATTTTCTCCCACTGAAAATTATATTTTGGAGACAAAAACTCCAAGGAGATTGTTTTTAACACCCAATCTATCAGTATTTTTCATTTTGAGTAAGTCTTTGATTTTTTTTTTGATTTTTTTTTTTGGTTTTTACCTAATACTTTGTTGACGACCTGGTCAATTGTTCTAGCTTATTATTTAAAGTTTAAAGTACACACGTATTATTTTTGTTCTGTCTATATTATTCTACTTTTGCAGAAAACTAATAGATAACAATAAATAAATATATATCAGTATAAAAAAAATATATTTTCAGCCTTGTTTTTTATTACAAAACTATTTGGAGACCACACATGTTTTTCTAAAGAACAGTTTATTTGTAGTTGTTCTATAGAATTCTATAAATTGTTCTATAGAACTCTATAAATTGTTCTATAGAACTCTATAAATTGTTCTATAGAACTCTATAGATTGTTCTATAGAACTCTATAAATTGTTCTATAGAACTCTATTTGTTCTATAGAACTCTATAAATTATTCTATAGAATTCTATAAATTGTTCTATAGAACTCTATAAACTATTCTATAGAACTCTATAAACTATTCTGTACAACTCTGTAAGCTATTGTATAGAATACTATAAATTTTGTATAGAATTTATCAAGTTTCTTTAGATTTCTATAGAAACGGTAAATTTGTTTATAGAATTTTTTTTAGAAAAGTGGCCCATTTTTCTATAGAAATTCTATAAGCTCTATAGAATTTGTATGGAAATTGTATAAAAACTGTATAGAAACTGTATAGAGCGATTCTATAGCACTCTCTATAGAAATCGGTATAGAAATTCTATAGAATTTTTTTTATAGAATTCTATAGAACTTTTTTGTAAGGGATGTTTCGCCAAAAATAAGCAATGTCTAATCCATCGCTGTACATATCGACGTGTTGTTTCCAATTGTTCGATGTTGAAAGGAAAAAGTCGTCTGTATTGTTATCAAACGCGCTAAAATAATTTTGAAAAGATGTAGGGCAACTCATTTCTTTAAGTAGTCGTCTTATTTGATAATAAACATGAAATCTAAAAAAACTACGAATCATCATATTCGAATGATTTAAATGTTTATAACCTACGCCGCAACTCGTTGTAGCGCAATACGTTGTAAAATTTATTTGATTTTGATAAAAAATTAACGGATTATGATGCCAATCATCAACTACTTTTTGATTATTAACTTTAGGCAACTTACTTTGTTAAAAACATTATCAAAATGTGCAGTAAAAAACTCGTTCTTGTTAACGTAAATATTTATACTCGTTAAATCGTTAGCGCTAAAATTAAAAGGTACATTAAAATTTCCAGATGTTGGATATGAAAATGTAAAATTACTCTTGAATGCTAATGGCAATGTCATTTTATTATAATAAAATTATAAACTTTTAATAATAAAATGTATCATACCTTTGAAATCGAAATTGAAAAAAATAGTGGAGTAGTTCACTTACATGTACACGACGTTATTGATAATCGTGAGGGTAATCTTCACATTACATTACATAGCGCACTCATTTGGGTAGGATATTACAACATACGTAAAAAAGAAAAAATAATTTATCGTACAACGGGTGAGCAAAAAGATGAAGAAAGGTCTGTAAAACCGGGACTTTATAATATTGATGAAATTATCGATATTATAGTAAAAGATGCGCCTTGGATAAAATTTACTATCGATGAAAAAACTGGTGTCTTTTTACTAAAATTGACTCAAGAAAATAAAAAAGTTAAATTTACATCTGGGTTAGCTAATTTACTCGGGTTACATGAAGAATTTCTATCTGTGGGAGAAGTTAGTAAAAAGATTGACTTTCAACTTTTTAAAATTCTATACATTCATTGTGATCAAATTTCTACAACCGATAATTATTTCAACGGTAGACCCAGCACCATTTTAAACGCTTTTCCCTTGCAAGATAATTCTTACGGAGCGAGTATGTATATAGAATATAAAAATCCATTATTTAAAAAATTAAAAGTTGGTACTTTAAATGTCTTGAGCTTTCAAATTAAAGATTCAAAAGGTAGAGACATAAATAATCACGGTTTTTCCGTGATTTAAATCTAGAAATTATATAAATATGGCGACACTATTTACGGACCTGGTCGAAAAAGTAGAGTGGTTGATATGGCTACCATTTACGACCTAGTCGAAAAGTCGAGATACTGAAATTGTACGAGCATCGCCTAGCTTAAATTTATGAACATTTTGGATACTTAAACAGAGATGAAATTTTACAAACTGTACCTCTAGTAAAAAAATATAACATCGTACTCGGATGGTGGGCTGCGCCTAAACTACCCTTTACATGTTTAACGTATCACCGTATTGCAGTTTATTCGTACATTTTCAAAAGCTAATGTTTTTACTTTGTTTTCTAGTACGCTGATGATTATGGAGTTAACATTTATTATATTCCTTCTCCTGGAGAAAATAAATTTTATTTTATCGATAATGAAATGTCGCATTTAAAATATGAAATGTGTTTTAAAATACTTATATGCTCAAAAGTTTTTGTAGAAGTAACCTTTTTCGCATTAAATTCTAAAATCTGTTATAATATAAAATTAAAAGTTTACCATTAAATTAAAATCTTTTACTATTATATAAATATGGCACCATTTCACGGACCTAGTCGAAAAAGTAGAGTGGTTGATATGGCGACCATTTACAGACCTAGTCGAAAAAGTAGAGTGGTTGATAATAAAAGTAACGTCATATATGAAAAAATTGGGGAAATTATAAAAGAAAATTTAGAAAATAGTAACAACTATTTTTTTAAACTTATTTCCAACGTGAAGATACTGATGGGGTTTAATGGTTATTAGTCTTTATATTTTTAGAAGAAGAAAAATCTTGCTTTCTCGGAATTAGGTTAGAACATTTATCATTTTATTCGTGTTTTATTCAATCATTTGAAGACGATGATAACTCTTCTTCTTTGTAATAAGCTTTAAAAACTATTAATGACGATTATAGTGTTAGTTTTTCATCTCAGTATTTCGAAAAATTATTTTAATTTTGTATATAACAAACATTATTTTAAAAATGCATATTTTACCTCACTTCAAGAAATAAAATAAAAAATTCTATGTAAAATTTAATTTATTTGGCTCTATAGATACCGGAATGTGTTACGACATAAAAATTGTTTCTATTTAAAAAAAAAAAAAATCTTTTACTATTATTAAAAAACAGTGAGCGCGCCTATAGAATCGACGAATGTACTTTATCCAAATTTACCGCCTATGACGGATGATGCTAAATCATTTCGATTGCAAAAAATCGATGATATTCAAAAAGAATTACGAATTGAAATAAATCATCGCGAAGCCGTCTATAAAAAATATAATAAAATTATCAACGCTTGTAGTATCGTAGAAACTCTCGCTGAATTAGGGTGTATGGGAGCGGGAGCTATAGGAATAGCCAGTATCGCCGCCGTTGTATCATCGCCCGTAGGATTTGTTTTAGAAGGTTTAGCTTTAGGGTTAGGCGGTGCTGCGTTTGCTCTTAGATACGCAAAAATTTAATTATCTAAAAAGCTAAAAAACACGATGAAATAAAAATTTAGCTTTATCTAAACTAAACACGATCGAAAACCACGCTTCAAAAGCCATCAAGACGGTGTTGTTACCCAAAACGAATTTGTACTCGTATAAGAACTAGATAAATATTTTAAAATGAAAGAAAAATCCAGAACGACTCTAAAAAACAAGTTACTCAAAGTAATAACAAAGATACAGCTTTACCGGATAAATCAGAAAATAAAAATCCAAAATTAGATAATCAAAAAAAAGATGTCATAGATCTTGTAGAAAAAATTATGAGTTTAAAATAAATTTTACTGTAAATAAAAATTATTATAATCCTTCGCAAGTAGCGCAACGTGTAAAAATGTTAGATAGACCTCCCCCGTATAATTAAAAAATTTAAATTATATATATTCTATCTATAAACGAGTTGTTGTTTTTAACAACTCTTTCATCACAAAATTATAATTTTTTCTAGCGAGAGTTTCGACTAGTGATAAAGTCCTACAAAGAAATGCGCAATTAGTACATATTTCACTTTTTGCTTTTGTACCCATTTTACATCTTTTACAAGCAACTGTTTTAGAATTTCCTTGTCTAATACGACTCATGTGCATAGAGCAATATACATCTACATTCGTGCTTGGTTTACTACATTTTTTTAATGAACCATTTAAAAGCCATTCACACGAGCTGTTTACTCGTTGCGGTATAACATTAATGCTTGTAGTTTTTATTATCGCTATTAAATAATCCTCCTTGATTAGTTTTCCATATTTACCAGATGCGGCGCCAATTTTAATATTATTTATTAATGCAATCTCTTTTAACTCAGATTTGCTCTTTAATCTATAGTTCGCCATCTTTACTATTAAACGAGATAATATTTTTTTAATATTTAAATTTTTTAGTTGAGGTTTTAAAATAAAATCTCAATTTTATAAGTATCTTCTTCTTTTTTGCTATCTGGCTAAATAAACTTTCTCCCCTACTACTACCCGAATAATTCTTAAACAACGATTCACCATTTCAAATTTTAGGCACTTACCCTCACCTTTTTATCTCACTTTATCTCTCATGACGCCATCAATATTTTCATGACGTCATCATGACCTCCTCCTCCCTCCCCTCCCAACCACGCCCATTTTTAAAAACTGTCCTCGTTCCCCATCTGACATACTACTTCAGCATTAAGCTTACGTTGGACCGATTCTGGAATGACATTACATTGTGCTCCTGTGTCTAGTTTGAAGCGTACTGTGCATTGCCTAATTATTAATAGGGATGTCAAATGAAGTATTAAGGATTCACCTGAAAATGGGCTAGAATGAAAGAGCTAGTGTTTTAATGTTGTTTGGTGAAAAAATGACCGAAATCGGTCAAGGGGTTCAAAAGTAATTTCTCGTTAAACGAGTTTTTGCTCCTGAAATTCAAGGTCAAATTTATCGCATAGCAACCAAACGGAATGAAATTGACATTTTATCGCGTCGTAATAAATTTATTAAAGTGAAGAAACGAGTGAAATCAACTAGAATTGGTTAAAAACAATGATTTCTCTGGGTTAAAGTAAAAAAACAGGTTCTGGAGTACAAGAAAGTAAAAGAAAACGCGCACCGAAAATGGCGTAAAGTCGCGACGACGTTAATGAATTCCCTAGGGGACCCCATAATTGGCGGGTAGGAAAATTGAATGATCGGCCATTTTTAAACAACTATAAAAACAAAACTAAACGTTGTATGGCCTTCATTTCTTCAGTATAAGTATAAGAAACCAACTGCATTTTCAGTTAAATGTATCCTGATATCTCTTGTAATTACATTTAATTTATTACGGAATTTTGAAAACCACTAATTAACACTTCTTCACTTCTTCAAAAAAGTAGCGAAAATTGAATGATCGGCCATTTTTAAACAATTACAATAAAAAAAACTAAAATAATGTCGCATGGCCTTTATTTTTTGAGTTAATATTATAAGAAAAATTTGTATTTTTAGTTAAATGTATCCTGATATCTCTTGTACATGTAATTACATCTAATTTATTATGTATTTTTAAAAATTACTAATTAAGACTTTGTCACTTAAGTATTTTACAGTAGGTAAATGCATTTTTTAATTACTACTTCATTAATTTGTCAAAGAAATCAATTCTCTGTAAGTGCACCCTCCATAACAATGAATAAACATACTGAGAGAACCCAGTCAGTGACCGTTTTCACCATTAAACTATTCTGAGGGGGTCCCTATGGGAATTGTGTACAGTTTGGCTTTCAATAACAAGGTCAACTAGAGGTATAGAGTTTGTAAAAACAAACTCGAGGTGTTTGGGGATTCATCATGTTATGGCGTCCATCACCAAAGTTGTTTAAAAATACATTAATTTAGTCTATTGTCTATGGCTGTCGTCGAACACCTAAAAATAACAAGATTTACTTCAGGAGATATGTGTTTTTATTATATATAATGAAAATAACATATAATGTGCTGAATACATTAACTTCCGGTTCAGTCATCCCATATAATTTTAAATTCCTCCAACCGAATTAAGTTTGAAGTTGGTAAATATGGTTTCTCTTCAGAAATTTTTCATGACAAAATTATTCGTGGGTGCCAAGTGCGACTTGACAAGAGACTATGGCTACGGAGTTAAGTTCGGCGTGTGACTTGACTGCTAGACCACGGGTGTGCAATGAAAATGTGTTCAGAAATTGAGTTTTGTGACACATATCAGGCATGAGCGTGAAACAGTTTAATAGATCATTACATGTAAATTGCTAATATATAAATCCACAATCACTTAAACTTGCCAGTTTGGCAGATATTTGCATTTGAATGACATGAAAATAGCGCCTCTTTTCGCCATTCTTAGAAAACTGTACATTTCAATGTGGACTTTTGTATAATTTGAATAGTTCACATGGGCTATGTTTTTATGTTTGGAAGAGTTTGGAAAGGGATTCCATATTTGGGGAATATTTGATGATGTCATTGTAAAGAAATGAACCAGTTTAAAAGAAATTGCCTTGAATAAAAGGTCTGAACCCGACTGCTCCCTGAATGTCTGATCCCCAGTCCTCTACCCTTACTCCCAGGGTACGATCCATGGTGTCGTGGGTAGTATTCCAATTAATTGATCATGTGAAAACATTCTAAATTGACCATACATTTCAATATTTTGGGGTTTCGCTTTTCCATCCCCCATCTCCTTGCCTTGAGCCCCACCCTCTTGGGCAACCTGTATCTAACCCTGCCTACATCAAAGACCAATTTGTAAATCTTTTATCATCTTTAAAAGTTCAGTATTGGTTATTAATTGTCAATGTTTTGTGTAAATATTTAAATTGATAAAACACATTCTTCGTTAATACACACAATTAATAAGTTATTTAAATAAAGGAAATGCAAAACCAATTTATCTTTTGTATGACACTTCTGCTTTATTTTGTCATGGTCATGATACTCCTTTCCATCCATTTTTGCACCTATCAATAATAATCCATTTCATACAGGATAAAGGTTATCCAAACTTCTAGGTCTAATTTGCAATGAAAAAAATTAATTTTGTCTGAAGTACTAAATATTCCAACAAGTGAACCTGTAGTCCCTGGCATTAATTGGTTTTGGCTAGTATTGTTGAACCTTAAGCACACTTTTAAAAAAACTATTACTGGTGCATGAAAAAAGTCAACAGAATTTTTCAATTAAAGATAATGGTTAAAGGGGCAATATCATCTCAATCAGAGTAGACTTTCAATGGGTCGTGGAATGAGTGTCCTAGTGTAAGATGAACAAAGCAGGCAATTGAAAATTACTGGCTCATTTGTTAAGCAGTCTGCAAGGATAAGTCATCTGAAGTTGATGGCCAGGGCAGCTGTAATGCCATGTGATTTCTTCATTAAAAGTGTATTATATAGTACAGCTGATGCTTTGAAGAGTGTGTGAAGATATGCACTTTCATGTAAAAATCTCTCTGCTTTTCCAGCACCTTCACTGCTGTCCAGTTCTTTTGCAGTGAGAGATTGGCTGTACACCAAGTCAATTGTATTCTTAGTAAATGATCTATGAATTACCAGCGCAGGAAATGTACTTTTCAGACGTGTTTTCAGATTGTGGGTCAACTCCAGTCAACTCCCTCCACTTCTTGTACATACTTGATGAACTTACGATGTAATGACTTTGTGAAAAGAATTTCATTGTTTTTATTATTCTCTTCTGATGACTTCTTCACAGAATTTTATTTATGCATCATTGTACCAAATAGGTATTTCATCTGATGGATCTGGCCTTGTCAAGAATTGGGTACATACTCATTATAGCAAAGACAATGATAGCAAACTTCCAAACCCACAAGATCTTTATCTTCGATTTGCAAAAGTAACCTCTCATCTTTCCGTTGGGCTGCTTCAAACAGTTGGCATGCAATCAAGGTTTGGCACTGTGAATACTTATCAGTTTTTTCTCAATTTTTCTCGGTTTGTCAGGGGAGTAACTCTGATGAAGACCACGGTTTTCTTCTCTGGGGTTCAGTGCTGCATTCTTAACACTCGACCTCATATTGACCTGAATATGTATGAAGAAAGAATGATAAATATTTAATAGAAATAGAGGAATAAGTGAGTAAGGGAATGGGCATTGTAGACAAAAGAGAGTGAAAATTAACAAAAGTAAACACACAAGACAAGGTAAACAGATAGAAAGAAACGAAAAGCAACATATAACTAGAAACAATTTTACTGCAGACTAAGCTTGGGCGATAAACACGATATCGAATATTGAGATAACTTTTTAATTCGATTACAATATTGAGAACCTATTTAAGTTATCGGCATATTGGCGTAATTACGAATACAAATATATCATGATAAAATATAAATCGACATTGTGAGTCAAGTCAGATATTCCATGGAAATAAAATCATTAGTCTTTTGAGCTTTTAGAAATGAGAAACAAAAGCAAACTACTTCAGAAGTACATACACGCTCTGCAAATAAATTTGCAATTTATTGTGACACTTGTAGAGGGTACATACCTGTGGTTATTGGCTCTAAAGCAATCATGCATGAATGCAAAAAAGAATTGCGATATTATTGAAAATTGCAATATATGTTTGCCGATATATCGTGGATAAAAAAATCGTTATCGCCAAGCTTACTGCATACTTGAAACTTGATTGAATTTTTGGAAAGAATGTCGATCCGAGCACCACTTTTAAAGGGTTTTGGGGAATTTTTTGCAACCACTAACCAGTTAAAAATTATTCTATCGATTTTTGGTGGTACAGAAAGTTTAAAACTATCTTTAAAATCCACTTTTATTTCCCTTCTAAAAATCCTCCCTTCAGAAAATAGAAGGATCCTATTATAGTTGCCACTGCGCATGTACAAATGACTGTGTTGGTTACTAATTGTGGAGTTTACGACATCAGACTGACATGACTGAGGAATTCATCGATAGCAAAATGGCTGATTTTTCATGAAATAAATATCCTGGAATAATGTGAAGTATATGTCCATCATCATCCATATGTTCTCCACCTTACGAGGTAGGTAAGATTACTTTAATGGTTATACTGAATGAGAAAAAGTGGCGGTCGGATGCGACATTCACCCGTATTTTTCAATATTTGCCTACCTTGATGTTTCTGTTTCTTCTTAATCTTATTTCTTCCTCTCAGCCCTGCAAATGGCATGGAAGCATTTGTACCACTCAGAGTGGTACCCATAAATCTGTAAATCGAATGGTAATTAATTTTAGGAATGTCGGCTATTCATCCATACATGTAAAATAATAAATAATTGGGTCAGCATCCATCTTCATTGTATACACTATGAAAAATAACCCAAAACTTTAGTTCAGCTTGAAGTTCATTTCCATGCTTATTTACACCGCAAAGGTTGAATATTCTTGGCTCATGTACAAAGTTATGTTTGTGCAACTACAATACATGTCGTATTACTTTTAAGTATCTGATAAAAACCCCATTATAAAGATCCCATTTTTCAACAGTGCTGATTTTTTCCTCCAAAAAGTGCCCCTTTCAGAATTTTGATGGATTTGGGGTGGTTAGGGTTATAGTTTATTTTGTTGGTCAAGGTATTAACATGGTAACTATTGAAAATAATCACCAGGAATGATCTTATTTTTAAATTGTCACTACACGATACTGAGGGACAGATCACAATGAGATATTAAAAGTCTGAAGACATAAGTTAAATTGTCAAGGATATTTTTCATATAGGCCTAAGTCCAACTATTTTACAAAATATATGTAGTCTGATTAGGTCCAGATATTTTTCAAATTCTTTTTAAAATTAATTCCTACATTACCTGTAACGTTAGCTGCGACGTATGTTATGTACGTTAGCTCCAACAGCCCTAACGCTTAGACATTGGCAATATCACACTCAACCATACCGCCTATTTCTTCCATCCACTTGCACATGAAAGAATCTTTGTCCAACTCATCTCCAAAATGATAACAATTTGGATTCCATGCTAAATTAGTACATTTTCATGACGGATTTTCTGCAGACGGGCCCGACACTCAGGGAAGCCATTGTTTTGCTGCTGCATGGTACTATACTGTGCGCGCTGCATGCATGGCAGGTCATGACCTGCGCAGTCTTCATAAACTCGAACTATTCTATTCTAATTAGATAATGCATACACACACTATAGGCCGATATGTCTGTGTGTAAGAGAACGTCCAGTATGGCTGTGCTTCTGAATAGTTGTTCGTTTAAACTTCTGTTTTCGACCGGAAGGAGAGGTCAAATTGGGGTCATGTCTGTGTAAGAAATGTGACATAGTTCAAGGTCTTTAAGATGATGCAAAGATTGTGAAAATATTTTCTGTGGTTCATGAAATATGATTTTTTGAAATCTTTAGAAATTTTCAACTTCCGGTTTCGACCGGAAGGAGAGGTCGGATTGGGGTCACATCTGTGTACGAAAAATCACATAATTAAAGATCTATAACATGGTGCAAAGACTGTAAAAATATCGTTTGTGGTTCATGAGATATGATTTTTGAAAATATTAAACTTTGATTTAGTGTAATTCGATATCTGATGATCTCACTATGACGTCACAATTTGACATAAAACTACATGTTAAGGTCTAACTATGTGTGAAGTTTTAAGGTTCTGTGAACTCTGCAACTATGTTTTTGTCTCTGGATAATTCTTATTAAGAAGAAGAAGAAGAAAAAAAAAAACCGAACAATATCAAGAGGTGTTTGGGCACCAACCCAAACACCTAAATAGGGCAGATAAACATCTATAGTATAAGGGTAGGGTAGGGTAGATAAGCCTGTTTAATATCAGCATGGAGGAAGGAAATACCTTCCTCCATGATATCAGCTAGCTCAGAGGCGTTGGTGCCAGGTTGGCTGATATTGGGGTATGGTTGTTGGGGGGGGGGGGTCTGAGGATGGTGGTAATCTTGTGCTAATTAACCTTGGGTGGCAGGTGGCAATGGGTTCTATATATAGCTGGAGCACTAGCACTAGCACTAGCAGCATAGAACTACAGAAACCATGGAGGAAGGAAACTGCTTTAAAAATGTAAGACACGATTTTAGGAACGTAGTGTTAATTAACTAATTAATTAACTAATTAATTAATAAGGAAAACAAAGTTTGAAAATGTTTGAAAAATGTCAAAAGAAATCGATATTTTTTTTATCTCTACAAAAAACTTCAACTATTCTTATTCAAAATTAACCTAGACAATAACAACAATAGTGAAAATAAATGTAAAATTGTTAAAAAGCGAACCTGACTCGACGTAGCAACAACGAAGCGTCCCTCCGAACGTGGCATTTAAACACCCACGCACCACGCGTGTTGTCATACATGTAACATAGAACGTACATGTAGTCTGGTTGCGGCCCAGTGATCCCGCGGTGTTGTGCGTTAATCAACGAGGTGAAAAACAGACATAAACAACCTTGTACTCTCTTCGCATGGTGGATTAGGTCTTTAAAAAGCATTGTAGACAAAATGCGCTCCTGTGTACGGTATTGCGAATGCTATTTTTAGAAAGAGTGGGAATTTTCCATTAGATTGATACATCGCGCAACCGCGAGATCTTTCTCTAACGTTTTGCGCAGTCCGATTTAATGTTTATTTTTTATTTTTTTTATTCTAAAATTGAAGAATTATTTAAGAACATACCATATTTAGAAAGAGGAGAATATAAGCTTTCTTTTGAGTGTAAGGTTGACTTAATTGGACGGTGTCTTCACCCCCCGCTTTGGTTTTGAAAGTTCGCATGTCGGCACTTTTTCAACCTGCCACTTTTGGCACCGCGCGCCGGAAAGGTTGATTCTTTTCAGCACAAGGTACGATTTTCAAGATTTGATTTCTCAAAAATAAATGTAGAACTGCTTCAAATTTTCTGAGGTTGTAGAAAATACATATTTTAATACTTTTATTCAAAAACATTAAAAAAATAATAGCATTTACATATCCAAAAAAATTCTTGAAAATGGCATGTTGTGCTCCGTTCGCTTCTTTTTCAGGGGCGTGGTCGGCTTAGCGCCCACAGCACGACATCCCTATTATTAAGTCTACTGTCCAATTACCAGCGCTTTTATTCGACGACTGAACAGTGTTCACAAAGAACCGAGTCTGAGTCATCTGATTCTTCGAGATTGTGAACCTTACGAGGTCGCGCCTTTTGATTTTTGCTTTTTTGTGGTTCTGGACATGCAAACTGAAGCAAAATGGTTGTTCTTACCACACTTGGAGCAGTTCTTGCCGATGCTGGACATTTGCCAGCCATGCCATGTTCCACAGTATTTGCATGCTTTCCCAAACTGCTTGTGTCGACTCTGTGAGTGTCCAGGCTTTGTCGCTTGATGTTTTCCTTTGCCAGGCTTGAGTGTGCACTGCCTTATCTGAATATGCTGAAGCATTTTGTTCAGCTGATGCCGTGATTTTTCCCATTTGAGTTTTGCTTGATTGAGCCGCCCTGCAGATTTCTAGTGCTCTCTGCAGAGTTAACTTCCTTTCTCGTAGGAGTCTCGCACGGGTAGCATCATCAGAAATGCCAACAACTAACCGATCCTTAATTAGACTTTCTGTCAGTGTTCCAAATTCACAGTTCTTTGCTTGCAATTTGAGATCTGTTACAAACTGATCAATTGTCTCTTCAGGCTGGTGGGATCGTGTGTTGAACAAATGTCGTCAGAAGTGACATTACGCTGTGGCTCAAAGTATTCTGTATATTTCTTGAGAAGTGTATCCAAATCATTATTGTCTTCCCTTCTTCAAATCTGAAAGTGTTGTAGACTTCCAAAGCCTCTACACCTATCACATGCAATAGTGTTGCACAACGCACATTGGCCGGTTTTTCAATCATTCCAGAGGCTATCATATATAACTGAAACCGCTGTTGCCACTTACGCCAGTTCTCTGGTAAATTTCCTGTCATCGTCAGTGGCTCTGGGGGCTTCATTCCATCCATTGTATTTTTTGAATGATTTCACTTCTGACACCATGTAATAATTGGGAGTCTGACGAATCTCAAACACTAACTCAAGATGGCTGCTTTTTATTAAGACTACAACCATGTGGCATTGGCCACATCCGTACCCATGGTGGCGCTATTACAGATAGCTTGTCTAGATTATTACAACGGCCACACGTAAGGTTTGACAATGTTTGACAATGGTAAATTTCCTGCCATCGTCAGTGGCTCTGGGGGCTTCATTCCATCCATTGTATTTTTTGAATGATTTCACTTCTGACACCATGTAATAATTGGGAGTCTGACGAATCTCAAACACTAACTCAAGATGGCTGCTTTTTATTAAGACTACAACCATGTGGCATTGGCCACATCCGTACCCATGGTGGCGCTATTACAGATAGCTTGTCTAGATTATTACAACGGCCACACGTAAGGTTTGACAATGTTTGACTTTTAAGTGCACTAGATATATCTTGGGAAGTATATCAACATTTAGACTAATTTTGACCCTTGTAGTAGTAGGAGGGTTAAAGCACGAGACAGTCATTATGGTTCTCTATGATTACTATAAAAAAATTAAGAAACAGTCAACTTAAAGGATGGTATTAAACTTCACTAAAATGTATTTTGTTGGAGGTGCTATTATTTTTGGAAATAAAGTACTCTTTCCAAAATTCCACATTAGAATGAGTAGTACAACATATTGGGGTGCCTTGGCTGAGTTGTCAGAAAGTGGGTTCAATCCTGGCCGTGACCGTGGTGCTTGTGTCCCTGAGCGAGACACTAAACTACAATTGCTTCTCTTCACCCAGGAGTATAAATGGGGACCTTTAAAGGCAGAGATGGTAATTGTGTTTTATTATTAGCTCGTTGTGTTACACATTTGGCAGCATGGGCTGCATACTCCCAGGAGTTGAGATGATATAACTGGCCCGATGACAGGGTAATAATGTTCATGCGCCATGAGCGTCAAACTTGGCGGGATACCGGCACAATTTAAGTGTCCATTATTATTGTTATTATTATATCTTAATGTATTTTAACTATTTTCTTGACTTTGTATGCAAGTTGCCAAAGCTCACAGGCTCACAAGAGGAATGTTTAAGACATTAACTGAACCTTACCCATTTCTTGATATCCTAAGAAATCTGATTCTTCTTTGATGACTATGTCTGAAACTGCTGGTGATCCTTGTGTGTAAACTACAGAGAGAGACAAGACAAAAATCAAGCATTAATTGATTTGTAAATAACTCAATTTTATTAGGATTACACAACCATTTATGAGGGAACGAGGATGGGAGAAGCATGGGTGATATAAGCGCAATAATATCGCGATACATTTTTTTTAGGATGATCAGAGCTCTGAGGACAATATCAGAGTATACTGATCAAAACGTCGAGTTGTAACCTCCGGTTCTTTTCAGAACTAATTACTACTCGATCACATGATGTCACCGCAATTAGTCTTACAATTTGTTTATTCGACACAATATTGAGAACCTTTTCAAGTTATCAAGATATTGACCCTGATGGTGCCAAAAGTAGTGAAACCATATATCTGACAGGATTCGAACCCACATTCTGACGACTCAGCCACCAGAACACAAATCCAATGCACTAAACCGCTCGACCATGGCACTCCATATTTTAGTAAAATAGGCTCAAATATTTTTTTTTTTTTTTTTAAAGAAAAATCTGACAGAAGATTTCAAGCATCATGCCTGTCAATAATAATCTCGATACTATCAAAAATCTTGATTTATATACGTTTTATATCGTGGACGAAAAAGGGGATATTGCCCAAGCCGACTGCTGCATGATTTAATTTGAGTTAACTGGACTGTATCGTCACGATCAACAGGGCATGGAATTGCAATGCTATAGTTTTAGATTAACTCAGTGACTGCCATAACATCGTCACGATCAACAGGGCATGGAATTGCAATGCTAACTCAGTGACTGCCATAACATCGTCACGATCAACAGGGCATGAAATTGCAATGCTATAGTTTTAGATTAACTCAGTGACTGCCATAATAACCCCAAATGATATTACTGTTGCTGCTGTATAAATGAGAGTAATTTTCAGTCTCTGTTAGACATCGATTCCATGTCCTGTCGAAAGTCTGCTTTGATCGTGACGATACTGCCCCTTTAACCTTAACCCTAACCCTCCAGGGTATTTTGGCTAGAAACCCTGCCAGACGCAACAGAGTGCATCGTTTATCAAAGTGACTTGGCTGCCAAGTGCAACAAGATCCATCTGTTAACAAATCTCAAGGCCGAACTGCCTCAGAGTCTGTGGTCACCAAACGCAGCAGAATACAACTCTGGCATTGTTTAATGGGACCAGCTCTCAATAGAAACAGGCTTGGCTGCTTATGCACTGGTGTTGACAGCTGAATCCATCAAAGTGCATCAGACTTTTCCAGCTGATGCACTCTGCTGCATCTGGCAGGGTTAGGGTTAACTCCCTAGTGTAATTTACTACGAACCATACATGTACCCATCCTTGCAAATTCCAACACCATATGGCAAACTGTACACACAAACTGTTGGACTCTGATTCTGGAGGTATGCCTAACCCAGTGTAAAAGACAATCAGTTTACGGGTCCAGTACCCATCCTAACTTCCAATTCAATACATTTTATTTCCATATCAATACCATTGGTAGCAAACAAAATTATTATGACAAAACAAAAGAAGCAAAATTAATAAGAGAAGTGATAATCATAAATAATATAGATACGAGTGGTATGATATGGAGGGGGCTCATATAAAGCAAGCTTGTTAATTATGAGCTCCCTATAACTGGGAGTGAACTGTTCACGTTCTCGAGATCAAGTAATGAAAAAAAAGAAAAAAGAACATGAACAGAGCACAAGCGAAAGATTTTAGGTTGGTACAAGACAAACACGTAAACGCGTAAAATAAACAAATGCACAAAATAAGCAAAAGAAAAGGCAGTATCAAATAAATTTTACGGTATAAAAATAGATAAATATTTTTAGATGACATTTTAAATTACATACATCAGTAATCAACTTGCAGAAATATTTTAAACCAAAAAGCTTCATAACAGCATCAAATGCACATGGATAATAAATTCAAACATCTGAACTTACATAAACCATTGAAATAAAAATTTGATAACATGTACATGCAGGCGCAGGTTAGAAATTATTTTATGAGAGCAAAATAGGAATTTGTCAAAGAATATAAGTGAAGTTTCCTATAGTCGTGTAAATGCAAATGTGGAAACGCTTACAAACGAATTTGTTTATTTTACGTTAGTTAACGCATGGTGGAGGGTTGGCCTTCCTCCGTGGACCATGGTACGATAAACATGTCAGTGATGTTACGAGCCCCGTTAAATTAAACCGGGTTATGCCTCAATTTACCCTAAGTGACACACCTAAGGTTATTTAATCAACTGGGCGGTAACTTACAAATTAAATTAGAAGTTTGGTGTTTCAGTTTGTTTCAGTGAAGGATTCTCTTGTAAAATACTGAATTTCAATGCGTGTTCATACACGTGGACGTCTTAACGGTAAGCGCGCACAACAGAACAGCCCAGGCATGCAACTTTCAGCTGATCAGCTGATTTCCTCGCTTTTGGTTACTCATTAACTCAGCTGTGCCATTGAAAACTGAAAACAAAGTACAAAGTCTGGCTGTGGCTAAGCACTGTCGATATTGTAATTATCGGCTCAGATGTTCCTTTGCGTAAAGGACGCCTTTATGGCTATTGTTCTCTTAAGAGAATAGGCATAAAGGCGTCCTTTGCAGTAAAGGAACGTTCTAAAATACGGGCCAATAATCGATATATTTGGAATCCAATAAAAAATATCGAGTAGGCTATATTCGATAATAATAATAATAATAATAATAATAATGTGTGGACTTATATAGCGGACGTATCCACCACTGAGTGGTGCTCAAGGCGCATTATATTATTACCCCTGCTCATAAGGCTCATAAATCATTCCTGAAACCATCTCAGCTCCTTGGGGAGTATACAGCTCAATTGCTGCCATTACAGCGCACATAGGGCTAATCAACCAACTCTGCCTTCACAGGTACCCATTTAACCCCTGGGTGGAGAGAAGCAATTATGGTTAAGTGTCTTGCTCAAGGACACAAGTGTCACAGCCGGGATTCGAACCCACATTCTGCTGCTAACACCAGAACTTGAGTCCGTAAGCTAGACCGCCGCCACGACAATATATCGATTATCCCATGTAAAAGTTAAAGACCATAAATTATTTAAAAAAAAAAAAAAACTCTTATTTAACGGAAATGGAAACTGCATCCAATATGACAAACTATGCCTTCACACAAATTTCCTAAAGCAGCATTTTTGAGCTACTAGTTTCCTGCAGGCTGTGAGAAAATAGTCACAAGCTCTCTCTCCCATACAAGATTTCTGGCTACGCAACCCGGCAGTCCCGGACATCACAAGGGAGCCTCCTAGCAACAGTATTTCTAGGCAACCAAGTTGAAATGTGACATGCACCTGTGGCTCAATCACTCCAGTTATGTGGAAGGAACGTCATATTCATGAAAGCATAAATGGTCGTGATGAAAGCAACCAATGGCATATTTATTTGCCGGAACCGCTCATTTCATTGGTTGAGATATCACCGCTATTCTTCGGCCAAAGAACACTCAATTTTAACACCGGCGTATCGCCCTCAAAGTCCGGGGACCTTTAGCTGAACCCGAAATAGATACTTTGTAACAAACAAGAGATGCATTGTATCAATTTGAACAATGCGGCTACCAATCATTCTCTGGAAAGGCTTTTTTCGGAGCTGAGATTTTATTTGGGCATTTTTTTCAAAGACCGGGGAAAATTTTACACGTAAAAATGAGGGAAACTGAAATGACATGAAATTTCACCCCTGCTTTGTGTGTACATGCACATGGATATCCGATTCAGGCATCCTTTTCATCGGGCGATTTAGTGGGGAGGTCACGGAGGTGGCCTTACCTATCCACTGGCATGTTGTTGCTCGGCATCTGTAACAGTGCACATACAAGGACCGCTGATGGGGGGATACACCCAGAACCCAGGAAAAGCAGAATAAAATAACACAAGAAGTGATTTCACAAACTTTATTTTAATGTAACAAAATATTAGACACAACGGAACTTCGTCAAACCACAAAAGATAAAAACAAACTCAATTCTCATGCCTTTCTCCAAGAGTATTTTTAATTGCTCATGTTTTTATTTTAATCATTTACAGCTCCGGTCGTTACTGGCGAGACCATGTGGGAAATATAAGACAACGGAACTTTTTCAAACCACAAAAAATAAACAAATCAATTCTCACGCCTTTCTCCAGAACAAATTGCTCATCATCTTTATTATTCACATAAGGTTTGACAGTGTTTGACTTTTTAAGTGCACTAGCTATACCTCCAGCATCCATTCATGGGATGATCCTCCAGCAGTCTACTTAAGCAGCAGCAGCATTTTCCAGAGTCCGGCATTCTCCTGAGGACGATCAGAGCATACTGATCGAAACGTCGAGTTGTACCTCCAGTTCTTTTCATAACTAATTACTACTCAATTGAGATTCCACATGGTGTCACCGCAATTAGTCTTAATTATCATCCTCACCATGCAAAGCTACAAGTTTTACCTAGATATACCTTGGCAAGAATATCAACATTTTGACTGATTTTGACCCTTGCAGTAGTAGGAGCGTTAAGCTTCAAATGAAGCTTACAAGGGTGTGATTTTACAAAAGTAAAAAATCCTGAAAATGAGTAGCGGCCTGGGTTTCCCTTTGGACAAAGCCTCCAATTTTGAAGGATTTACAGACTCTCCACATCCCCACAGACACAGAACTAGAGGTTTGGACACAATACAGGCTACTTCTTTCTTTCCTTGGTGGCTACTTCTCTTCTTTTCATTCTGAGGCAAGGAAGTTTTGCGAAAAAACTGGAGAAATCACTGGGACTGAACTAAATAAATTGTGTATACCAGAAGTACATCTCTAATTTCTTCACTTACCCCTGACACACTACTGTCTGACATGATGTCCATGCAGCCCACTGGGTACCGTCCACTTCCTGGCAAATGCCAGTGTCGGCACTTTGGTGAAAGGCCACATGATGTGATGCCGCGTGACACTCACTGCGAGGGTTTCAAAGAGGTAGATGTGCATGCATTCTTTGACTTCTCTATCGCTTCTGAGATGTGTTCTAGCACAAAAATAGAAATGAAAATAATTGATTTGATTTTTGCCATGCACCGACGTACATGTATATATATGAAGCAATGTTTACTCAGTGTTAGTGCCAATGCACTGGACTCCCTCCGTATCCTTGGCCGTAACCCCACACATAGTATGAGCCAGCAATACCTTTGGGTGTCTTTTGGACGCCCTGTTTACTAAATGGACACCCTGTTTTGTTTGTAAAACATATGCAAAAGTATTGGAAGTTAACCCATATCCGCCGATCTACGTGATAACCCGTAGATATGTAAAACGCTACAAACGCCGACCTACGTGATTTTCCGCACCGTGTTTTTGTCCAATTCCAATTTACTACGTTTTTCCGATGACTGTATTTCATGATTATAGATATGAAATTAGACAAGTCTGACATCATAATAAAGTGCATGTTCTCCTCTTTCCATCAGTATATAATGTGTCTGTCAGTGATTGTAATATTCTCTAGGAAATAAGGAATCTTTCTGATTGTGTGCAAAAACAATGTATCTCTGTGCGGGGGCTTAGGCACATACAGTCTTTTGTGTGTTTACATGGTTAGGCGGATATGGGTTAAACACTTGGACACCATGTTTTTCAAAGAATAACAAATATGAATGCCCTATTTTCAAATCCTGGCTTATACACTGACCCCACATGATATGTACAGAAATGGAGCGATTCTTTTTTTTTTTCAACTTTTTTTTTCAACAAGTTCAATTAATTTCGGAGTGTTGTCAAGTTCAAGAGAGTCATGTATTGGTTTGATTTATTGTAGCAGGTCTCTTAATAAATTGTGCAGAATCTATGTGAGGGGGTCATACTAAACGGCATCAAGGACTGGATTCGGTGTCAAGGCCTGTTGAAAGTCTTCTCTGATCGTGATGACAGTGTCCCTTTAAAAGGATTTTTTTGTCCAGGGTGACAAATTTGGTTTTTTTTTTAAATCAATTATTTCATGACCTTTGAACTCCTTCACCATTTGACCCAGCTCTAGAGGATGACTTTGAACTTTTGATCTGCTAATTATTACAACATAAATCTTAGTGATTAGGTGACCTTGCCCAAGCACTGCATACATGTACATGTATATGGCATAAAATGGGCTGGTTCATTGGTTGCCATGGGCTGGTTCATTGCTTGCCATGGGCTAGTTTTTCCTTGTTTGTTGGCGTTAGAGTAAAAATAGTGAACATCACGCGATACGCTCTCAACAAATCACAAGACAGAATCTATGTGTGAGATGTTATAAAATGTGCTAATTAACATAAGTATATTGTCCATACATGTACGTAATCACCGTGACTCATGAAATTACGCACTTACCTTTGGCTTAGCAATTTCGAATTTTTTTTAAACTATGGCATATTACTTGTTGAATAAACTTATCTAGGTCATGCTTGTTAAAAAATAAAAATCATAGTGAAATTGTATGATTTACTGGAAAGTGGAAAAGTTGTTTAACCACTGATTTTACTACTTACTAACGTTAGATACAAATATTAGTAATAATAATAATAAGATTTGAAAAGCACATATCCATTCCTGCTCACAAGCGCCAAGCATGAAACAAAGAAAAAATATGAATACAAACAATATACAATGATAGCATAGGAGAAAAAAATTATGTACTGATACATGTACTACAATGCAATTACAAATATACATCATCTTTGAAGGATTGTGACATAAGATGAGTTTTAAGCATCGACTTTTAAGGGATTTATATGACCTCAATTTTTTTTCCATGAACATCTGTGATTTTATTGTTCTCTGCCGTCAATGAGCTGTTGTCTGTGGAAACCAAAAGATATGAATGCTTTGCATTTGCAATGATTTTTTAAAGAAGTACTGATCCTCAAAATGGACACATTCCTTGTAGAAGAAATGAATGAAGACTACTTAATTCATCAGTTGTGGAAAATTGAGTAACAATAATATCTGGTTATGAAAAGAAATCTATTATTTGACAAAATGTTAGGGGCATTTTTTTTCACATTTCAAAGATTAAAAGTACTTTTTTTAGCAACAATTTTAACCACCTTCCATTTTAATGGTCATTTCGAAAATATTGATTACATGTAAAAGTTTCTCCAAATTATACCATTTTATTTTTAAAATGTAAAAAAATATTGTTATTTTCAAGATTAAAAACAATTTAACAACCACCTGGAATAAAATGAAGCATGATTCAACCGTTTTTCTTCTTGGGTACATTTTCTGTGCCCCCATATAACTCTTTTCCAGTTTGGGGTGAGTAATATTTACCAACATCAATTTTTGATGACCATAATTCTGTCAGGCAAATATGAGGAAAGTGCCAGCCACAGCCAGATTTTGTACTTTGTTTTCAGTTTTTCAATGGCACAGCTGAGTTAGTGAGTAACCAAAAACGAGGAAATCAGCTGATCAGCTGAGTGAAAGTTGCATGCCTGGCCGGCTGGCTGCCTGGCATTGCCTGAGCTGTTCTGTTCTGTGCGGCGCTTAACGTTAAGACGTCCACGTGTATGAACACGCATTGAAATTCAGTATTTTACAAGAGAATCCTTCACTGAAACAAACTGAAACACCAAACTTCTAATTTAATTTGTAAGTTACCGTCCAGTTGATTAAATAACCTTAGCTTAGGTGCGTCATTTAAGGTAAATTGAGGCATAACCCGGTTTAATTTAAAACGGGGCTCGTACGAGTCGTAGAGTCGTAACATCACTGACATATTTATCGTTAACTAACGTAAAATAAACAAATTCGTTTGTAAGCGTTTCACATTTGCATTTACACGACTACAGTAAACTTCACTTATATTCTTTGACAAATACAAAGTTATTCAGATCATGGGAACAACAAATAATTAGCATGACAAACAGATTTCCAAGAGTTCTTACCAATCAGTCTGCTGCTGACATGACAGCGAGCGAGTCGAGATCATATCTACGACGCATGTATCGTGTACGTATCCGGTGAATAGGCATATTCGGTACACTCTAGAGGGCGCTGTTTGCAATCCAGAGCAGCTAGCTGCGCCCGGTTCCCAGGCAGGACGAACATGGGCAATTTTCTATGAAATTCCCACAAATTTATGTAAAATGTAAAATTTGTTGTCTTTTAACAAAAAGTTTTTTTTAAATACATTTTTTTCAAAAATTACCCACGTTCATACTAGGATAAAATACGCGCCTTTGGTGAATCCAACTCCTTACATAGAGAACCACTACCATGTCTCTTCTTCCCCAGCTGTGCGATTTTTTTTTCTGTACCGGCGTGGGCTAGTACAGGCGGGAAGGAAGAGGGGAACCAGATGAGTTACATTCCCCCCCAAAGGCTCGGGAGACCATCACGCTAGTTCGCGTGAGTCTCTGAAATGACTGGTCCGACACCGACTATCTTTCTGCCAAATAATTTTTTATTTATTATTTCCAATCTTTTTCTTCCAATGGGATTCTTCCATTAAAAATATTTAAAAAATAAATAAATAACTGAAATAGCCTAAAAACGTAATCAACTTTTTGAGTTGGATAATGATTCCGGACACGTTTAACTGCATTGCATCTCTCGTTGGCGATCTTTTCGGGGTAGGTATTTCTTTGTAAACTATTATCCTTTCGAGACCGGTCTCCATCCAAACCTACTACAACACTGGAATTCTGTATATTGAACAAAACAGAAAACAAATTACACCGTTGATTACTTTGCATAAGTAATTGATTTTAATATTACAAAGCTTCATATCACTTTTTAGTGACGATCCAAGACTCATTAACCCTAACTCCCTAGGCCCATTTGCTTACACATAACCTGAATCCTTCCTAACTCCCTCGGCCTATTTGCTTACACATAACCTGAATCCTTCCCAACTCCCTAGGCCCATTTGCTTACACATAACCTGAATCCTTCCTAACTCCCCTAGGCCCATTTGCTTACACATAACCTGAATCCTTCCTAACTCCCCAGGCCCATTTGTTTACACATAACCTGAATCCTCCAAAATCCTTCTGAAGTAAAGCAAGCTATTGCATGTATGCAAACATGTGTTTCTAATTCAGATATGTACATGGCCAGGGCCCTCCATGCATGCATGAAGCAATAAACAGTGTCCAATGACCCAAGCACTGACCTTGCAATCACTACAGCAAACATGGATGTACATGTACCATGGAAAGGCAAGTATGCCTAATAACCTCAATCTTCCAAAATCCTTCACTTTAGCAAAGAGCATGTAGCATGTAACCTCAATCCGTCAAAATCCTTCACTTTAGCAAAGAGCATGTAGCATGTAACCTCAATCCTTCAAAATACTTCACTTCAGCAAAGAGGATTTTGGAGGATTTGGGAAGGTTAGGGTTAAAGGGGCAGTATCGTCACGATCACAATAGACTTTCAACAGGGCATGGAATCTGTGTTCCACTGTGAACTGCACTGTAATGTGAAGACAGTGACTGAACATTTCTGGCTCATTTATGCAGCACCAACGGTAATATGGCTGAGGGTATTATCCGATTCCATGCCCTTATGCACCAACGGTAATATGGCTGAGGGGTATTATCCGATTCCATGCCCTTATCGTGACGATATTGTCCCTTTAAATGAATAATCATGTTGCACCGTGAGGGGATCAAATGTTGATCACTTCAAGGTATTCAACCTCCTATGCCCAGGCTGAAATTTGGCCCAGTAAGCACCGCACCCACAGACAGTCACTTGAGTATTTTTGGTTGCATTGCCAATTGTTACACATGTGTATAAGAGTGCTGGAAATAGTGGCAAAGTCAAACACACTTGTGTATGTCTTACAAGTCACACAGAACTGTGTATGTACTGCATAAGTTACAGTCGAGTGGTTTTGGTTTGACCTCCTACTAAAGCCATATGTCCTTGCATTTATTTGAGTGCACTGCACAAAGTCAATGGGTTGGGAGTGACAAACATTTTGAGTGTCTTTGACTGTTAAACCTATATGAGGGTTAAAAGATTCTGTAAAAAGGATGACACAGAGACTCCAATGAGTAAGGTAGAGAAACTTTTAAGTCAGTGTTCACTCACAGTCATCCGGTGTAAGAATGACCAAGAGTGCACACTGGCCAACACCAGGGGTCATCTTTGGGAATCGGATTACGGCTGTTATTTTTACAGGCTGTTGAAAATGTAGGGGGGGCATAAAACCCAGCAGGCTACAATAATTTTTAAATAAAATGTACTTGCTGTAAAATTCATGATGGTAGCAAACATCCTTCTGAGTATTTCTGATAAGACAGAAATTTCACATTGGAATTACGACAAATCTCAAGTATTTTTCTACTTAAACGACAAAATGAAATAAGATTAAACATTTACAGGTGGGTTTTTATAAAAAAAATTGATTCTTATAATTGTATAAATGCATTTACATAAGTTTTACCAAATGTACAGTTGTATATAGACTTTAATTAATTAACAATTAATCGATGAACTTAATTATAATTTGATTTCACAACAATTCTCACTGGTATATAAATCTATTAAAAATCCATTCTTAAAACCGGGAGAGAATGCGTGACATGCAGTGCATGGGTTCTTGAGTTTGGTAAAAGTTCTTTTTCCAAACCAAGGAAGACACTTTAATCATCACCCTTCTTCATCCCAAGATGAAAGTACAGGGGCGAGGAGTTTAAGGCTGAAAGAACTTTTTTTTTAAAGATTAGAGAAAAGAAATAAACAAGCAAAATAAATGTAAACAAAAAAGTAAAAAGTCTGTGGTTAACAAAACAAAAATTAGGCAATAAAAATCAGTTCTATTTTAATTTTAAAAAACAAACAAACAAAAGGCCTGAACAAAATGCCTTTTCTTATTTTGTAGAGCAGCCATCTTGGTTTTCCATCAAACTGGGGCTCGGCCTAAAAATAGACTGGTGCCTTCAATTTTGGGATTTTCTCACTGTGATTCTGATTGGCCATCACAGGAACAAGACAAACATGAACGCATACATTTGTTTACTGATAAATGTTTTTTGTTAATACTTTAACAAAGGCTTTTAAATATTTTTTATAAAAATGCTAAAATAAATGAATAAATAAATAACCCATCCTCACGAACTAACTGTCTGTTGTTGATTTATAAAAGAACTATTGAGGGTACATGATTTAATACAAAACTATTCATTAACAAATCTCTACTGATTACAAATTATATTTACAGAAAACAATTGACGCTGAAGATGAACAAGGATTACATGTGATGAAGTACATGTACATTGTATTAAACTTGGCGTTTGTGACTATATGTCACCACCTGCTGGTGTGATGACAAGTACAAAATCCTGAAAAAATGGATAGCGGGCCTGGGTCATCGTTTGGTCTAGAGGACAAATTTAACCCCCTATGAACCTCATGATTTTTAATTTTGGAGGATTTGCAGACTCTCCACATCCACACAAACAATAAACTAGAGGTTTGGACACATACGTGCTACTTTTTTCTTTCCTTGGTGGCTACTTCTCTTCTTTCAAAACAATTTTATGCAAAGGAGATTTGTAAAAGAAATCCTGAAATCAGGAAATATCCTGACCATGCAGGCTGAATACATTATATGCAGTTATAGACAATGTTGGTGGTGCCTGCCTACCAGGTTGCATTTGGTGTTTTGTCCAGGGCTGCATGCTGTATGCAAACTAGCCCCTGGGTTTATTCATCTCATGAAGCTAGGCTTACCAGTTGTTTTATTGGCCCTGGGTTTATTTGTCTTATGCAGGCTTGGGTTACCAGATGTTTTATTGGCCCTTGGGTTTATTTGTCTCACGCAGGCTTGTTTTACCAGGTGTTTTATTGGCCTTGGTTTATTTGTAGTATATTTGTTTACTAGGTGTTGAATTGGCCCTTGGGTTATTTGTCTTCATGAGCAGGCTTGGTTTACCAGGTGTTTTTGACAGCCCTGGGTTTATTTGTCTTTCACAGGCTTGGTTTACCAGGTGTTTTATTTGCCCCTGGGTCATTTTTTCTTATGCAGGCTTTGATTTACCAGGTGTTTTATTACAGGTCACCCAAAAGGTTGCACAGGCTTATTTTGGATTGGCTAGTTCTAGGTTTTTGTTATATAGAATTGCTCATAGGTAAAAAAACTTCAGGTAAACTAACTGCGGTGACACCATGTGAAATTCTCTAAGATAACTTTGGTGTCGTGGCACCAGGTAAATTTCATTTCAAGGTAACAGTTCAGACATACAACTTTGTAATTGCAAAAAAAAATAGGTAATGGCCGGCACACAAAACTTTGTACAGTGTCATAGCACTACTATTATAGAAAACAAGAATAAATCAGCTGATCAGCTGAAAAGTTGCATGCCTGACAGTTAGACTAATTTGAAAGGCCTTGTTGCAGATGAGGCAAGACAAATGGTCGTTTGTTTGTGTGGACTTTCTCATTAAAGAGTGCAGGCCTATTGGGTCAGCTTATGACTTCATCACAGAATCAGCACCCAAGGTTGGCTACGACGTTATAGCCTCATTTATGTCCGTTAGAATGGATCACTGCTGAAACCCAACTTTATGTCTGCTGCAATGACATCGTATGTGTCTTTGAGATAACTCGACAAACTAAATTTAGAATTGCACATTTTACATTCAAATGGCGTCACGCTTTGTGCAGTCGCACATGTCCAATGAGTGTGAACTTAGAGGCCAGCACTCTACCGCAGATCGTATATGGAAACCTCTTCCTTCTTGGCCGCTTTTGTGGTGATGGGTCTTGATTGACGTATTGGACTCGCCAGCTGTTTTGGAGTTTTATGGGAACACGTCTTTCATCGTCTGTCATCCTAAAGTGTTTGTTCATGCTCACTCCAGCTTAGCTTCCCGGACGATTTTGCGACAGATCTTGCACTGTAATTTCTTTTGATTATGGACCTCTACTATATGTCTCTTAACATTTGCCTGGTTACGAATTGTCAGACACACATGACAATCAAAAAACAGCTTGCTTACCTTTTGCTCGGCCAAGCCCCAATAAGGCCTTTAATTTTGACTGACGTAGAGATCATATGGCTCTTTGCTTCGGGAGCGCTTTGTACTTTTTCACAATGTGTCTCGCCCAAATGTTGTCTTTTCAGTGCCGATATTACCAGATTGGGTTTCGTTGTCATGCATTTTTGCATGCTGTCGGAGTTCCACCGTGTTTGGAAAAAGATTTTGCACTTTGCACATAATTCCGTGACTGTTTGGGTGTTTGGTCAATGCTGATTTGGATGGTAGAGCAAGATGGCACACGCTAATGAATATGGTTTTCCAACATCAGAGATTTTCTCGTTTGAATTAGGAATATTTGCAGAAAGCTGACCTGATCAGAACAGGATGCAGAGCTCCGATATGAACTGGAACTTCTTACTAGCATTTGATGGGTTTTACTTGTACTAATATTGATATGGTCCCTCATCAGATGATATCGTAGCGCTACCTCCGGTGCTGAATTTCTCACTGCAGAAATGGCAGGCAAACGGTTTCTCCCCTGAATGAAGTCGCATGTGGTCAGCGAGATGATTTTTTTCTTAAATGCCCTCAGGCACTCTGGGTATTGATAAGGCCTTGTAGATTTTGGTGGTAGAGCAACATTTGTCGTCAAGTTTCCCCCAGTGGATTTGATGGTCTTACTTTCTGTTCCATGACAGCAGATGCCCACTGCCTGTATTCCGATGGCAATTGATGCAAAGCAAACGGCCGGGTCCAGAGATCTCTCTCTCCAGTCTTAATACTCTGACCACACTTCTTGCACATCAAAGCCGTGTGTTTATTCAGCACATTGGGTACTGGCTGGATCTTACTCTGCAGGGTATCAGTATCTGACTGGTTGTCCGAGAAATAATTCCTGTTAACATCAGAGTCCTCAGACCTGATGGATATTGGGGAAATATGACCCTGAATATCAACTTTGGAAACCATATCCTGAACTCGATGTGCCAGTCTGCCACTACTAAGACCCAGCATAGAGCCTTGAGGAACCACTGTAACAACAAAACAAAACGGAAAGAATAATGACTTATTTTGAAAGGATGCAATAGTGTACAAAATAATATTGCGTGCTTCGGTTAGAGTGAAATGGTATAAATATATCATGTTGTAAAATCTGAACCGTTTCATTTCATGTGCCATATTAATGTATATTTATGAATATTTATGAATATTTATGAATATTAATGTTATTTATGAATATTTATGAATATTAATGTATATTTATGAATCCTGTCTGTGACTGGACCAACAAGCTTTTCGGGCTGTGTTTTGAAATACTTTTGTTGATCCCAATCATCATAGATTGGTTTAAATGTTCGCTTGTCTTCACTGTGTACTCTATACCATTCCTCTTAGTCTAACCAGCTATTGTATATTGTTCTAATGTATTGTTCATATGTTTTATTGGCCAAATAAAGAATAAGAATAAGAATATCTTCCAACTGAAGTCTAAGTAACCACACTCTCAAACCTGAACCAGAATTGGTCAGTATCCAACAAGTGTGATCGGACCTCCAAAAAAAAAAATTTAAAATGTGTAGCGGGTCTGGGTCTCTGTGGCAGTGTTGTAACCAAGTCAAATTTTCTCAAGTCAAGTCAAGTCTCAAGGCAAATTTTCTCAAATCAAGCAAGTCATTTTTTTGTCCAAGTCAAGCAAAGTTGCACCATGCAAATTGGTGTGATTGAAGTCAACAACGCTTCCCTTTGGTCAAGAGGACAAAGCTCCTTAAACCTCCTGGATGTTTAACTTTAGCGGATTTCCATACAAACAAGAAACTAGAGGATTTAGACACAATACAAGCTACTTAATGTTTTCTTTCCTTGGTAGCTACATGTACTTTTCTTCTTAAAAGAAAATTGAGGCAAAAGAAGATTTGTATTAAAGCAATCCTGAAATCAGGACAACTCCTGAGAAATCACAGGCCTGTGAAAAGGAGTACAGTGGGAGAAGTTGAGGGGACATTCACCATCACAGAAAGGCAGTGCCATCTTTACAGGTTCCCTATTGTCCCAACCAAAAATTACATTTCGAAAACCTAACGGAATACCCCCTTCATGGATGTCTGTCCTCCCACTGAAATAATACATGTATTTCACTGCCAACAGATCACACTGCAGCCATCTTTGTCATATTCCCTGCATACATTGACAATGATAGTACTACTCTAACATAAAGAGACCAGACTATTCTCCTTCCAGCCTCGGTTTGGTTACACTGCTTTGAATGGAAGAAAAGCAAGATGGCTGCTGAAGCATGATAAAGGTGCATACCTGCTGGTGTCGCCCTAGGTACTTCTCCTCAGGCCTTGTGTAGTTCAGTTGCTGCCTCTCTTGTTATGTCATCTAATACCATATTAACAAAATAAGATGGATTAATAATGATTAAGCCTCCTACTTTGGGGTACAATTTTGCAGCCAAGTTGAATGACCATACAAAACAAGACAACTGTCTATTTATGAATACGAAATAGACAAGATTGTCTATTTATGAATGGTGGATAAGCTGTGTAGATGACAGTACCATGTACAGTTTAGATGCATTCACCGCACAGTACCATTTGACAACTGTCTGTTTATGAATGGTGGATAAGCTGTGTAGATGACAGTACTATGTACAGTTTAGATGCATTCACCACACAGCCCATTTGACAAACTGTCTGTTTATGAATGGTGGATAAGCTGTGTAGATAACAGTACCATGTACAGTTTAGATGCATTCACCACACAGTACCATTTGACAACTGTCTGTTTATGAACGGATAAGCTGTGTAGATGACAGTACTATGTACAGTTTAGATGCATTCACCACATGTACCATTTGACAACTGTCTGTTTATGAATGGTGGATTAGCTGTAGATAACAGTACCATGTACAGTTTAGATGCATTCACCACAGTGTACCACTTCTGACAACTGTCTGTTTATGAACTGTGGATAAGCTGTGTAGATGACAGTACTATGTACAGTTTAGATGCATTCACAACACAGTAGGGCCTACCATTTGACAACTGTCTGTTTATGAATGGTGGATTAGCTGTGTAGATAACAGTACCATGTACGGTTTAGATGCATTCACCACACAGTACCATGTGACAACTGTCTGTTTATGAATGGTGGATAAGCTGTGTAGATAACAGTACCATGTATTGAAGTTTAGATGTATTCACCACACAGTACCATTTGGCAAACTGTCTGTTTATGAATGGTGGACAAGCTGGGATGGTTAACTAACAACCGAACTAATCGCTTAGAAATTTGCTAACTGGCTACCGAAACAAATATGAAAAAAAATTAAAAGGCCTAGGGAGTTAGAAGGATTCTGCAGTTATGTGTAAAGCAAATGGGCCTAGGGAGTTAAAAAGGATTCAGGTTATGTGCAAGCAAATGGGCTCACGGAGTTAGGAATGATTCAGGTTATGTGTAAGCAAGGGCCTATAGGGAGTTAGGAAGGATTCAGGTTATGTGTAAGCAAATGTGGGCTTAGGGAGCTTGTGGAAGGATTCAGGTTGTGTAAGCAAGTGGGGCCTAGGGAGTTAGGAAGGATTCAGTTTATGTGTAAGCAAGTGGGCCTAGGGAGTTACTGTAGGAAGGCCGATTCAGGTTATGTGGTATGCAAGGGTCAGGAGTTAGGCACATTAAGGTTATGTGTAAGCAAATAACAGGTTAGGGAAGGGATTCAGGTTATGTGTAAGCAAATGGGCCTAGGGAGTTAGGGAAGATTCAGGTTATGTGTAAGCAAATGGGCCTAGGGAGTTAGGAAGGATTCAGGTTATGTACAAATGGCCTAGGGAGTTAGGAAGGATTCAGGTTATGTGTAAGCAAATGGGCCTAGGGAGTTAGGAAGGATTCAGGTTATGTGTAAGCAAATGGGCCTAGGGAGTTGGGAAGGATTCAGGTTATGTGTAAGCAAGTGGCCTAGGGTGAAGGACCTGTGTTATGTGTAAGCAAATAGGCCTAGGGAGTTAGGGGAAGGACTCAGGTTATGGTAAGGCAATTTTGGGAGTTAGGGTTAAACAATCAATGCAGGAAGTTTATTGATAAGCCAACACGAGCACAATAGGACCCAATTTCAGCGTTGTTATCAAGAAGCAAATTTCCATGCTAACTACAGCAGAAAAATTGCTTTAAAAGCATAAGCGTATTTCACGGGTTAGCAAGACAATTCATAGCAGCATGTGCACATTCACCATGGATTTGTATTGTTGTGTCACCTGCTAGCAATAACGCCAGCAAGTTAGCATGCCTTTCTATGCTTAACGGTTAGCAGTGCTACAAGGAATGAAAAACATTCAGGTTAGCAAGACAATTCATAGCACGGTAATATTCACTATGGATTTATTGTGTCACTCATTTGCTAGCAATAACGGCCAGCAAATTAGCTGCCTTTCTATATGCTTAACGGGTTAGCAGCCATGAAATGAAAAGTATTCAGTGTTAGCAAGACAATTTATAGCATAGCACGTACGCAATATTCACTATGGATTTGTATATTGTGCTCACCTCATTTGCTAGCAATAACGCGGCCAGCAAGTTAAGCGTGCCTTTCTCTATGCTTAACGGTTAGCAGTGATACTACATGTATGAAATGAAAAACGTGCAGTAAGCAAACAATGCGGCCGCCATCGGTTGCTAAGCGGCTCATAGGAATTGGACCCAGGAATCTATTACCGCTCAAGCGCACATCGTAGCCCTCTAAGCGGTGAATTTGCACCCAGTGTCTTGATAAAGCCACGCTTTTAGTCATGCGTTAGCGTTGTGCTGCATACCCTGATAATAGTGCGGCGCGGTACTAAGCGCAAAGTGCACATCTGCCAGCCAATGATCACTGGAGATATTCCGCAGTAATGCGCATTAACATCAACCGTAAAAAGACGCCAAAATCAATTTACATACATGTACTATAAACGCCGCCCTTTCGCCCACAGTGATCTAACAACATAGTGCCCTGTCAACAAAAGCTCATACATGGTGCAGAAAATGGTTGTAGTTGAGTACTGTTTCACAGAGTATACAAAAGAGTACTCAAGAGTATGAGTACAAGTCATTTAGTACAAGTACAAGAATGAGTACTACTAACTCGGATTTGACTATTAATATTAAAGGTCCTATGAAATGGTAATTTTTCACATTACATTTTGGGGCTTAATATACATAACAACAAAAGAAACGCCACCCCTCAAAATATTTATTAGTTTACTTGCAATTAATATAATTTTTTTAAGGAAGAAGATATTATGTGCTGGGAGTGTAAATAAGAACACAATGTTGCAAATTTGGTTGACCTCAAAATTAGTCATCCGGCATGACGTCTGGAAGGACACATACAACTAACATGTGTTCTCATACTTATCAAAAATTTAGGGGTAGGACGCTTCTTTTGCTGTTATGTATTAATAAAATATAATACTTACTATTTTTATAAGTTTGTCATGAGTTATAACAATTTAATTTGTCCCAAAAAATTTGTGTTGTCCTTTACGATATAGCCTTTAGACGTGACGTAGACCCAGGCATCTCGAATGACAAAGGACATTGACAATGCATATTCCTGACCATTATGCTCTGGTATGCTTCACTGCAGCCGTCCAAACAAATGGGTCGCGTTGATATTTTGGATCTGATGGGAATCTGTGCGAAGACTGACACCATCTTTAGAAGTATTGCTGCAATCAGCAACAATACACCTTAATGGCGGCATAACAACAAAAACAGTTACATAAGTTTGCACGCTAAATCATCTATATGTAATTAAATCTACGCGTGGCCAACAAACAGCATGTCTTTTCTAGGTCTCACGCCATCAAATTTGTCCCCTTTTAGGCCGGATGGATCATCCCAAATTTTTTTTTCAGCGCATTTTTTTTTTACAATCTCCAGCTACATTTTTTTTAAAGTGCATTTTATATAGGTTAATGGTACATATATTTTATAGTTTACACTGGAAAAAAATTACTAATTCATAGGACTCCCATAGTACGCATTCCTGATCTGACATTTGCCTTGCTTTCCGGCAGGGGTGGTTCATATTCCAAGACTGGTGGATCCTCTTCAGTAAAACTCTCTGCAGAACACAAATTATGGTTAGATGAAAAAGAAAGTCTCCAGTTTCCTGGTCATCGGTCGGACTTCAAAAAATTTTTTTTTTTGTTTCTTGTTTTTGGTAATCTTGTTTGCCTTGCCAACATAGACGATAACTAGAGGACTCACCAACAGGGCAAACGTTCATACCCCTATGTGGAGTGTCGGTGGCGAGCGGTCTGGCCACCGGACTCAAGTTCTGAGGTGTTAGTAGCAGGTGTGGTCTGAATCGGCCGTGACACTTGTGTCCCTTGAGCAAGACACTTAACCCAGTAATTGCTTCTCCACTCCATGAGGGGTTGAAATGGGAAAATGTGGAGGGCAGAGTTGGTTGATTAGCCCTATATGCGCTGTAATGGCAGCAATTGAGCTGCATACTCCCAGGGAGCTGAGGATGGTTTGGGAATCGATTTATGAGCCTCCATGAGCAGGGGTGACAATGATATGTGCGCCTTGAAGCACCACTTCTAGTTGGGTGGATACGTGCGCTATATAAATCCACATTATTATTATTATTATTACTATTATTATGTGAAAAAGCTGCTGTTACAAAAAACACAGTTACACGGCAGAACTCCAATCAATCCAGCAATTTCAAGTGTAATTGAGACATCGCTTCTTAGCACGTAGGCCTAAAATAAGTCGCGATGGCATGGGTTTGAGGCTGAGCCAAGACGGAGGACCACAAACCAGAGACTTTTTTATTGTTCCATGCATGCAGTGAGGGTCCCTAGCCATGTGCATGTAGCCGCATCCATGTTTGTTGTAGTGATGTGCAAGGTCAGTGCTTAGGTCAGTGGACACTGTTTATTGCTCCATGCATGCAGGGATGGCTCTGGCCATGCACATGTATCACAGAATCAGAAACATATGTGCTTGCTTTATACTACTAGAAGGATTTTGGAGGATTCAGGTTATGTAAGGCTCAAATGGGCCTAGGGAGTTAGGAAGGATTCAGGTTATGTGTAAGCAAATGGGCCAAGGGAGTTAGGAAGGATTCAGGTTTATGTGTAAGCAAATGGAGCCTAGGGAGTTAGGGTTAATAAAGTTCTACTGGATGAATAACCCAACTGTGGGTCAAATTATCTAAGCATTTTCCATTACTTATGACTCTCTACCATATATACAATTCATCAGAGCGAAAAATTATCTTAGCCAGTTGGAAAAAACTCAAACAGTTGGAAAAACTCAATGATTGGAAAAACTGGACCAGTTGGAAAAAAACATTTTTGAAAAAAAGATTCAATGTTAAAATGTAGATTAAAAACCCTCCCACGAACCTGGATTTGTGTAAAGGAGTGTACACCTGTAGTAATTACCAAATTTATGTTTCCTCCTTCCTTCCCACCCCCCATCCCCTCCCCGCTCAACTCCCACTCCCTTCATACTGTTTTCAGTTGAAGACCTTCTTTACATCCACGTCTTTGTCTTTTTTTTCAGAAAAATATAAACTACAAAACAGAGAACACAGGTACACAAAAAAAATCTTCACGGAAAAATGGGTAGCGAGCCTGGGTCTCCCTTTGGTCTAGAGGTCAAAGCCCTGAGATCTCAATATAGATGTTTAATTTTTGGAGGATTTAAGCAAGACTCTCCACATCCCCCCACAAAACAAGAAACTAGAGGTTTGGACATAATACAGGCTACTTTTTATTTCCTTTGTGTACTTACTTCTCTTTTCACAAGAATATTTTAAGGCTGACAGAGATTTGTAAAAATCACTGAAAAATCACAGGCCTTGACATAATAGGAAGATATTCTTACCCGTGTATCTAGTCTTGGTGATGACGGGTTTACTATTCTATCATCTTGACTGTTCTTCTCCAAACAATGGGTGCATATCCTTCCTGACTTTTCTGCATTAACAAAATACTCATCTGAAAATCCATTATTATTATTATTTATTTATTATTACTATACCTCATACATATTCATGATCGAGCCGAATTCTCACTGTTCCATTCACCATCACGTGCCAGATGCTATTTTTGGCTGTTTGCCAAGCGCCCATGAGTATTTACGCGACAGGGTAATCGCGTAAACGAGTAGACTGTCGCATATGAGTCAGTCTATCTCTGCATGCGCTTTGTGAAGCAGTTGGGGAACAGTCGCATGGGTCAATAATGCGACGCGTGCGAACATCACCTAGCTACATGAACAGATGGCGTAACTGCGTAAATGTCAGTGCGCCGTTCTCGTAGCTCAGTGCTCCCTTATTATTGTAATGGTAACTGGTGTAACGGCTGGTATAGTAAAACAAACTCTAACATGGTTTTATTTAGTTGGACAGTCGATATTAGCTCCCTCAGTATTGGAACCAGTTTGTCAACTTCCACAATGCAGGGGAATAACATCAACTATCCACCAAACCATGTTCTATTTCTATATTATAATTCTGATTATGAAACCAAAGGCCCCTCAAAAGTACTGTAGTTCTCGAAAAATCTATGGAAACTGTAAACAAGGGCACTTGCTATGTGAACCAGAAACACGGGGAGTGCAAACCCCTACTCTTCCATGATAAGTGTTCTGGGTTCTTTTATATGCATTACTTTAATAAACTAGTACACAGGACCTATGACTTAATGTCCCATCTGATAGGGCAAACGGTATGGTTAATTGTCTTGCTTGTAAATCTCAACCAGCCCAAATCCATCAAAATCCTCCATGCGGGCCCCTTTTTGGAGAAATTCAGCACTGTTGGAAACCGGGTGCTCACCTCTTCAAATGGGACAAAAGTACAACTTAGCAAGTAATAATGGCGAATATGAAAGATTTTGGAGGACTCAGGAAGGTTCCTAGCCCGAACACCTGGGGGACAGGTTAAGTACACAGGCGCTGCCATCAGGGCAGGAATCAAACCCACATTCTGGACAACACCAGAACTTGGGTCACGATGCGCTAGACTGCTCGGGCACAGCCTCTATTCAGTACACATGTTGAGGTGCCATGGCGGTTGTCAGAATGTGAGTTCCGTCCTGGCCGTGACATTGGTGCTTGTATGCTTGAGCAAGACACTTAACTATCGTTGCTTTCTATTTCTGGGGAGTATAAATGGGGACGTTGAGGCAGAGCTGGTAATTGTAAATTATTGCCTGCTATGTTATTAATACTTGGCAGCATAATGTATACTCCCCAGGGAGTGGGGATGATAACTGTCTGACAAGGTACTAATGTTCTTCCTCCATGAGCGTCAATCGCGCAGATACCAGCAATATGGTGTCCAGTAGTATCCCAGCCCTTGTGTATATGCTTAAATGCATTTTAACTGCTGCTGCCTTTGTAAGTTCTCAAGCTCCCATACTCACAAGAGAAGACAAGTCTTCCATCCTTCACTCAACGGTTTCCTTCTGTATCTCAGAAATCAGATTCTTCTTTGATGACTATGTCTGAAACTGCTGGTGATCCTTGTGCGGTAACTACAGAGAGAGACAAGACACCGTAACGAGCATTAATTGATTTGTAAACAACTCAATTTTATTAGGATTACACAAGGATGATGAGGGCGAGGGATGGGAGAAGCTTGGGTGATAAGCGCAATATTGAATATTACGCATACTGATCAAAAACGTCGAGGTGTAACCTCCAGTTCTTTTCAGAACTAAGTACTACCACCAATTAAATTTCACATGGTGTCACAAACAATTGAGTCTTTACATTTTTTTTTACAATATCGAGAACCTTTTTCAAGTTATCCAAGATATTGATACCGATTTTGATGAATTAACTGTGATGAGTGGAAACCAGTAAGCATTATGTGGCCTGGTGTCAAAAACATAATGTATGAAGTCGTCATGACACCAAATATATTGAATATATGTTCTGCCTGACATGTACAATAAGTTTTTGAAAACATGTCAGAAACTATGATTTTAGGTAAAATAAGGTTCAAATATTCTTTATTATTTTTTTTTTAAGAAAAAATCTGACAGAAGATTTTAACATCATGCCTCATTAATAATAATCTCGTGCTATAGAAAATCTTGATATATGTGACCAGCTCTGAGAAAAAGGGTGATATAAAGTCGCGCTATGCATTAATGCACAATGGGCCATTCCATGTTGAGAAGGTGAAAAAATTATTACAGATTTGATTTTTTTTTTTTGTCTTTGTATTGCATCTTTGATTTCTATTTTTTCAGATTTCCATTCACAGAAATGTTTATTTCCCATGAATAAAGTGAAAAAAAAATCCATCATTATTGTGCATTAAGTTGTCTTGTTTTGTTTTGTTTTAGACTGCTAACGCGAAACCGTTGGCGGGACAAGGCCATGATTTGTCCCTTCGGTTCTGAAATTTCTTCTATACCCACCATGTAAAGTTGGTATCGTCTCGATAGCTTGACATCCACTATTTCCAATTTGGTATGCTTTGGGCCATAGGTCAGATGCAAATGAACTCTGGAAGAAAAAGAAATTGATAAACAAGCTACCCTTTGTTGCTACGGTGTGGCGATCTGCATTAACGATGTGTACAGCCTGACTCCATACTAGCTACAGCGCATGCAAGACTAGTGCTAATTTAGCTTGCAGCGCATGCTTCACTCTTTAGATTGTTTATGTGGCTGTGGGATTTAGAAACTAACGTTACAATCTTTTCTCAAAGTATCGTTGTTCCACAATTTTAGTTTTGTATTTTCTTTAGTATATCTTCGTGAATAATGTGTTCGAAGGATGGATTGTTTTGCCGATGCATTAGCGTAAATTAGTGATGTAACACTTCACGGTATTGAAAATTGAGATCGTTGGTTTGAATGAAATGATTATTTCATGGGCGGCGATGTCGATGCATGACGCAGCGAGTCCTCTGAATCGGGGTAGCGACGCAGTGACATTGACAGTGTTACTGTTGGTGAAAAATGACGGTGTACAAAAATGTTCCAATTGGACCCCAGACGCTTCAATGTTAGTTCTGGACATTGTTCCTCTAGAGATGAAAGAGAAAGTAATGGTGATGCCGACGGCGTAAGGCTGGGGATTTCAACTGCCGTTGCTTGAGCTTTAATTGCTGTGACCCATGTTCCCAGCGTTTTTATTTCAACCGATATTCTAACTCTTTGAGTAATAGTCTGTTGTTAGTTTGGGTTTAGTAAGAATTTCTCCAATGTTCTCAAATTTTTTTTTAACTCATAAAATTTAGTTTTGGTGCTCCCGGAAAAATATAAATTTATAAATTTTTTAATTAATTTTTAATTAATTAATTTGTTAATTAAATTTTAATGTACATGCAATAAGATAAAATGTTAATAGAGTACCAGATTCAAACAAAGGATTCCATCATAATAAGCCTACACCATGGTAATTTCCCCTTTTTAAATGTAAATGATAATGCCTAGGATTGTACCTCTATTCTCTTTTATTTTACACCAAAAAATATTTTTAATGATTAAGTGCAAATTAATTAAAACTAATAGTCTGAGCAGTAAAATCTTTAAAAATTGTAACCTCAATGGAAAAAATATTAACAAATCACCCACTTACGAGAATTTCAAACAGATGGCATTACGGTGAACATGTTTGTTGCTAGGTGGAGATGTGTGAGCTTTTCAGCATCATTTTTCATGACATAAAAACATTTCAAAACCATTTTTCTGTTATGTAAATAAGTCATCGTGGAAATTATCAATATACCATCATACGCATTATCTCCCATAGCGGTAAGAGATTTCTGAAGCTCTGCCATATACCAAATGAAAGCTTATGTTGTGGGTGTTTTCTTTACATCCATATATACAACTCAATTTTTAAATTTTTTGCGACATATATCACCTTTTCTCAGAGTGGGTCACTAGTTATAATATACATTACAGCGATATAGGTGAGCGAAAAAAAAGTATTATCGCCCAAGCCAACTGGGTTGCATGATTTAAATTGAGTTCAAGGACACCTAACTGTAGTCACGATCAACAGACCATGGAATTGCCAATACTATACATGTGGAAGTTTTAGATTAACTCAGTGACCAAGCCATAATACCCCACATGATATTACTGTTGCTGCTGTATAAAAGAGAGACAATGTTTTCAGTCACTGTGTTCATCTTAAACACAGGACATCAATTCCATGTCCTGTCGAAGTCTACTCTGATCGTGACGATACCTCTTTAACCTCCTACTTCTGGTGCCTTTTTTCAGGTAGGATTGTTTTCATTTGAAACCATTCGTTTTGTGTGAAACACACCAAGGTGTAGGTGTATCCACCATTTCAAAACCATTTGAATGATTTGTAAGCCACTGTTGTAAAGGTACATTCACCATTTGAAACCATTAGAGCTATGGAAACACAATAAAGGTGTGGAGTGTATCCACCATTCAAAACCATTTGAAATGATTTTTAAGCCACTGTGTAGTACTATCACCATTTGAAACCATTTCAGGCAGTGAAAAAACACATGAAGGTGGTGTACCGTCCACCATTGAAGAACCATTTGAATGGTAGTAAAAAGCTTTTCTGTACACTTTTTCAAATGGTATCTGAAATAATGTACAAAATGTACGAATTTTTGGTAAGTGGGAAATTTTGAATGGTTTCAAATGATCAAACAATAGGAGGGTTAGAGGCCATGACACAACAAATCTTAAGGACAATTGCATGGTGTAAACTGAGACTTACATGTAGGAATGTCAGAGTTCACCATACTTGGTTGATCAGGCATATGTTCATAACTTCATCTGATGTCGTTGCTCCAAGGACCTCTCAAAACTGTCATTTGGATCACATCTGAAACTTGTAGTGATTGTCTCATTTCTGTTGACCAATCATAATGCAGTAATGAAACTCGAGGGGTCTTTAAAGGAGGTTAACTCATAGAAAAGTTTACTCATGGCCCAAAGATCTGACATCCGGAAGTCAAGTGGCTCGCGAAGTTATGAGACTCTGAGTTAGTAGCTAATGCGAGGCTTATCAAAAGCGATGATTAGATCTTCATGATCAGCACAAAGTATCTTTGGAGATCAGCACATTTTTGAAACCTCATTTGTCTGAAGACTGAGGGCGCAGACTGAGACTACACAGGGGCTGAGACCAGGCTTGAAGCTCGAGAATACTTGTTACCTGATTACAATCACAGTACAGAATAAGTGAGGGGTTTACCCGGTGTGTCTGGTAACAGGTGCAGAATGGTGACATGGTTTACCATCACTAACTAAAAGCTATTATCATTATCATAAATCATAAATGAGTTGTTATGTCTCAGTTAATTCTTTTCCAGAAATAATTGCCTGATCAATAAGAGAATTTCACGTATGGTGTGGCCCGCAATTACATGTAGTCTTTATCATGGGTGTGTCATTATCATACATGTAAATTATTATCATTAACTCTCCTATAGGTTTAACCATGGAGGTAAAAATCTATTTTTACCTCCATGGTTTAACTAATCAAAAGACAATTCTCAAAATGTTTATGTTCTCACTCAACCCATTGACTTTGTGCATAGTGCACTCAAATAAGTGCAAGCACATGTGGTTTCTGATAGAAGGTCAAATCAAAAACCACTCAACTGTAACTATGCAGTAATACACAGCCCTGTGTGTGTGTGTGTTTCTCTGTATAACTTGTAAGACATACACAAATGTAAGTTTAGACCATTGACTTTTGCCACTATCTCCAGCACAAAAATACACATGTGTGTGAACAATTGGCAATTAATGCAACCAAAAATACTCAAGTGACTGTCTGTGGGTGCGAAAGTGCTAAGTGGGCCAATTTCCAACCTGGGCATAGGAGGGTTAACATTATAAAAATACTGATTCTGGTGGAGCCAGAGAGACTTATACACAAGCAACCTGACCTGTTCAATATCTACGTGTACTTGTTCAATACTGACCTGTACATCGGCGCTACCATCTTGTACACAATCTCACAGACACTTCATTGTCATTGGACCATGCTTCTTTAATTTCCCCACAGCACATAAGCCTTGCTTTAATTTTCTCTGTTGGCCCGTCATTATAAGGTCAGCCAGCTGGACAGTTTATCTGCTAATATTGTATACTTCCTGTCTGAGGGTCATCAAAGACGTGGGTGTGTTCAGTGATGAACTGCTTGTTGGTGAGTGACAGTGATGGGAAATCATCCATGATGCACTGGATGAAGAGAACACACACACAAAGCATTCTGTAAATACCTTTAATGATATCATTGGGAATTCCCCAGGGACTTTTGTGAAAAGGTTGTTTAGATTGCACAACTTCAAAATTCCCATGTGGGGAATTCCCTATGCCTAGTAAATATATATATATAAGCAGTCTGGTTTTATAAATGTATTACCGTATTTTGAATAGTGCATTTTCTATTGTATGCAATATATAAAATTTTGCTCATTAACTGTTAGAGTGCCTATCTTAAATTTACAGGAAGCTTGTTTGACATCATAAGGTACCCTCTGACATGAATTGAGGAAAATAAAAAATATTTTTACTCATCTTTGAACTTTATAATCTGTGATAACTTTTTTCTGTGGTTGATTTTAGGAGATGGGTTTACCAATGTATAGGGTTTGTAAAAAGCTTCAAAATGACACCAGAACCAACTCTCTAGATACTATACTCTTCCGAGATATGGGCACTTTTAATTCACGAGGATATAGCTAATTAGCTCAAAGTTCGTTACATACATATGTGTAATAATGTGGCCGGACTTATATGGCGCACTTATCCACCAACTAAGTGGTGCTCAGGCGCATTCCTTTACGTGGCATTACACAACACACGGGACCAACTGACTTTACGTCCCCATCGAAGGGCGATCTAAGCAATTATGGTTACAGTACCTTGCTCGAGGACACAAGTGTCGTAATGACGGGGCTCGAACCCACACCCTGCTACAGGCAGCACCAGAACTTGAGTTCGGAATTAAGCGCCAGAACCGCTTCGACCACGACATCTCCGCAGCGATTAGCGTGTATCTCACTAATTAGAGTGCCTGAAGCAAAAATGTTTCCTTTCTGTAGCCGTTCTCATGAGTTAATCATTCCCTAAAATGAAGGTGAGAAACTCTTGGATGATTTGACATGAATAGTCCCTAACCGATTAGTAATTGTGACTTCATTTTAACAAACCATGCCTTCTTCACTGAGAGTAATTAAAAAATATTCAACTTTTTATTTTAGAATACAGAAGAAATCATCAACTGTTTTCATTTAATTGTGATAATTATGTTTTGCAAAATATTAGAATCTTACAAGTACTAATAAAACTTACCATTCAATGAAGAGGTCGTATTCAAATCATGAAAAAAGTGAACAAAGGTTTTAAACCTACAATGTTGTTTGGAGCCGTAGAAGTTTAAAAAAAAAAAAGCGAGTGTGTGTTCTGTCTGCATGCACTCGTATGATGTCACATCATACTTCAGAAAAGGGTTCATGACTGCATGTAGCTGCACCTCATAGGTCATCATTGAATTAGAATTTGACTTAATTGCTGCAAGCGAGACTACATTTATATTGTCCCAACTACCATCGTAACCGTATTTATTAAAACTGAAGGGTTCTTGGTGACACCATGTGATGGTGAATCTCTCTTTTTGAGTATGTGTGGTTCCGAGAAGGGAACGGATTTGACTCAACGTTTGGAGGTATGCTCTGTCCGTCGTCTGTCGTCTCCTGACAGCGGACAGAGCATATTGTCCGGCGTTGATCCTTTCAGTTCAGGCTCCCAGAAGATTCGCTCATCATGTCACCACGCAAACAGACTGTGATCTTCACCATGCAAACCTTCAAGTCTTATTAGGTGTTAGGGTATGTGCAAAAACACCTGTGTTTCAGTGGTTTTTGTTTTTGTTTTTTACTTCTTCTTCTTCTTCTTCTCCCCCATCTTGTCCATAGTAAAAATATAAACTTCACATGAACTTGAAACATGTACTTAGAACACAACAAGTAGATGAGACTCCAGTTGTGGTATTTGATTTGTGCCTTCTGTCCAAACCGGAGTCAAAGTTTAATATTTAAAAAATCATATCTCTTTAACCACAACAGGTAAATAAATTTTGCGCTATTGTATAGATTGTTAATTGTCGAAAAATATTTACAAAACATGACCCCAATTGATATACTTCCTGTCCAAACCGGAGTCAAAGTTTAACATTTAAAAAATCATATCTCCTTAACCTGAGGGTAAATTCACAATTTTTGTACCATATACAGATTGTTAATTGTGAAAATATTTACACAAAGGGTGACCCCCAATTTGACCTTACTTCCTGTCAAACCGGAGTCAAGTTTAATATTTAAAAAAAATCATCTGAACAACCACAAAGGTAAATTCACAATTGTTGTACCATTATACAGATTGTTAATTGTCGAAAAATATTACAAAACATGACCCCAATTTATTACTTCTTGTCCAAACCCATGAGTCAAGTTTAACATTTAAAACTCATCTCAACAACCACAAGTAAATTCACAATTTTTGTACCATTGTACAGATCGTTAATTATTAAAAATATTTACAAAAGGTGACCCCAATTTTGACCTTACTTCCTGTCCAAACCAGTCAAAGTTTAGCATTTAAAAATCATATCCTCAACAACTGAGGTAAATTCACAATTTTGTACCATTATACAGGTGATTAATTGTCAATATTTACAAAAAGATGACCCCAATTTGACCTTACTTCCTGTCAGAGCAGAGTCAAGAGTTAATATTTAAAAATAATATCTCAACAACCCGAGGAGTGAATTCACAATTTTGTACCATTATACTGATTGATGGTGTCGAAAATATTTACACAAAGGTGACTGAATTTGACCTTGCTTCCTGTCCAAACGAGTCAAGGTTAATATTTTTCAAAATCATATCTCAACAACCACAAGAGAGGTAAATTCACAAATTTTGTATCATTGTACAGATTGTTGTTGTCAAAAGTATTTACAGGTGACCCCAATTTGACCTTCCTGTCAAACCGGAAGTCAAAAGTTTAATATTAAACAAATCATATCTCAACAACCACAAGTATTTCACAATTTTTGTACCATTATACAGATTGTTAATTAATAGAAAATATTTACAAAGGTGACTAATTTGACCTTACTTCCTGTCCAAACCGGAGTCAAGTTTAATATTTTCAAAATCATATCTCAACAACCACAAGAGGTAAATTCACAAATTTGCCATTATACAGATCGTTAATTGTCAAAAAAAAATATTTATACTAATTGACCTTACTTCCTGTCCCAACGGAGGTGAAAGTTTAATATTTAAAAAATCATGTCTCAACAACCACAGGAGGTAAGTACATTTTGTGCCATTGTACAGATTGTTAATTGTCAAAATATTTACACAAGGTGACCCCAATTTGACCTTACTTCCTGTCCAAACCGGAAGTCAGTTTAATATTAAAAATAATTTCTAAATTCAGTATTGTATTGTGTTCAAATAAACTTCTAAGTGAGAACTTCAACAGGCGTTAACATTTGACTTCTCAACACCCGAGGGTGAAGTGAGCGTACATGTACATGTAACCATTTTAACCAACCCGAACACCTTGTTTTTGTTGTGACAAGCTTATATCTAGTTATAGTATTTTCCTTCCTCCATGTTATAACACCTCATACATAGATTCAGTGCATGATTGGTTGATAGCTAGTCACGATATGCGCTATTTTTGCTAATGCCAAGCAAACACCGAGAAAAGACAGCCCCACGTAGCAGCAATATTTAACCCTGAAATTGGTCTAAACACGTTAACGCTGTTGTTTAACATGACTAAACACGTGTTACTAAAGTGTTACAAGTTCCAATTAATTCAGATGTTGTCAAGTTAATATTGAACGATATATTGTAACAGGTCTCTTAATAAATTGTGCAAAGTCTATGTGTGAGGGTCATACTAAAGGCATCAAGGACTGGATTAGGAGAAAGTCTACTCACAATTGTGATGATGATAGTGTCACTAAAGGTTTTTGGTTTAGCTGTTCAGGCCTTCACTTCACCATTTGACCTAGCTCTGGGGATTTTTGAACATTTGATCTGCTAGTGTACAACTAAACTTGAGCGATTGGTTTGACCCTTGCCCAAGCAGACACTTTTAATAAATCCATCCATTCACTTTCAAGTTTCATAGGGTACGATATATTTTACACGAAATTAAAAAATAATAAAGGAAGATGTTGTGGAATCAACACACTTTTCGTTCATTGCAACAATAAAATGTAATCTTAATAATGTAATGCTCAGTAAGGAGGAAAACAAAAGATGATGGACATATAACGTTGCTTCTACTTCAAAGCTAATATAAAATATAATCTTAATAATGTAATGCTCAGTAGGAGAAACAAAAATGATGACGGACATATAACGTTGTACACTAGTGTCAGAATATTTGTCTAATGAAAAATCAGGCATTTTTGGTATACAATGATTTACTCAGTCTGTCAGTCTGATCTTATCCAGCTCCCAAATATGAATTGTCATTTAGGCAAAAAATAATAATAAAAATTAAATTAAATAATAACAATAAAATAAAAATTTCAATGGGTATGATCTCACAATAGCAAACCTGTTGAAGTTGTGTCTGCTTAGGAATAGGCAGGGACCAGGCAAGCTTACCTAATCAAAAATTCCAGATGGCAGTATTTTTGGGGTATAAGCCTACTATTAGTATTACTAGTGTATCTGTGTGTTACTGCAACAAACTCACATGGGATATATAAGTTGCAGGTGTGTTGTGGCAATAGACAAAATTTGGTAGTGAGCTCCTTATAAAAGTAGTAATTTGGATTGTATCTAGCCTAGTCTTGAATAGGTCTATTGATAGTTACTTCCTTATACATACTGGTAGTGGGTTCCATTCCTTGTGAGGGTTCTTGGGAAAAAGGAACATTGTAGCAGTCCTTCTTTGTTGAAGGGTGGGTGAGCAGAATTATTGATGATTTCCTGATGGTTTGAGTTGGTGGTCCGGTGTGGAAGTAGCAGTTTATGATGAACAGTTTATACAGGGTGATAACCTGGAGATTGCTACGTTCCTCCAAGGATTTCCATTGTAATTTACTGATCATTCAGAAAACTACTCTTGACAGGGAATCACCACATACAAATCTAGTATGCCTAGTATTAGTACTATTAATACTATTAGTGAGTATTACCATGGAGGTATCTAACGTTGAGCCTACATGTAGGCCTAACAAAACTTAATAAAAATCGCTACTTGCTATGTGTGGTAATGACTGTGAACGCGACAATTATGTAATTGTTCAAAAAATAGTAGACTGTGAACGAAAGAGCGTTCGGACAAGTTGAACAGAAACAGGAGTTACAACATAACCCTTATCCCCAAGTACAAAATACCGATTGGTAATTATCGCTCCACGTCACCAGTGCAGTTGAGCCTACTACCTGCTGCGCGCAGTGCGAGTAAACGTAACAGACCGGACCGGGATTTTAGCAAGCCGTTTCTATGTATCCTGCGTGTTACCGAGTTTTCCTGCTGTTGCGGGTACACATCGATTTTCATTCATAATAACTGGAGGTCAGCGAGACCTTGCAGTCTGTATACTAGTGTACATAGTACAATCACTGATCTCTGTCGTAGCCACCAAATTCGATTCAGGCCTAACACCAAATTCGAGCTCAGCATCGAGTGCAATAGTATAAGCCAGGCAATTCGTGCGTGACGTCACTGTGATATTTCATATCCGCAAAGTTTAAGATGTATAGAATTCACTCCTGCATTTAGTCTTTATATTTTATTATTGGTCATTTATAGCATAGTTCTTATTTTACTTGCTCTATTTGATTTGAGATATTTTCTGCGAAGAATTAGGATTTCATGAGGACGATCAGGCTTATGATCGAAACGTCGATTATTGCCTCAGTTCTTTTCAGAACTAATTACTACTCAATAGATAATTTCACATGGTGTCACCGCAATTAGTCTTACTTATCCTCACACAAGCTACAAGTTCTACCATTTTCTATTCAATAGGTTAACATTGTTTTGATGAACAAATTGGTGACCATTATTCACAAATTAAATGTTATTTCATATTATTCGTTGGCTAAATTACTGGTGCTTCCCTAACCTAGGCCCGTTGCTTACACATAATCCTCCAAAAATCTTTCAGTGGTAAGCAAGCTGGCCAGCCACTACCATTTGTACGCAGATGACATGTGCACACAGTATGCCTTATCTGTGATACATGTACATGGCCCAGGGCCAGGGACCCTCCCTGCATGCATGGAGCAATAAGCAGTGCCCACTGACCCAGCACTGACACAATCACTACAGCAAACATGGATGTACATGTACCATGTGGAGGAAGAAACGAAATATGCTAACTCAATCCTCCAAAATCATTTTTGGACAGACAACATATTCACCATATGACCTCAATCCTCCATTTCATCAGTGTGAAATATAGTCTGATAACCTCAATCCTCCATAATCCATAAGCAAACCAATCATCACCCTCAATCCTTCAAAATCCCTTCACCATCACTGCAATTTCCACACTCAATCCTTCTTTGGCAAAGTTTAAAGTTAGTATTTTACTGACCCAGTCGTCCCCTGGCGAGCCATGGATCGGACCCACAATGCCTCCACGGTCAGGCTATTGACCTCAGGTTGAAACCTTACGGAATCATAGGAACATAAACGGCTGTTTCATGTGCTGCAATACTGCACGGTACTCAGTTACATTGAACTAAATCTGCAAACTTGCTGGCTGTTCTTGAACAATTGGAAGGAGTGTGGAGTTAAGCTAAATAAGGAAAACCGTTTGTTCCTTGAGCAGGTCTGAAATTCTAGGTCACACCATTAGTATGATAGAAACTTTTAAGAGTATTGTGTATGGTAACAATGAGAAATTGTTGTGTCGAAAACAACGCCTCAAAAAGCATGATGGTACAAAGCCCAAGGCAACCCTGGCAACATATACGACCCCGACTTGGGTAACGCTTACAACAGACGCACCGGCCTGTAGCAGGGCGGTGCTCACTCAGAAAGTGAAGAATGGTAAAGAAGTTACCGGTACCGTGCGGTTGAATGCTGAAAAGAAATTGTACGACGGAGAGAAAAATAATAAGCACTAGCTGGCGTTTGAACTGCGAAAGCAGAATGCTGCAGCACAGGTGCAGGAAATTTGAGTTATGTAAAGAACCATTGGGGGCAACTATCCGATTTTTCGTGGGGGCACCGAAGGGGCATTGGGCTGAGGGAACGTGCCCCCAGGCCCCAATGGCTACGCCGCTGCATCAGGCGTGGTAACGCTGCTAAAAATAGTTCTGACCGTCAATCTATAGGCCTATATGCCGCGCATCCTACGCTGGTCTGCGAGACTGATGAAGTATTATTATGACGTAAAGTTCAAACGTTCAAACGAGACCATGAAAACAAAGTAGCAGATGCACTTTCAAACCGCTTCTTGCTGAAGTTCATAGTTAAGTGATTCAGATGACACTATATTTGTCAAATTGTACAAAAAAGATATTGCATTGAGCACAGTGAAAGGATACATTCAAAAGGCTGACCAGACAAATTACGTCACATCAAATAAGAAATGGTCACAATGTTACAACCGTATTATGTTATTGAAGAAGATCTAACAATTTACGAGGATATGTTATAATGATATGATAAGTGCAGGTAGTTCACCTCAGGCTTTTCAGCTCACGAGAGCACCAAGGTATGACTTTTGTACTAAGCAAGGTTGCCATATTGTATGGATATTATAATATCCAAATCTAATACACTGATGTATATACAAATAATCCTTGGTCAATAAAATTGGTTCATTTTGCTTTAGTTATCTTTAAAAAGGTAAGAATATTATTTTATTGCGAGGGGAATGTGGTATATCTTGATGTATATACGTCAGTGATATGTGTACTGACAAATCATTCCCCTTTATTGGTGGAGTAGAGGTGGTGTTGGAGAGGTGGTGTGCAGTGGTGGGCACCTCTCCACCACCTCATCTCCACTACAAGAATGATTTGCTGCATGTTACTCCCTCTCACAAAATAACACTCCTCCTCACAAAAGTAGCTGAGGGCATGAGCGCGGAGGTGCATCTGGGCGCGCGCGTGACTCCTCACACAAGCCCACACAAGGAGGACCTCCTCCATTCCCTCCTCAATGAGACACACGTCTGGGCGCGCAAAATCAGTTTGTGTGGTGGAGAATACATAATACATACTATATACATATACATATATATACATATATATATATATCCTCCTCAATGCGAATTCCCTGGCGCGCGCGTTTGTGTGGTGGAGGGTAGTGCGCAAGCACAGCATGCATATTGATATTCGTCTGTCTTGGTCGTTTCTCATCAAATTGGAAATGTGCCAAATTGGGCATATAAGACACATGTAGTGTCTTAAAATAGAATGGACACATATGAGCGATGTTATTGCTTAGATTTAAAATGAAGCTATTCAAAGTATGATTTATTTAAATATAATTTTAACACCAACAACAATCTTTGACATCAATATATTTACAGATGGTTTTTTATAATGGTTTAAACTCATTGACTCATTGAGTCTACTCATTGATCTTTACTCGATGAATCTTTACTCATTGGTCATTAGGTCTACTCAATGACTGTGATCTCGTAGTCTTTACTCATTGAATCTTTACTCATTGAGTCATTGAGTCTCAATGACTCATTGAGTCTACTCGTGAGTCTTTTACTCATTGAATCTTTACTCATTGAGTCGTGAGTCTGCTCAAACTCAATGATCTACTCATCTTTACTCATTGAGTCATTGAGTCACTCATTGACTCATTGAGTCTCATTAGTCTTTGCTCATTGAATCTTTACTCATTGAGTCATTGGTCTGCTCAATGACTCAATGAATCTACTCGTGGTCTTTACTCATTGAATCTTTACTCATTGGCGATGCCTCAATGACTCAATGGAATCTACTCATCTTTACTCATTGGTCATTGGTCTACTCATTGACTCTTGAGTCTACTCAGTAGTCTTTACTCATTGAATCTTTACTCATTGAGTCATTGAGTCGACTCAATGACTCGTAGAATCTCTCATTGAGTCTTTACTCGTGAATCTTGCTCATTGAGTCATTGAGTCTGCTCAATGACTCATTGAGTCTACTCGATGATCTTTACTCATTAGTCTTTACTCATTGAGTCATTGGTCTGCTCAATGACTCAGTAAGAATCTCATCTTTACTCATTGAGTCGTTGGTCTCTCATTGACTCATTGAGTCTCTCGTGAGTCTTTGCTCATTGATCTTTACTCATTGAGTGTGAGTCTCTCAGTGACTCAGTAGATCTACTCATTGAGTCTTTGCTCGTTGAATCATTTCATTTGAGTCATTGGTCTCAATGACTCAGTGAGCTCTACTCATCTGTACTCATTGGGTCATTGAGTCTACTCATTGACTCATTGAGTCTCGTGATCTTTACTCATTGAATGTTTACTCATTGGTCGTTGAGTCTGACTCAATGACTCAATAGTCTACTCATTGAGTCTTTACTCATTGAATCTTTACTCATTGAGTCATTGAGTCTTTCAATGACTCAATGAGTAAGATACTCGATGATCTTTACTCATTTATATAGGCCTATATATAAACTATTTCTTCCGTTTCTTGTCAATCGAATTAAGCATCGAGATTCAACAGATATTATTTCTGTCAAACCCATACTTGCCACCAGTGCGGCAAAAGCTTTGAACGGATGTATAACTACGGAGGCATGCAGAACATCGCACATAATGAAGAAATCTAAATGAATGAAGTTGACGATGATTCTGAAATTAAAACATCAAGCTGACAATTTCTGACGTCGATAATTCTGAACCCGATTTTAAAAGCATAGATTTGAAGATTCGGAAATAGAAACGTGAAACAGGAATCTGCAGGATGAAGACGAATTTCGAGGAAGATGATTCAGAATCCGATACGGAGTGGAAGATGATTCAGAATCGATAAAATTGGAAAATGATTCAGAATCGATACCGGTGGAAAGATGATTCAGAATCCAATACGGAGTTGAATATGACGAATCATCGGAAGACGATAGTCTAGTTCTGAATTGAAGAACAATGCCACTTTCGAGACTGGTTGGAAGAGGCTGAGGTAACAGAAGAAGTGTGGTGTGAAAAATATGATACGTCAACGGGGGTATGAAGAGTGAAGATCAAGCCAAGAAAAGCCAATAAGAAAACCCTTTGGTGGTCAAGCGAATCTTTTCAGCAAATACAAAGGATTTTTGTCAAGTTACCTACATCTGAAAGATAATGACACTCATCAGGATATTGCGGAAGGTCTCGAAGAAAAAAAAGTAAATAAGGCATGAAGTAAACAAAAGCTTGAACAGATGCCTAAACTCCATACCAAATTTGACGGACTACTTCAACTAAATGAGGATGAAGAGAACGAGGAAGATTGATGATGAAGACCAGATGTTTCAGAAAAGACTACCGTAATAAAAATTTAAAAAATAATAATAATAATAATAATGTAATGTTTCGGTTATCAGGTGTGTTATTATTGTCAATATTATTTTTGAATTTTGCGGTAGTCTTTGGAAACATCGATCTTTATCAATCTTCTAGTCTCTTCATCATTGTGTCCGACAGCAGGCCTGGCGCCTGTTCGACTGTTCCATGCTGCTGTGCACAGCTGGGCTCTTCCGCAATATCTGATGAGTAGTATCTTTCGGATGGTAACGTTGCGCAGGCTGACGGGCCGGCGACTGAAATTTCTGTTAACACTAACGGCATTTCCCAGGCCCGCGTGCGCTCTGTTGCCTCTTGCCCTGTGCCGATCCCGAAACAGCTCAATTCTTCATCGTCTTCGTGTTCGTCATATTCAACACTCCGTGATACGAATCATCTTCCCGTATTCGAGATTAATCATCTTCCGCCTCATTGTCCGGACCTGAATCATCACTGCCGTGTCCGGATTGCCAGATCAAATCGCTGTCGAGTAATGGTCATCCTGGTGGAACCTGCTCTGTTCAGTGGCCAGGCTCAGCCAACAAAATCGGTTCAAAGTCGACGTCGAGCATTTCGAGATCGTCGTCGGCTTCGTTGGGCACAGATTTTGTGGTGCCGTGGTGCGCCGCTCCGGCGGGTTCCGTGGATTGCTTTTGCCGCTGGTGGCGTGGTTGTTTGGCAAGCGTTCGTGAGATATGCGATGTGGTCGACGAAACGGGCGGTTATCTATATCGGGCCTGTGGGCGGTGAACTCGATGAGCTCGTTGGTCGTTGGTGGACTCCGGCGTGATGGTCGTGAGGGCTCGGCGGTCGGGCTCGTGGTGGTCGGGCTCTGTGACTCGGTGATGGTTCGTGGTGGTGGACTCCGGTGACAGTGGTTCAGTGGTGGGCTCGTGAGGCTGGAACTCGTGGGTCGTTGGTGGACTCAGTATTTCCAATAATTCAGTAAGGCGTAAACAGACTCCAGCCAGGTCGTGGTGAACTCAGTCAGTGACAGATGATGAATGTGGGTCGTTGGTGGACTCGGCATTCAGTGATGAACTCAGTGGTGAACTCGTGAGTCGTTGGTGACCGGTGGTCAGTGAATGAAGACTCAATGATGAACTCGACGGTGTTGAGGTCGACCTCAATGTTTCGTGAGACGATGAACTCAGTGAGCAGACTCCGGTGGTCGTGGTGAACTCAATGACTCGGTGGACGGTGGTCGCGGTCGGTGAACTCGGTGGTCAGTGGTGGGCTCAGTGGTGAGACTCGTGAGGTCGTTGGTGTGAACTCGGCTGTTTTCAATGAGCTGGGCCGGTGAGCGTGGTGGGCTCAGCGGGTCGGCGGTGGTGGCGACTCAATGGTAGATGACCAGACATTGAGGTCTGGTGGATAATAACTCAGCAATGGTCAGCAAGGCTCGTGAGCGGGCTCAATGAGTCGTGGTGAACCCAGCTTTCAATGGTGTTCAAGGCTTCAATGGCTGGAGCCATTGAGTGTTGGTGGAGCCAGCTCAATGTGGGCCAATGATAAGGCTCAGTGAGTGAACTCAGTAGTCGATTTCATAATATAAGCAATCTGTGCATATTGATGTCCGGTATTGATCGTTAAGTATGTTAACAAATCATCATTTAAATAACAATAACGTCGGCTCTGATCCGTTGACCAGGCGCACCGCTGCGCTCAGTTGGCATTCCAGTGATGAACGACCAGACGGGCAGTGTCGGCTGCGCCGCAGGCAGCGCGCGCCAGGCTCCATTGATATATATCGTATGTGCTGTGTGTATGTGTGTGTTCTCCACTGGCTTGTTGACGCATCGCCAAATCTGTGAGGAGGGTGGTCTGCACAGTGTTTTGCGCGCGCGCCCAGGCGCGTTTCTGCCTGTGAGGGAGAATGTGACTGTGGAGGGTAATATGCAGCAAATCATTCCCCTTTGTGGTGGAATGAGGTGGTGGAGGTGGCCACCACCTCTCCACCACAAGGGGAATGATTTGCATACTGCTTACGTCCTCCACATTACACATAATAATAATAATGTATTGGACTTATGCAGGGGTGTCCCAGAAAAAAGGTAATTCTGACAATAAGGGTTAATTTGACAAAGATACGCTTTTATGGCTATTAATCATGTTTACTCTTAGCCAAATCGAGTCAGGCTTTATAACTTCAAATGGAGTCCAGCAACTATGTCAAAAATAGCTCCATTTTAGTAGTCAAAGTACTCCGTTAAAGCGTCTCCATTTATACTTTTCAGAGTCATAGCTCTCTTCACTTTATTGAGGTCATTGCTTTCAGTGAGGGCCAGGGGTTTGAGGTTTTCCCTTTTCTTTTCTTTGTTTTTTATGGCATATGAGGATTTAAGGCCTAATACTTTCACTAACATTGAAATCTGCTGGGTTTCTCCTGATAAGCGCTTAAATTTCTCTTGTCATCTGTTGAAAATGGAATCAATAATTGAGGCTGGACAACCTTAACAACCTTAACAAAACTGGGTGCAGTTTTGCCCGACCATAAATGAGTACTAGGTACATGTAACTAACGTTGATAGCTCTATTCGGATGTTTCTAATGATTTGGTAATGATTTTGAAACCTAACTTACAAAAACTTCCAGTAACTTAGAATCCCTTAAATGTATCCCACCTGATTTAGAAAGCATGAACGACGACAAGACATGCAAGATGGCGCCATAGCATAACTACATGGACTGAAGACCAGCAGCTGCATCGTCTCATTGTTGTAGAGTCGGTGACCAGACTAATGGGTAACAACGCGCTTTACGGAGGGGAGTCAAATTGACTCTGCTCAGAGTCCAGTCTCTACTCTTTGTGAGAGTAAGATTGCCGTTTACCCTGTTTGAAGAGTCATTTGACCTCCTGATTTGACTATGAGTGTACCCATAAAAGTAGGAGCAAAAATGCTTTCAATGATTGCATTCCTCTGGTCATGCATCATCATTGATCACCATTATTTGGAAAATGCGCAGTGAAAACCCTTTTGGGACAGTTCATGCATGGTCAGACATGAGCAGCACATTCAGATATATATGTTGAAATCTAACCGTTTGAGAAAGCATGTGATAAGTACAAGATGTTTATCAATTGGTGATATTTGTCGAGTACTGAATTATGCCAACACTTTCACGTACCTAATCTCCTCTTTCGATGCAAAGTCCACAACGGCGGCGCATGTCAGCCACAGCTCGTCTCACCATTGCAGGATCATCACATAAGTTTCGACCTCATGTTGAATACGGGCTTACCAAATCCTGAAGGTTACGTGAGGTGGACTGGTAGACACTTTGTTCTTCAAATACCCCCCACAGAAAAAGTCACAAGGAGTGAAATCCGGTGACCTGTATGGCCGTATTCCACAACATGTCTGACCATGAACTGTCCCCAAAAGGGTTTTCTAGAGAGCATTTTCGTAAGCTAGACCGCTCGGCCTGACATGACTCCACGACCTCCATGTCACGGATACAGGTCTGTTATCAACTGGGTATAAAATGATATCGCCCTCTGCAGGGGTGGAACTTTTTCATGCTCGCTTGATGAAAACTTCAATTATTGCATTGACAAATTTGAGGGGTTCCAAAAATCCCGCTGACATCCAGTCATTTCAAAAACATTTTTCATACACTCTGAATACAAAGGGCATGGGTTTCATACAGGTAATTAATACAAGAGGCATGGGTTTTCACTGAGTGATTAATACAAGAGGCATGGAGTTTTCACTGAGTGATTAATACAAAAGAGCAAGTTTCTTTAATTGATTAGTAAAGAGACATGATTTTCTGGTGATTAATACAAAGGAGCATGGGTTTTCTACTGGTGATTAATACAAAAGAGGCATGAAGTTTTCACTGGTGATTGTACAAAGGGCAAAGAAGTTTTCACTGAGTAATTATGCAAAGAGGCATGGAGTTTTCACTGAGTGATTAATACAAAAGAGGCATGGAGGCATGAAGTTTTTCACAGTGATTTTAATACAAGAGGCATGAAGTTTCTGCTGGTGATTAATGCAAAGCAGAAGTTTTCACTGAGTGATTAATACAAAGAGGCATGGGTTTCACTGAGTGTGATTATTGTGCAAAGAGGCATGAAGTTTCACTGGTGATTAATACCAAGAGGCATGAAGTTTCACTGAGTGATTAATACAAAGGGCATGGAGTTTTCACTGAGTGATTAATACAAGAGGCATGATTTTCATGAGTGATTACAATGCAAAGGGCATGAAGTTTTCACTACAGAGTGATTAATACAAAGAGGCATGAAGTTTTCATTCGAGTGATTTTAATACAAAGAGTAAACATGAAAGTTTTCACTGGGTGATTAATACAAAAGAGGCATGAAGTTTTCACTGAGTGATTAATACAAAGAGGCATGGAGTTTTCTTGAGTGATTAATACAAAGAGGCATGCTGAAGTTTTCTACTGAGTGATTAATGCAAAGAGGCATGAAGTTTTCACTGAGTGATTAATACAAAGAAGGCATGAAGTTTTCACTGAGTGATTTTAATACAAAGAGGCATGAAGTTTTCCTGGGTGATTACATACATAAAGAGGCATGAAGTTTTCACTGAGTGATTTTTAATACAAGAGGCATGAAGTTTTCACTCGAGTGTAGTGATTAATGCAAAGAGGCATGGAGTTTTCACTGAGTGAGTGGAGTATATGTGTCATCATGGTGTATACACCTTTCTTGACAGTTATGACGTTTGCGACTGAACCAGATTCTGACGGAAATAAAAGTCAGGAGATACTCCCGTGAAATATCTGTCGAACTGTTTATTTTTGCAATCTCAGTGACAGCAATTATAAGATTATAAGATGATTATATAAGATGATTAAAACGTTCCTTCCTCCACATATGATGTAACAAAACTGACCTCGAGACTCGGTCATTTACTTACGTACAGATAAATAACAGAGGATGGCCGTTTAGCCATTTAAAGTAATTCCTAAACGCGTTTATATTTGCTAAACATGTGGAAGAAATGGGTACAATTAAGTGTTTAGAAGTGTGTTTAAATTATAAAGACCATTTTACCGAGTGATAAGCACACCTATTAATGATGTGCATGGACAATAGGGACCACGAGACGTACTTTGCTCGCGATTGATGACCTGTAGCCTCGCTGTGTTTTGCAGAATGGAGTTTGCAGTATGGACACCACAATGTGGGTCTACCTCTCTAGTACAGTATTTTTTATGGTGATTTCATCAACATTCGGTGATATTTGGTACAAACACTGCTACAATTTTATTAATATAAATTTGTATATATTGACGGTTGCCATATTCCTTCTCGTGGTTATATTGAACTTAGGAACCTGGCTCGCGTAGTAAGTTTCAGGGCGGAGGAATTGTCTTTGATATGATTGCGTGTGATTCGGTCTCTCGCTCGACCATCAACAAAGGTTTTTAACTTGTTATCGACATTTTCACTGAAGGTTAACTCTTAGGGTCACTTCTGTTAACCTTAGTATGTGGTTTGTGCTCAACACCTGATGTTATCCGCAGTACCATCCAAAATCTACCAAATCATTTTCGTGACAACCACAACAAGGTGAGTCTAAATCGCGTATGGAAAATCGGTAAACTATCAGTGAAATATCATAGCTTCGCTCTTGTTGGGGACACGGATTTGGACGAAAAACAATAGCATCGAACGATGCAACATTGGTTAAAGTCGTTTCTAATGTTTATGTCGTTTGAACAAAATATATAGGCCACCCTGCAATATAGGGGAGGTTAATTGCATAATTTATTTACAATTTATATATTATGATTTGGTGTAAACCTATAAGGGACGTCAACGCAAGGTTAATTATTATTGAAAGGGTTGATTATTAATCTTTTTGGCCAAAACAAAGAAGTTCTCCGGGTTTGTTGGTCTCGGACCTGCGCGCCGGCATTTAATTTTCCTTTTTTTTATTTTGCTATGAGGCGATGTCCAATTGCAGCCAAAAGGTGCTGGATCGATTAGATTCTGCCACGTGCTGTTTAAAGAAGTGTAAAAGTGTAAGTGTAAACAGATATGTTTTGAGTCGCTGCTGAAAGAGAGAGATATTTTGTATTTCCCTGAGGTCTTCTGGTAGGAAGTTCCACAGCCTAGGTGCGATACAGGAAAATGCCCTGTCCCCGTAACGTAACTGGCTAAGCGAGTCCAGGGAACAAAGAGCATGTTGTTGGTTGACCTTAAACCTGAATGCAGCAGTGCAGAGATCAACATGTTCTGAATATGAGAGTGGGTGGCAAAACAATAGTGCCTTGAATGTTACAAGGATTATTTTGAAACGAATACGCTTCTGATTGGTGGTAGCCAGTGAAGTTTGTACAGGATGGGAGTTATATGATTTGATAATCTTGGTACCTTAAGAGACGCGTTGCAACGTTTACATGCTGATTGTAAACGACGCCGTGTGTATCTTGAGGAAGACCAACAAGCAAGCTAGCCAACTATTACATTTACAAAAGTCTAAAGTCTAGAGGTGAAGAGTGAAAGCGTGGATGAAATGGCACTCTGCTGCCCTATTACTGCATTTGTGTGCAATGCCATACCACATTACTCAGCAGAGTAATCAGCAAGATAACACTGACGTTTTGGCATCCACAGAAATACCCTAATAACTTCAGACATAATTTATTGTTTCTCCATAAGGATAAAAACCATATAATAGTTACACTCTAATTGGGAAAAAATTCTATCCGAAAAAAGAACTTTACAATATTGAGCCTAAACATATCCCTTATTACTAACAAATAAGAACTTTCACTCTATAAATTAAGAATTTTTGCCAATGAAGACACCCTGGTCTTAGTCTGATTAAGAAACTACGTTATATTGGAATTGCGTACCGTTATGTCTAGAAGGTGATATCACAAAAGGTTTCATATGAAGACGGACGGAGATCTGAAAGTTGCCTGCTGTGAGTAAGTGATACATATAATGACAAGCATCCGGCGTAACACAGGCTTTGATTTATAGCAGGGGTTGCTTTGCAAGGTCCAAATCATAGAGGAAGGTCCTTTCTCTATGGTCGGAAATGATTACAACCGCTGGACCTCAACATTTTGTTTTAAGTGAGGGAAATGTGTGTCCTATAATTGGGTTTGCGGCAGGAATCCAGGGTGTCCCTAGGTCTGGGACTGAAAAATGAATTTGCCAGTTACCTTCTGGAGGGACTTAATCTATTATGTTTTCTACTTGCAAAAAAATTATTAGTTAGCAAAAGAAGTATGATAGCCTCCTGCTGATATGCTTAGTGTTAGTTTTCAAGCAATTTTCATGTTGGCAATTGGAAAAGCTTAACCTCGTTCGATAAGCCGCTTCTACGACTGTTTAACTGACATGGCCTGAAAATGAAACTAAATGTTTCCGTGTTTTTCAACACACTGAGTAAAATAATTAAGCTAACCGGATAGTTTTTAAACAGCCAAATTTGTGCATGTTGCGCGTCATTTCAATAATAATAATAATGTGTGGATTTATACCCATCCACCAACCAAGTGTGGTGCCTACATACATATCCCGCTCATAAGGCTCATAAGGCTCATAAATCAGTCTGAGGCTAGCCCAATTGCTACTTGCCATGACAGAGCAAAACCAACTCTGCCTTCACAGGTACCTATTTAACCCCGTGGAGAGAAGCAATTATGATTAAGTGCCTGCTCTGGGCGATGACAAGTGTCATGGCCGTGATTCGAACCCACATTCTGTTGCTAACACCAGAACTTGAATCCGGTAAGCTAGACCGCTCGGCCACGACAACAAAAGAACTAACGACCGGAACCGTCATCAAAGAGGCATTTTCTCTTTATATTATGTTTTTTGGGTACATATTTCATAGTTTTATAACATCACCTGGTCACCCCGGTTTAAAGGGCTATGGAAACATAACGCCTATTATTTGGGTATTTATTGCACCTAAAAATATTTCATATATATATGAATTCGGGGTGAAATTGGAGGTAGAGTATCTATATCAATTATCAAAAAAAGCTTCGTGTAATAACATGGGGTCTTTGAGTTGCTACAAGTACGTGTGGTAGCAATTGTCAAACAGTCATACCAGTATTTTGTGGACCAGGCACATTTATTTCAAATGTTTACCACATAAAGCGCTTAAAAACGAGTACTAAAGCTACCGTTTCAGCCAAGTCTGTCATGTTTAATTTTCATATTTTTTCAACAAGCATATAAATGGATTGAGACCCTTCTTATGGTACCGAAAACTGGCTGACTCATGGACTACAGTGCTTATGAAAAAGAAATAGGTGTAATGTTAGTAATATAGATACAAGAATAACATAAAAAATGAGGGGGAAATGAAATACCTATTCTCCCCGTTACACAGGGGTTCGGGACGAGATCGTAGCGAGTCGGGGTGACACCCTCAATAATTGAAACACATCAAAATTGAAGCATCGAAATAGGAATGAGGGTTGTTCAGAACAAATTGAGAGAAATATGGCTGTTCGAGGGAGAACCATGGGGACTACAGGATATGGTTCAGGAGAACCATAGGACTTCACGGGATATGGTAGTCAGTGGAGGAACCATGGGGGACTTCACGAGGTTATTCATCAACGTTTCGATTAGCCTGCCTAATCTTCTCGTCAGGAGACGGATGAAGGGTTTGCAGATGCAGCTCTTTAAGTAGTATTTCGCTGGACAAGATTATGTGACGAGGAAAACAGGTTCGTGGATGGTTTCAAGTAAATAGACGCCCAAAGGCAAATAATAAGTGTTTGACAGATTGATCAGACGAATAAACACAAGGTAATATAACTATATTGCATTTAAATGTTACTAATCTATATGGATGGAGCCATAATCAAAATATTTGAGCATGTACTAGTAACAGGATTGTAATGGCCAATCAACGCCGTGTCCATGAACATCTGCTCCAGACTACTACAAGATTAGCGATGTGACCTTTTGTAGTCTATCCTATGACACAGTGGTTTCGTGGATTGGCCCACTAGCTCTATACCCTAGTTTGGCTATTGTTCACCTATGCTTTTATAACAAAAAATTAAAAAAATAAAAATAAATACAAATAAAATCGGCGACAACAAATACCAGCATGAATTGTGGAAAATATTCGCGCCCACCAAATCCGGGACACGTCTGAGTCTTTACCAAGACATTTATGATGAAATAATGTTACATACCCAGGGTGGGGACTAATAGTAGTAATCCCACATTGATGCGTTTCTGATAAATGGAAAACAAAGAACACTTCCATCAATCATTGTGTTCCTTCTTAAGAGTCTTATTCAAAGATGCTTATATAAAACAACTCAATCCGTTTCATATCTACAAAATATCTAATTTTACTCTAGCTTTAAATATCAAGCTATTATATCTGCTGCTTAACTTTGACTGAGGAAAAAATAATAATTCACTATGTTACTGTACTCTCTGCTATGATACTGTTCCTGGAAAAAATCAACACTATATCGATGATAATCGAATTCCGATTTCACTGAGCAACTGCAAAACCAATATATTCATTTACTACACTCAGCATACCTAGCGGGTGTGCGTGTGTCCCTGAGTTAGGCATCATGTCACCCATTATCATCGGTCACTGACCCTCCCCAGCCTGGATGGACCCTAATAGCCCATTGACTGCTGGGTTTATGGTAGAAACCATCTGGATTTGGTCATAAAACTGGTCAATGGAACGTTCCCACAACAAGTAGTGATAGGTGCAACCCATTTATGTACACACAGTGTATAGAGTATATGTTCACATAGTACACTATACATGTAAAGTTAAAGTTGCTGTTACATTAATAGTGCTTCACTGTAGAACAGAATGATATTTAAGTATTTTTATATCGTTGGTTCCTGTTCTTTACTCTTTAGACAACTTTTAAACTTGCTCTATAAAATGATTGTATCTTCTCTTCCTATACAATAATGCAAACTAATTCTAGTAATTATGAACTCTCATGAACAGCAGGGGACTGTCCATATTTATAATAGAATAGTAACGAAATGTAATAAATTTATAATGAATAACTTAAGGAAATATAATATTTATAATGATAGAAATGTAATATTTATAGTGAACCTTAAAAATGTAATATATTTATAATGAATAGCAAAATGTATGTTTATAATAGATAGCAAGGAAATATAATATTTATAATGGATGGCAAGGAAATGTAATATTTATAATGAAGTCTTTAGTTGAAATTATTAATAAGGAAGATTGTTTTATTTCCTAATGTCTTAGGAAATAAAGGAATTGTAAACTAAACTTCCATAGCTTTCTAAAATTAATCTTCAACATCATTTAAATATACACAGAGTAACTATAATTTATTCGTCATAAAGATGAAATTCAACTGATAAAGAATAATGAAAAATTAAACATACCTGATAAATGAAAACAAAGACTAACTTCTCAATGTTGTGTTCACATGTGAGTCTTATTCAAGAATGCTCACATGAGGGCAACACAAACATCCCTGAGATACCATAGGGTCTGTTGAATTGTTGGCAAGAGTTGGACTAGTCCTAATCAAAACAAATTGGGGGGCTGAAACATTTCTGACTTTGTAGAGGAGAGGAAGAATGCAGAACCCTACATAAATATAAATAACTGGATTGGTGTTCTTTATGACTTTGTTTATTTAAGATGAAAATCAATTCGCATTGCACACTATGAACACAGCACAATGAACATATAGTATTCACAAAACGGCTATTAGCAGTACATTGGCAAATTCAACTTTATTCTAAACGCTACCCGACCGCCTTTTCAAAACAATTGTTTTGTCTTGATTCTAAACAATATCACTTTTCATATGTTCAGAGATTATTGAAAAGTAGGTTATCATATCATGCCTACTGATACCAAGAATGGGTGGATTAGCCCAATCAACCATCAAAGCGATGCACGTGGCGTCAGGGAGCTGATCTGAAGCTAAGTCCGCATTGTCCTCAATCAAATGTGTGATTTATTCTATCTTAAAGCAAGGGGTGCGTTTTCCATACCCTAACCAGAAAACTTGTTTCTGACTTCATATTCTTGATAGAAATAGGACGGCATAGCTCCGCGAAAATGCGAACATAGCAAAAAATTTTTTTTCAATTGCGGTACTTTTTTCAATCGTCAACGTTTCTCAAAATATACAGTTGTAATTCCATTTTCCAAAATAGAACTTAGGCTACTCGTGAGCGCTAGTCAATAGCTTGGAATATATACTGGTATACGAACAATCATTTCATAATGTTTTAACAAATAATTAACAAAACTTCTTCGCGCTTTTGGCAATTCGCCATCTTGAAAACCAAGCATGGCCGATCAAAAACTTCGGTTCTGTTTGGTCAGAACAATGACGTCATCGCTGCTCAACCGAACTCATAGAAAACTCAATGCCAAAGCCCAAACACGTTTCTGGTGCAGTCGCGAAAACGCGCCCTGCGCATAGACTAATCCGTCTACCAGTTCTTGGGCGCCGCCGTAACTCGGTGTGGTGGTACCAACATTCTGCGTCAAACGTTAGATTTTTCTACGCAGTGTGTGGTGCTCTCTCTTGACCAATCTGGAGCACTATAGTATCCCAGGGTATGTAACGGACATGCGCAGATTCTTTGTAAGGTGTGGACATCCCCAAGGGTGCTGCTAAATAAACTTCCATGATAAACGGTGTTAACACAAAATATTCAAAAATCTTTAAAAAATACTTAAGTCCCACAGTTTTAAAACCAAAAGAAAAAGCTTGATGATCGATATATAACCTTTTATTTTCTTCTCTGTTGCTGTCTAAAGTCAGGTTCAGGAAGTTATCCTCATCCCAATGAAACCACCTCTACAGTAGTGAAAACGTCCACACTGAAAAACAGCCATTTGGAAAAAGGCCTTACGCTTGAAATCAAATTAGGACCACTTTCAGGGCCTAGTGTGTCCAAAATACCAAAGTTGAAGCCAATGACCCCCAGGTTATGATATTGGGCCATTTACACAATCCATCAATGTATGGGCACTCAAATCTTTGTTATGATAAACGGCTTGGCGCATGAATTCCTCACTATTTGTGGGGTGCACCCCCCAACATGACATAACGGGCTCCGTTTAAAAATGGCGCATACGATGGATTGGGTACGTTTCTTTGGGTGAACCATGCAATTTCAACTCCTCTTGATCAATAACCTGAATACGGGGTTGTAAATGTTTAACATCATGTTGGCATCTATACTTAACACAAATGTTGCTTTTGGACGAGTGTTTGTTAATACATATGTGACCACATAATGTTCTTATATGTCATGTTGTAATAGGAGTCGATGAAATTTTCTTGAACAATGTATTCGCTGTCTCCTTGACAATCCGTTCGTCAATCTCGGGTCTTCTGTCTGATAATCAGATACGTTGTTAGTGTCCTGTGGCCGTGGACTTCCGTAACGCCTTATGTTCGCCAGTCTGCTGTCGATCCAATTTCTCATTTGGGCGACATTGCAGAGTGGAGGAAATCTCGCGATGTTTTGGATCGTTCTCACTGGTGCATGCACGCATGCTGATTTGACAAAGTAAATTCAAATGGTGTGGGTTTATATAATCATCGCTGTACAATGGGCCAACAGTTGTGTTTACCTTGCAGCTCGACAGAATTGAAGTAAATCCATTGTTTGGTGCTAGTTTAGTGAAATACGTTTGAAGACCTGCAAACTACTCTTGTTTCCACGTACTGATTTGACCAGTCGAGTAATACATTTGGATATATCAACCACTTGTGTGAGCACTTTATATCTAACATGAGCCCTTGTTTCTGTTATCACTGATACTACTAATCCCCATTGCGATGGAGTGTTTCTATTTATTTTTTGCATAATCTTTTGGTCATCGTTGTTCCACTTCCGTTTTCCACAGGCGACCGAAAAAAAAATCAGTTTTCTTCGTTTCATTCGTATATATAATTCCTGAAAGATAATTCGAGGGCCTCCTGCAAATCCCTTGAGAGGGCGGCCCTTGGTTGTACCCAGCGGGCTTGTCAAATGTTTCATGGTTGCAAAAAAAGAAGAAAAGAAAAGAAGAGCAGCAAAGAAAGAAGGGGAAGAGAAAACGGTATAAAGTTGACAAACTTTGGAGATCCTCCATTTTAGGATTTTGGGAAAAATACAATACAACACCCTGATGAAAAATCTCTGGCTATGCGCATGACCATGGCCTGCCAGAGCTTGTCAGATGTTTTGTTACCAAAAATAAAATAAATAAAAATAAAATAAAAGAAAAAGAAAGAAGAAGTGAGAAGAAAACGGTACATAAAGTTGCCCCGACTTTGGAGATCCTCCATTTTGGATTTTGGGAAAAATACAATACAACATTTTGATGAAAAATCTGGCTGGCACATGACCAAAGCATGTACATATTGTCCCGTCATAGTTGCACACAACTCATTGGTATCTGTACAATGTGTTCAACCACAGAGATAGTGGTGTTGTCTATTGAATAACCACAGACAATAGCGTTGTGCAAATTGTTCCTCATGTAATAACAACACTCCAACAACACCAATCTATCCATGAACACCAGCACAACAAGTTGCTGCCTTGGTGTTCATAGTGGGTGATTGGTAACTGCGTGAGTAGATGTTTTTAATTACACATGGTGTACCCAAAAGAACATTTTCACAATAAGTAAAACAACAAAGAAAACTCGCGTTTGGGGCCCGCACGAAATTTTAAAAGTACATGAATCAGGCCCCTTGATACGAAAACAATCATCGTCACTCTGATTGGTTAAATCTGCGTCGTGCGTTGCACGCTGGCTACAATCAGATCGCCTGAACTGTATTGGACAAATTATGAATAAATGTTAATAATGTATTTTGCAGGAAAACATTGAAGCTCGACAAAAATCCTACCAGATATTCTGATGATTGGCCACTATTGTTCGAATCAACAAGATTGCAAAGAGTGCTGACCTGAAGTGTCAGATACGTAAGTGAAATAAGGGAGGGACATTGGAATGCAGGGCTCAAAAACGGGCATGCTGCGTCTCCTGTGTGTAAATGTACCGCCACCTTTCATGATTATAGGTATGCCCATGTTTTTTAATGCACTTTGTTGGCATTACCCCCCTTGTACCCTTGATTCGCCCCTGGAGGAAGGAATTCTGAAATAAAGACATTCATTTCAATGAAGTCTTCGATCTTCAACCTTGTGTTAATTACTATTGTCCCCATCCATTTATGAATCATCGTCTTGTCTAAAATTCAACAGTTAAAAAGTCTGTATACTTCTCTTCCTCTTTCGGTGCCTCGTTAGGTCGCCACAGCGGATCATGATCCATATATTTGGATGGCATAGGTTTTACGCCGGATGCCCTTCCTGACGCCTCCTCCCATTTCAGTATCCGGGCTTGGGACTGGCACTAAGCATGCACTGGCTTGTACAACCCCAGTGGCTGGGTCTAATTCAAGCCCTCGCCCAGCAGTGTAATGGTAAAGTATCTTCTCCAAGGACACACTTGCACGCGGCAGGATTCGAACCCACACTCTGACTCAGCCATCAGAACACACAAATCCGATGAGTTAAAGTCTGTATACAAGTTTGGTAAAATATCTGTGAACGTATCCATACTTCAACAACGGTAGCAGTCAAACCTTTTATAGGGGCGATATGTAATCATTCACAAACATTACTGCAAGCCGCAGGGATTAACCTTTTCAAGGCCTCCATTGTTTCATGTGGGTTCCCGTTTTGCCACAGATTTTTTGTTCTCATGTCCGTGGAGAGAATGGTGGCAAAATTGGAGCCAGCAGGGACATGGGTCCTTTTAATATCCATGTTTTTAGTTGTATCCACTATGTGCTTAAATCGTTCTTTGTGTCTTTATGTCTTCTGTTCTTTATTGTGATGTAATGTTTGGTTGGTTTTGTCTTTTGTGCTTAAAGGACCCCATTAGAAATAAGTCGCAAGACTTTTATGGGCTGTCCTGATATTACCGCCTTCATGTGCAATTTAAATTTATATATGTTTTTATTTGCTTATTTAATGTGTGTTTTTATAATTTATTTTGAATGGTGATATCAAATAAAACATGAACATAAATTGATAAAATACCACCTCATATTAGACTGATTCAAGTGAATTGTTTACCGTATGCCAAATGCCATTTTGCGTTTTTGACCTCCGTATTAAAGGGGTAATATCGTCACAATCAGAGCAGACTCCATTTTGCCAATACGTGGTACATGTATACGCCATATGATGCTCGATACGCGGCAGAGTGCACCCCCTCCTATTGTGTCTTCATTGTGTTCCAGGAATCTTGGGAATTATTTAGAGGATTTCGGGGGGGGGGGGTCCGTTAACAATAGAACAAAACAGTGAGTTAGTGTATAGGGACATTGGGGGAACTCTGCCGCATATCAAGCACGTACGCGTTCATTGGCACCAGACCAAATTTCACATACACAAAGTAATATGAACAACTTGCGCGCATTTGCTCTTTGACTTCCCCAACGCAGCCTACAACACGGGAAATGTGCCACTAAATGATGCAACATTAACAAACTTTCCTTTGTATTTGAAATGTAGTTGACTGTTTCTAACCCCCTCGCCCGGCATTTTAAAGTGTAACATTTTCCCCTCAGAATGATTATCTTTTCAAACTTAGTACACTTGGGAAAATAGGCTTTTTGTTTTTAAAAGGGAGTAAATGCTAAAAATCTGCATTTCCTATGGAGGTCAACACGAATTTGACTGTTTTTCCTGATGGTTTGCTCAATAAATGGAATGTCAAAGCAGATTGCGTAATGTTACAGATTTACCTCGCACGGCAGAAGAATCCGTAGAAAATTCTCTTTCCATTCATGTAAGAAGGATTTTGATTAGCCAAGAGGAAAGAGGGGCTTTTTCATGTCCAATCATTGAACGTCTCTCTTCTTCGAGTAGTGACCTTGATAATTTATGCAAGGATCTCCATAGTCTGGTTTCACATGCACTCACTTATGCACGTAAAGTGTGATGGTTGCAGTGGGTACTAGATTGTGCCACAAGAAACGTAGGAGACTCGTTTCTCTGAAGTCCACAATCATTAGATTTTGACAACGATTTCTCACATCAACAAAGGAAAAATAGTTGTAGAATATATTTATAGGTAGGTTTTCTTAAGTCCATATTTAAAATCCCCACTTTTAAAGCAAATTGAGCCAACTTCGATTTAAAAAAAAAACAAGTTTGATGTACTTGCTGATCGGATCACACCATTACTTTTTTGGGCCATCTTTACTTTGATTTTGTGGAAGAATGTGAATAACTAAAGTTGCTGAAGTTGAACATTTTAAAACTCTGAAATCTTGAGTTGTAGTTTGTATTGATGTGCATGTACATGTACTTATTAATTATATTGTGCGTACCAATACTTTCTCACATCCACCGCCATCCCCATTATATGAAATGGTCTAGTCCACTGACCTATTGTTTTCAATAAACATCCGTGTTATGTGCACTCATTAGTATAGGGTCATGTGCGTCCTTCTGGCCCGTTCCACAGAGCATCTTATCTTTTCTGCGCGAAATCCGGTCAAAGTTCTTCATAGCGGGCGGCGGGGGTGGCTAAGAGAGGCCTCACAAATCGAGCAAACGTTCATCATACCCTGTATGTGAAAAAAGTCGTTTAAAACACAGCACGGCAGAATTCCAATCGATCCAGAAATTTTGGCTGCAATTGGACATCGTGCTTTCATCTCAGATCAAGAAAACAAATTTTTTTCGAATTTACACAAAGTTGCCATGCGTCAACTTTGTGAAAAACGAACTTTAGACAAAAAAAAGTCCCCGGTTTCTGGTCTCTGCGCTCGTCGCCTCAGACCCGCGCATCGACATTATTACTTTTCTTGTTTTTGTTTTTTGTTTTTGTTTTATTTGTTTGTTTGGTTTTTGGGGGTTGGTTTTTGGTTTTTTTTCTGCTATGAAACGATGCGTATCACATGTTTATCTGTTGGCAAAAAAAAAAAAAAAAAAAAAACCAAACAAACAAACACCCCAACACCCCAACAAAAACAAAAATAGAACTGCACCGATTTTGAAGCTGACCTATGACCAGAAACTGGAGACTGTTTTTGTGATGAAACTTTTACAGTTTAGTTTAAAGAAATATTTCTTGAAAACTGTATATAATTATTTGAAATGAACGTACGTTACCAAATATCAATGTCACGTTTATTTGTTTAAGTGGTTTCCTTACCTCTTATAAAACTGAAATTCTATTATTCTTTCATGATTTTTGCTCAGCCTTTGATGATACATTTTTTTAATGTGTTTTCCTTTCCATTAATCTCAAACTGAAATTCTTTCATATATATCTCTCTCAGCTTTTGACAATGAATTTTGATTGGTTCCCTCTATGTATTATAATGAGAGGGAAAAATTTCTGCCAGATCATTGTAGCCAAACAAAGAGACCAGTTAACTAGGGAATTAATCCCCCCAAACCTACGTGCCCATCCGAAGGACGAAGCAATTATGGTTATACCTTATTTGCTCAAGGACACAAGTGTCACGCCCGGGGATCGAACTCACACCCTGCTGCTGGCAACACCAGAACTTTAGTTCGGTGCGCTAGACCGCTCGGCCACGACACTCCAATAAATGCAAAGCAATTGTTATTGGCCTTACGTTTCGAACCTAGCATGTTCTTTATCAAAGGCAAAATGGGACGAAATACAAACAACGTGTATACATAAGCCCAGGAGTTAATCAGGTGTGACCTTTCAATAGTTATCACTGGACAGCTGAACTCTTTTATCAGACAGGGTATCGGGTCCTTGCTCTATGCTAGAACCGGCCAAAAAAGGGAGATAAATGGAGGGTGGGGAAAGATTAAAATAATTTATTCATTCTTGTTATTATTATTATTATTTCAATCAGTGGTGAAGTGTGAGTATTTCAACGCTGGTGGCAGCATCAAAGATCGAATAGCACTGCGAATGGTTGAAGAAGCCGAGAGAAAAGGAATCTTGAAACCTGGATGTACATTGATAGAACCGACGTCTGGAAACACTGGTAAGCCTATCCACCCCATGTGCGACTTATTGAGGGCGCCCTTATTCAAGCAGCAGCTTGTCGCCATGGTATAACCACTGATCTATATACTAACTGGACAGGAGATCTCGCCATTCTTTGTTCCCCCAAGAAAGAAGGCGCATGCGTGACGACCGGACAGGTTTACTGCTACGCGACCGACGACAATGCTGAGTGCTGCTGAACCAGTTGTTGTTATTGTCTGTATGCTTTAACATGACATTTGACTCTTGACCTTTTGGGGGAACCAACATGGTGGCTAGTTACGTCAACTTTTTATAGGCCAATCAGTGCCCATCTCCTATCCAGTGGGTATAACACTGATCTCTATTATAATAGAGATCAGTGGGGTATAAAAATCATATCGCTGGTGAGCGTGCGACTATCCACCCGTGTGTGACCGATTGAGGGCGCCTTTTATTCAAGCAGCAGCTTGTCGCCAGGGTATAAGCATGGAGGTTTTCTTCCTCCATGGTATAAGCATATTGCTGGTGAGCGTGCGACAATAAAGTGAATTAATCAAAAGGCAGAGTTGTCGCTGGATACTTCCTCCAAAAAACGAATTATGGTTCTTTGTACATACTTCTGTCAATGGCGGTCTCAGAGTGTTCTGGACTCAGTAGCACAGGCGTAGCCAAAAGTACACAGAAATGCTGAACATGGGAGAGGGGAATTAAAACCAGTATGAATACTGTTGTTTTGAACAGTATTAAGTCTTGGTGATGGCAACCGGTGCCACGGCTCCCTGAACCCATTACACCCCCCTGACCTGGCTTATGGCCTTTATGCAAACAAAAAGCAGAAATGGGTTCAGTCCGTAACCCGTCGTGGCCCTGTTATAGAACTGAAAAATAGGTTTTCTTTCGGCCAGTTTGTATGTATTTTTGAATAGAGGAAATTCTTTCAGGGTAACCGTAAACACTATAAATAGAGCCAATATCTTATCATTTATAAGTTTAATTCCCCAGTGACAGTCACTGAGTTGCGTGCAGGGCGCCCTCATACCGCCATGCACATACGGTCATGTCATTTAGTTTCCAAAACAAATTCACCAAAAGTTTTTTTTTTTTTAATATGAGCCAAAGTAGAATATTCGTTATCCTTTTCGTAAGTCGATAATACGCGCGCGCATTGGTAGTACGCGCGCGCATTGGTAGTACGCGTATTCTTTTCGCTACTTCAGGTTCCAAAGCTGGAACTTCCGTTATGTGTAATTTAACCTAATATTCCTTAATCTTAACATTCAAAAGCAATTCTTGAGGCAGAAATTGACTTTGTTAATAAGATTTTGAGTCTTTACATTACATACGTTAAAGACAAGTCCCAAGCTTTCTAATTTTTTGCGTAAATCCAGTGGGCTTCTGACGATCGTTGGAGCCAGCACGTGCGAAGTGGGCGTGGTTTATGTTGGAATAACGCCACACCTACATAATAGCGGCATGCATAGTTAGCCAGCAATACCTTTGGGTGTCACATGGACTCCCTCGTTTATAAATAGACACACTGTTCATGGGCGGATCCAGAACATTTTTAGGGGGGGGCTGAGAATAAAAAACAATTATTTTTCAGTACTACAAAAATTACAATGAAATAATCAAAGGGAGAGAAAAACAAAGCACACTGTGGGAATGGGAGTGCGTTCTCTCTCTCTCTCTCTCTCTCTCTCTCTCTCTCTCTCTCTCTCTCTCTCTCTTTTTTTAAAACGATTTTAGGGGGGGGGGGACTATTTCCAGTGCCTGGTTTGTACTTTGGCCGGCCCAAACTACAACACTGTTTGTTTATCTAGTGGTAAATCGAACTATTTCAGAAAATTAATCTTAAATTTGATTATTGCATTGTCTAAAATTGGCACAATTTTAAAGTAACCGCATGCCTTGCGTACCCTAAAGATATATCGCCCGTGTGTGGCTAAGACGACCCACAAAATAATGTATAAAGAAAACGAATTTTGAAAGATAATATTGTTGTTAAACGAAACAAAATATGAAATTCGGATGTCGGAAACTGTAACTAAAAGCAGTTATTTCGAACGCGCTTGATTCTGATTGGCCACTGCCCACACTCTCGTGCAAGCTGAGAATTAAAAAAGTGGGTCAGCATTTTATTAATTTGAGTTTTTATTTTCCTGGTGCTAATCCTTTGCGAATTTTTTCGTCAAATGAAAGCTTATAGCTTCCTTAACCCCCCCCCCCCCAAAAAAAATTAATTAGTTAATTAGTTCAACATTTAAATATATTTTTACCATCATAACCGCCCAAATACCCGTGACACATCTTTAAATGGGTTGGACTAGGTGGAGTCAGTTGTAGTCAATACTATGGTATACTATTTCAAAGAGTTCATGAAATAATTGTGTATAAATCTTTGTGTTTTTAGGTATTGGCTTAGCACTAGTAGCAGCGGTCAAGGGATATCGCTGCATCATTGTCATGCCAGATAAGATGAGCAACGAGAAAGTATTCGTCCAACGTGCACTCGGCGCGGAGATTGTCCGCACACCGACCTCGGCCCGATATGACTCCCCTGAGTCTCATATCAGAGTGGCACAGCGATTGAGCACGGAGATCCCCAACTCCGTCTTACTGAATCAGTACAGGAATGAAGGGAACCCGCTGGCCCATTATGATACAACAGCGCAGGAGATTTGGGACCAGTGTGAAGGTTGGTAGTAGTAGTTAATTAAGCTTTGTAGTCAATTATTAATGTGCACAGATTTCTATTATACTGATTGGATAGAGGATTATGCGCTTACTCTGCATCCACTGGATGCCATGTTGTCACTCTCATAAACCATGCATTGGCTGCGTTCGAGTAGCTTCCCCGAGGTAACACGAGTAGTTACATGGGTGAGCCCCGAGTACAGCCTAATCGAACGAGCATCCCGTTGAACTTTCGCCCTCTTGTGGTCGTTAAAGCGATGTGAAGAATGTCAAAGGTCTCACCGTCTTTGTAAACAAAAATAATGTTTACAACGAAACGATCGCATAATAATTCTTTCCAGGGTAAAAAATGAACTAATGATGTTATTACTTCCTACAAAACAACACGCCTTTTAGTACAAGAACAGTCTCTACTCACAAATTAATTGTTTAATTTAGATGAAAATGTATGTCAAACAAAATTGCCGCACTGAAAACAAAAATGGCGGCCATTCAGAATATTCTCAAAGTGACGTCACGAATGTCACTTACCCGGGTCTGCCTCAAGTGACCTGCTTCGCGAGCAGGTTACTTGAGGCTGACCTACAATCCCGGCCAAATCTCGCTGGGCCCCCCGGCCCCCTGACAATGTTGGCTCTTATTGGGCGGTCTGTGCTCCGGCTGGAGATAACAACATTGGTGGGGGGAGCGGGGAGACAGGGAGCGGAGAGCGCGAGCGGGGACAGCGTAGGTATGTTTATTGTCACGTGTCCCAACTATTTTGGCCGGGATTGTCTGAATTTTCTCTTAGTTTATCTACGGAGCCGTGACCAGACGCGGGCAAACCGCAGTCTTTGTCTTTGTCTCAAGGACAATACATTAAGGGACAAGGCAAGTGATGGTGTTATGTGATCATCTCATGATGATGATGATGCTAATGATGTAGGTGACGCTGGACGTCATCCTCATCCTCATTATCCTCATCATCTTCGTCACGCTCCTCCTCAAAATCATCATCCAATAATCAAAAATAATAATCAAAAATAAAAAATAATACAATAAATAAAAGTAATATTATTGTCGGTGTTGCGGACAAAAATACATAAACATTCTACTTGGTTGGGATTCGAACATACGATCTCCGCATTTCAGATCAGATGTCTTAACCACTAGACCACCGTGGCAACCTGCAAGCGTTCCCAGTTCGATACCCTTGGACGATGCATGGCTGCAATGCGCTTGCGCGCAAAACACAGATGATCAGAACTTTATTGTAGGGTGCACCAAACACGGTTCACCATGCCATTTTGGTCCGTAAGTTCCCAAAAGAGAGTTTGTGTTCAACGCGAAAAGCACATTAAGATACACAAACAACATACAAGCCTCTTCAATTTGGTTTCATCCCCTCATTCCGTTATTTGGACGAAAAATCCAACGGTGATCCATCGAAACTAAAAAAGAAAGGAAGGGAGTGACTCTCCTTCTTTATTGTTCAGTGGTGAACCGTGGTTACATTATCCATCGACATATGAATGGGAACGAACTGGTATATACCACGGTGGTATAGTGGATAAGACACCTGTTGTAAAACGCGGGGCTCGTGGGTTCGAATCCCACCCGATTAGAACGTTTGTATCTTTTTGTATAAAGAGTATAATTTATCACACGTTAGGGTAAAATCTACAATAATATGTTATCATTATTATAATTTTTTCCCCAAATAATTTTCTTTAATTCAACCTTTGGACGCTATTTCATGTTTGGGAAACAAAACCAAACACCCCTCCAGATAAAACTTAATAATACCACTGTAGTAATAAAATACAATAAACTGAACAAAAAAAAAATTCACAAAGACAGACAATAAGCGCATGGATAAAATGGGCATGTCGCTCACATATTATACTAGAAGGGAATTCAGACATGTCTGAATTTTCTCTTAGTTTATCTACGGAGCCGTGACCAGACGCGGGCAAACCGCAGTCTTTGTCTTTGTCTCAAGGACAATACATTAAGGGACAAGGCAAGTGATGGTGTTGGTGATCATCTCATGATGATGATGATGCCAATGATGTAGGTGACGCTGGACGTCATCCTCATCCTCATTATCCTCATCATCTTCGTCACGCTCCTCCTCAAAATCATCATCCAATAATCAAAAATAATAATCAAAAAATAAAATAAACAATAAATAAATAAAAGTAATATTATTGTCGGTGTTGCCGACAAAAATACATAAACATTCTACTTGGTTGGGATTCGAACATACGATCTCCGCATTTCAGATCAGATGTCTTAACCACTAGACCACCGTGGCAACCTGCAAGCGTTCCCAGTTCGATACCCTTGGACGATGCATGGCTGCAATGCGCTTGCGCGCAAAACACAGATGATCAGAACTTTATTGTAGGGTGCACCGTACACGGTTCACCATGCCATTTTGGTCCGTAAGTTCCCAAAAGAGAGTTTGTGTTCGACGCGAAAAAGCATTAAGATACACAAACAACATACAAGCCTCTTCAATTTGGTTTCATCCCCTCATTCCGTTATTTTGACGAAAAATCCAACGGTGATCCATCGAAACTAAAAAAGAAAGGAAGGGAGTGACTCTCCTTCTTTATTGTTCAGTGGTGAACCGTGGTTACATTATCCATCGACATATGAATGGGACCGAACTGGAATATACCACGGTGGTATAGTGGATAAGACACCTGTTGTAAAACGCGGGGATCGTGGGTTCGAATCCCACCCGATTAGAACGTTTGTATCTTTTTGTATAAAGAGTATAATTTATCACACGTTAGGGTAAAATCTACAATAATATTTTACCATTATTATAATTTTTTCCCCAAATAATTTTCTTTAATTCAACCTTTGGACGCTATTTCATGTTTGGGAAACAAAACCAAACACCCCTCCAGATAAAACTTAATAATACCACTGTAGTAATAAAATACAATAAACTGAACAAAAAAAAAAAATTCACAAAGACAGACAATAAGCGCATGGATAAAATGGGCATGTCGCTCACATATTATACTAGAAGGGAATTCAGACATGTCTGAATTTTCTCTTAGTTTATCTACGGAGCCGTGACCAGACGCGGGCAAACCGCAGTCTTTGTCTTTGTCTCAAGGACAATACATTAAGGGACAAGGCAAGTGATGGTGTTGGTGATCATCTCATGATGATGATGATGCCAATGATGTAGGTGACGCTGGACGTCATCCTCATCCTCATTATCCTCATCATCTTCGTCACGCTCCTCCTCAAAATCATCATCCAATAATCAAAAAATAATAATCCAAAAATAAAATAAACAATAAATAAATAAAAGTAATATTATTGTCGGTGTTGCCGACAAAAATACATAAACATTCTACTTGGTTGGGATTCGAACATACGATCTCCGCATTTCAGATCAGATGTCTTAACCACTAGACCACCGTGGCAACCTGCAAGCGTTCCCAGTTCGATACCCTTGGACGATGCATGGCTGCAATGCGCTTGCGCGCAAAACACAGATGATCAGAACTTTATTGTAGGGTGCACCGTACACGGTTCACCATGCCATTTTGGTCCGTAAGTTCCCAAAAGAGAGTTTGTGTTCGACGCGAAAAGCACATTAAGATACACAAACAACATACAAGCCTCTTCAATTTGGTTTCATCCCCTCATTCCGTTATTTTGACGAAAAATCCAACGGTGATCCATCGAAACTAAAAAAGAAAGGAAGGGAGTGACTCTCCTTCTTTATTGTTCAGTGGTGAACCGTGGTTACATTATCCATCGACATATGAATGGGACCGAACTGGTATATACCACGGTGGTATAGTGGATAAGACACCTGTTGTAAAACGCGGGGATCGTGGGTTCGAATCCCACCCGATTAGAACGTTTGTATCTTTTTGTATAAAGAGTATAATTTATCACACGTTAGGGTAAAATCTACAATAATATTTTATCATTATTATAATTTTTTCCCCAAATAATTTTCTTTAATTCAACCTTTGGACGCTATTTCATGTTTGGGAAACAAAACCAAACACCCCTCCAGATAAAACTTAATAATACCACTGTAGTAATAAAATACAATAAACTGAACAAAAAAAAAAATTCACAAAGACAGACAATAAGCGCATGGATAAAATGGGCATGTCGCTCACATATTATACTAGAAGGGAATTCAGACATGTCTGAATTTTCTCTTAGTTTATCTACGGAGCCGTGACCAGACGCGGGCAAACCGCAGTCTTTGTCTTTGTCTCAAGGACAATACATTAAGGGACAAGGCAAGTGATGGTGTTGGTGATCATCTCATGATGATGATGATGCCAATGATGTAGGTGACGCTGGACGTCATCCTCATCCTCATTATCCTCATCATCTTCGTCACGCTCCTCCTCAAAATCATCATCCAATAATCAAAAAATAATAATCAAAAAATAAAATAAACAATAAATAAATAAAAGTAATATTATTTTCGTTGTTTCTGACAAAAATACATAAACATTCTACTTGGTTGGGATTCGAACATACGATCTCCGCATTTCAGATCAGATGTCTTAACCACTAGACCACCGTGGCAACCTGCAAGCGTTCCCAGTTCGATACCCTTGGACGATGCACAATGCGCTTGCGCGCAAAACACAGATGATCAGAACTTTATTGTAGGGTGCACCGTACACGGTTCACCATGCCATTTTGGTCCGTAAGTTCCCAAAAGAGAGTTTGTGTTCGACGCGAAAAGCACATTAAGATACACAAACAACATACAAGCCTCTTCAATTTGGTTTCATCCCCTCATTCCGTTATTTTGACGAAAAATCCAACGGTGATCCATCGAAACTAAAAAAGAAAGGAAGGGAGTGACTCTCCTTCTTTATTGTTCAGTGGTGAACCGTGGTTACATTATCCATCGACATATGAATGGGAACGAACTGGTATATACCACGGTGGTATAGTGGATAAGACACCTGTTGTAAAACGCGGGGCTCGTGGGTTCGAATCCCACCCGATTAGAACGTTTGTATCTTTTTGTATAAAGAGTATAATTTATCACACGTTAGGGTAAAATCTACAATAATATTTTATCATTATTATAATTTTTTCCCCAAATAATTTTCTTTAATTCAACCTTTGGACGCTATTTCATGTTTGGGAAACAAAACCAAACACCCCTCCAGAGAAAACTTAATAATACCACTGTAGTAATAAAATACAATAAACTGAACAAAAAAAAAAAATTCACAAAGACAGACAATAAGCGCATGGATAAAATGGGCATGTCGCTCACATATTATACTAGAAGGGAATTCAGACAATCCCGGCCAAATCTCGCTGGGCCCCCCGGCCCCCTGACAATGTTGGCTCTTATTGGGCGGTCTGTGCTCCGGCTGGAGATAACAACATTGGTGGGGGGAGCGGGGGAGCAGGGGAGCGGAGAGCGGAGAGCGGGGACAGCGTAGGGTATGTTTATTGTCACGTGTCCCAACTATTTTGGCCGGGATTGTAGGTAAGCCCCAGCAATGACGTCAGGCATACTCAAACGCAACAGAGGACTTGTGTTCACATTGCATCACTGGATGCCATGTTGCCACTCCCATAAACCATGCATTGCAATCACTGATCTCTGTTATACTGTCTGGATAGAGGGCCATGCGCTTATATTGCATCCACTGGACGCCATGTTGCCACTCTCATAAACCACGCATTGCAATCACTGATCTCTATTATACTGATTGTATAGAGGGTCATACGCTTACATTGCATGCACTGGATGCCAGTAGATTATGTTGGAATTACGTCACACTTACCAACATGATAGAGATCAGTGGTCACTAAGTATGATCTAGATGTTCAGCTGACCTGACATGACCTGTTAAGTGAAACTTGGAATATAAATGTGTTCAAACATGTAGACTTTGGTTCGATCGTATATCTTACGTAACTTTGATCGAATTGGCAGTCTGGATCAGTGGCGTCAATTTGTTTTTAAAGGCGGGGGATTCAAAGTGACCACCGCGTCCCCTTAATGTGACTTCCTTCTAATCTCTACCCCCGGAACATTTTAACTTGTTTGATTATTTGAAAACAGTGTCAGTCCTTAATAATTTTCAAACGCAATATGATGTGGTACCCTTACTCTTATAGACCACTCCTCCTACCCCACGATCACTTTGTGTCCTCTTCACTTAGGATTTAAGCCCATTGTCTAGATTAATCTTGTCTGAGACTGGCGGTTCAAAACATTGTATTTGTACAAGATGCATTGCGATCCACATGAATTAATCCCACTGATAGAGTGCACATGCACAGCTGGCCATCGGTTCTAGTGTGGTAATTCAGAATCGTCGTGCACAGCGCCGCCAGCGGCGGATACTGTTTGAGCACTACGGGGCGTGCGGCGCGGGTCGATAAACCAAACCAGACAATCCGTCTTACACCAAGACTATAGGTCTGGATGAGTGTCTTTGAACTTGTATTGCAATAGATTAACCCTTTCATTACCAGCCAGTTATGTAAGTACCCTTCTTTACCACAGTAATTAGGAGCCCAATGTCACTTCAGCACCAGTGGGTTTTTCACAATTTCATTCTTCTTCTTTTCGTGTCTTTGAAGCAGTTATATGACAGTTTCCCATTTCTTTACACAGTCCTTCGCTTTGTTATTGAACTCTGCGAGATCTTTTGAGCTGCACTGGTTGGGTAGTAGGGGGCAGACAAGGCAATGCTGCATTGTATGGTCCTCTTCTCCACATTCACAGGTGGTTGGGCCGGTTTTATAGCCCCATCTGGCCATAGCAGCTTTTGATCGCCCTGTTCCTGTTCTCAGACGGTTGAGTGTCTTCCACTGGACCCATGGTGCTTCTGAGCCAGAAGGGAGGTCTTCAGAAGGGGGGATTCCCATGTCAAGAGGAGGGGGGTCTTCCTCAAGCTTTTTTGTCCATAGCTGGAGTCTGGTTTCTTCCCGAGATGTTGTTAGGGGCTGGACATGGCTGAGGAAGCTTCTCCTTGACCTCAGTCGTTGGGCCGGGGGTTCACGTCCATGGAGGAGGTGGCGTTCATCACTGGTAGCTTTTGTTAACTCTACTCGGCTGGCAGCCTCCCGTCTCACATCTGCAGGGGCAATGCCAGCGAGGAGGTGCAGGTTGTTTATGTTGGTAGGCTTCAAGCAGCCAGTGATCAAGCGGCAGGTGTTATTCAACGCTGGGTCTAGTTTCTTGGCATGGGTTGATCTCTCCCAAACAGGACACGCATACTCCGCAGAGGAATAGCACAGGGCCAGAGCAGTACATCTTAATGTCTGTGCTGTGGCTCCCCATTTGGAATTGGTCAGTTTCGTAAGATGTTGTTTCGGGAGCTGACTTTCAGTTTGGTGTTTTGATGTGTTCCTTGAAGGAGAGGGTGCGGTCCAGGGTTACGCCAAGGTAGACAGGGTTGGTGCAGTTCTCAAGTGGTGTTCCAGACCATTTGATGTTAAGAGGTCGGTTGGCTTCCCGGTTCCTGAGATGGAATGAGCAGACTTGGGTCTTCGCAGGGTTTGCATGTAGGTGGTTGCGCTCGTAGTAGAGGAGTAGCTCATCTAGGGCTGAAGTGAGGTTTGCTTCTACTGCTTCAAACGTACTCTCTTGGGATGTTACACAGAGGTCGTCAGCAGATGAAGCGCTCAGTGTTCTGGGTCCATAGGCTGGTCATTGGTGTAGATGTTATACAGTAGTGGAGCCAGCACACTACCTTGAGGTAAGCCATTTCTTTGTCGTCGCCAGCGACTTTGCTTGTTGTTCAGGGTGACATAGAAGCGTCTATCTTTCAAGAGGGCTCCAATGAGGCCTGTGAGTGCCAGGTCTTTTGTCAGCTCCAAGATCTTTTTTAGAAGGAGGCGGTGGTTCACAGTGTCGTACGCGGCGGACAGATCAACGAAGACGGCTCCTGTTACCAGTCCTTTCTGAAACCCATCTTCAATGTGTTGAGTGAGATTCAGAAGTTGACTTGTTGTGGATTTGCCAGGTCGGAATCCAGCTTGTTGGGGGATGATGGCTGGTTCAGCAACTGGGGCCAGCCTGTTGAGGATCAGGCGCTCAAACAGCTTATACGGGTGGCATAGCAAGGAGATTGGGCGGAAGCTCTTTGCATATGCTGGGTCTTTACCCGGTTTGAGGAGAGCAATAATTCTGGTTTTTCTCCAGATCTTTGGGATGTTTCTTGTCAGCATGCAGTTGTTCATCAGCTCGAGGATCCATTTTCGTGTCAGAGGTCCAAAGTGTTTGATCTCCTCTGTGAAAATGTTATCGAGGCCGATGGCTTTACCAGTCTTAAGGGCATTGATGCTGATATTGAGCTCTTCAGGGGAGAACGGCTCAGTCAGTCCGGTGGTTTGGGAGTACTGGAGTCGGTCTACCTTTGGTCTCGGCTGTTTGGTGGTGGATTTCCCGTTGAGCAGCAGCTGATATGCAACTTGGTTGGCGGTGGTGGTGTACTGTTGCTGTGTTGGGGTTGACGGGTCATTGCTGATTTTTCGGATTAGGCTCCATGCCTTTTTGCTGTTTTTCGCCATATCAGTTGTCTCCAGCAGGTTTTGCCATTTCCGCTGGCGGCATTCTGATAGGGAGGTCATGAGTCTCTCACCTACTTCGATGGTATTTTCAGCAAAGGGGTCAGATTCATAGAGCTGTTGGTATTGCTCGTATAGTTCGCTGCTTTGAGCATCGAGTCCAGGTATGTATTGAGTGCGGCAGCCTCTTGGGATGTTCTTCCGGGCTGCCTGGTGCACGAACTTGGTGAAGTTATCATAGTTCTTGGGGTCCACTGGGAGTTGGGCAATCTTCCTTTCAAGATCTTCTTGGAAGCCAGGCCAGTTCGCTTTCCCAAAGTTGAATCTTCTTCGGAATGGAACAGTGGCTGGGGTGATTGCAGCATTGACTGTCAGGCCAATGGGACGGTGCTGGGTTTTTGGCAGTGGCTCCAGTACCAGCTTCTTGCTCAATCCGGTGATGTTATGACTGGCAAACACAATATCAGGATTGTAACCTGCTTTCCAACGCCCACTGTTGAAGGACTTTGGTTGTTTGGCATCGTGGATGAGATTAAGCTGGTTGCTTTCGGCCCATGCTTCCACTGCATCTCCATCTGCATTGTTATTTGCGTATCCCCATTGCGTGCTGTGGCTATTGAAGTCTCCAATCACAACCTTTGGTTTTCCAGATAGTGGTATTTCTGGCATCACGAAAGGTGTGGGAGGTGGCTTGTATACTGAGGTGATGGTAATTCCTCTGAGCTCAGCAGTTAGGACTTCAATGTTATTTTCATCGTTCTTTGATGTTGATTCGATGATTGTCCCATTTTTTGCTAGTATGATGCTTCCATGTTTCTCATGTGGTCTTTCTATGAGGGTGGTCATTCCTTCCACACGAGGGCGATGTTGTTTAGGTCCACGGTGAGTTTCTTGTAGGCAGAGAATATCACACTGATGCTCTCTGCAGAGTTTTGCAACAAGTTCTTCTTTAGTTGCAGATAGTCCTTCAATATTTAGAGATATGATGGTCAATGCTGGCCTTGGAGGCGGGCGTTGGCCTCTCTTCATGCTCCGGACTGATGGGCTACTGGCATTCGTTGAGCTTCTGGACATCGCTTGTCTTTCGGCTCGGCTTCAAAGTGTTTGGTAGAATTCGCAGGTAATAGCAAGTATTACTTGACAGGGATCGCGACGTGAACGCTTCTACCTTTCATTGAAGTGCGCCCTCACTCTGCAGTAATAGACACTTTTTTACATGTGTACTGTACATACCAAATGGCTCAAATATATTTGTATGTTAAACTGATGGTAAAAATGAGTATACAAAGGGAGGAAAATATTGTGCAGATTTTTAAGTTTAAAAGCAAAACAATGAAATATTTAGATCAGTATTTACACTTAAGAAAAGTAATACAAATGGGTGATATTTCATGCAAATACGGTACATGTATAAGATTTCTTTTCCATGTGAAAAACAATAACTTGGATGAGATTTTGGGGATTTTTGTTTGTTTTCTACTTGGAAATGAACCATTCAGTGTACATACATCACAATCCATGCTAACAACCCCTCACCCCCCCCCCAATTCAATGTTGGTTTGGACTGTAATCTGCGGCTTGTCCGACCATTCCAACATTGAATTGGAGAAAAGGAAAACAAATAATTACAGATTTACAATCAATTGATGTGGTATTTCTCAAAGCAAGGAACTATGCACATAGGTTGTGTACATTGTTTACAGATCATCTTCGTTTGTTTTCGCCTGCCTAATTTGCGGTTACTGCAAACAATGCAGTCGCGTTTCTTTCCATTGGGGTTTTGCCAGGATAGTGCTGTTGCCCTGTCAACTCGATAGGAATATGGTATCTCAACTGACTTGTTGCGTTACGTTCCCAACCCAACAGCAAGCCCTGTACAATCCCTATACGAAAATCAAGGTTACTGACATTTTTGTTCCCTGCTATGCTGGTGAATATTACTCTGCTATTGACAATACAGATATTCAGCATATGGAGAAAAACTCTTTTCCACCATTTCAAGCTTCTGTGTGTATGATTGTAGTACTAAAACATTGGTCGGCAAGATCAGTTCCACCCATGTTTTTGTTGTAATCATCAATACAATTGGGCTTCATAACATCACAAAATCCACTTGTGCTCTTATTACAACGAATTTGCTTTTGGACAAATCGGTGTTGCCTACATTAGTTAAAAGTGTTACAGATTTTTGTCTTGCCAAACGATACACAATTGCTCACCTTTCACCCAAAAATGGGTCATCTCCTTTCTTCATTTTATGGTTTTGGGTTTTGCTGCCTGGGGTATTCCCGTGTAGTGTAAACGAACAGTTCCACAACATCTGAATCCTAGTTTAGCAAGTTTAGCTAAAAGAGCTGGGCTAGTATAGTAATTATCACAATATATTACATGTCCCTTATTCTCAAGTCCATGGACCAGTTCAATGACGACTTTTCCTGCAACTGTTAGGTTTGGTGGATGGCAGTCTGACTTGGTATCTATATGTACGTCTGCATCATAAACAGTTTGGGTGTCGTCGGCTCCTGTGTACAGTTTCCAAGCACACGTGTATCCTGTTTTGGACTCGTTCAGGGAGAATGCTTTAATACCCCGTTTGATAGGTTTTTTAGGCATGTACTGAACAAAACTTAACCGTCCCTTGAATTTCAACATACTCTCATCTGGAGACAGATTCTGCGCAGGGTTATACAGGTTGAGAAACTTCGGGACGAGGACTTCTATCAAGGGCCGAACTTTGGAAAGTTTGTCCTGTTTAGCCAATGCTCTACGAGGAATTTGGTTATTTGAGATGTGGAGAAACCGAAGAATTGAACTGAACCGATTTCGGGACATGATCGACGGGTAGAATGGGATGCGAAGAACTTCAGATGTTGACCAGTACATCTTGTATTGAGAGGATTTGTTTATGCCCATAGCAATGAGAAGTGCCACAAATGCCATCATTTCTGGAATGTTGGTTGGGTGCCAGGAGAATTGTTGACCAGGATTTGAGTCTATTGTTTGCTGCGCATAGCGATTAGTCTCATCGACGAGCATATCCCATACGAGTTGACAAAAATACAGCTTGAAGATCTCCACTGCCGACAGTGTGGCAAAGTCGCCGGTGGGGCCAGAATCTAACTTTCCTGTCGTCCTCCTTGATCTCGGTCGGCTGCCACCTTGGTAGGTAGGCTGCAACAGAAAAACAAGGCAAAGGAGGATTAATCTTGGTCCTTTGTAAATGCAATATCTCAATGCTGCATGTGCACAGGCCACAGGGGGTCATGCGCAAAATGAATATTGTGCTGAGAAAAAAAATATGGCAGATTCCATCCACTCTCCAAAACTCGTTGTCGATACATTTTCGTTTTAATGTGGGATTGTGAATGTGAATTCCCCCAACTTCTTGCATAATACGACTTATGAGGGCCTTTCGAATACAGTAGTAAACGAAGAACTTTGTAAAGTATCCTTATGGTTTAATTGTAATAGATTATCAGTTAATTTAAAGAAAACATATTCGATGCTCTTTACGAATAAGTGTGTAAATGTGAATTTTGATATTTACTTTAATAAAACCTTAATCAACCAAGTCAACTCCATAAAATTTCTCGGAGTAATTATCGACGAAAACATTACGTGGAAAATTCACTGTGATAAAGTACATACATCCACTTCTCGAATTCTTGGAATTCTTCGCAAACTTAAGTACATACTGCCAGAAAAGACCCTTTTTACAATATATAATACCTTATCCTTACCTCACTTTCAATATGGAATTTTGGTATGGGGTAACACATACCAAACGTATCTAAATAAACTACTAATTGTACAAAAGAAGACACTAAGGGTCATTAATAATACCTCATACAGAGCTCATGCAGCCCCACTATTTATTAGAAACAACACCTTAACCGTCTTTGATTTATATCAATATCATCTAGGAGTTCTTATGTATAAATTTGATAAAAAAGCTTTACCCACCCCATTATCTACTTTTTTACAAGGAATGTTGATATACACCAATATAATACAAGATCTGCCAATAAACTTCACATTAATAAAGTAAGAACTAGTTTTAGTAAATCAACAATTAGACATCAGGGACCCATCCTTTGGAATAAATTAACGCCACTTCCTCCCCTACAAACAATACAGAGCTTTAAAAAATACATGAAAAGGTTGTTACTCACTAGTAATTATTATTTATAACTATCAGTAATACCTCATATTTATAATAATACTGTGTAATTCGATTGTAATTAATAATTTACCAAAACATCATGTTTTTACAATTAAATTGTTAATGTATTTTTGCTATAATGTTTCTATTATACCAGGTGCCTGGTCTCGTATAAGCCCCGGCTTTCTCCCAGGCACCTCCATACTTCCTTGTTGTTAATTTCATATTAGTAAAATTGTTGTATTTATTGATGTATGGAAATTCAATAAACTAAACTAAACTAAACTAAACAAGGCTATTCTTTTGGAAGCTTGAGACCAAGAGTGCATTTTCAGCCTGTTAACGCTAAACAGCACGACCGGCTATGGGTGAATGTTAAAATTTCTATGCTATATCTATACATCAACTTGCTGTTTCAATGAATACAAATATTACCCCAACATTCCCAACAAACTACTAATAATTGTACATTTTCACTTGACTTTTTTGACCCAGTCCAGGGGGTGGGGATTTGGTCAATCCTATTAAAGGGATCCATTTTCTAAATTTACATTACTCAACTCCAACAGTTGTAACGCTATTTACGCTATAGCCTAGGAAAATAAGTGAATTACGTTAATTTGCATTGGGCCAGGAAGAGTAACGTTAACTGTTATTAGTTATTCATTTTTACTGTGATTTTGGCCTACCTCTTCAAGTTCAACGAATTCCGCTGGAATTTGTTCTTCTATAGTGCTGTCGTCATCCGTTACTTCGTCATCTGATTCTGAGCCACTGTCTGCCAAAATCTCAGCCAAAATGCCATCATTTATGTCCGTTTCCATCATGATTGCAACTAAATTAAACTGACCGTTGTGGAAGCGAGTGGACGCTAGCACTGGGAACCGCAAAGTGACGCACTTTTCTTTTCATAAACTTTTATACACTTCATTCCTGTCAATAGAGGGCGCCAACCCCAAAAACCACGGCGACTTAAATCACCATCTGAAAATGCTTGACAAGCATTTTCAGATGGTGATTTAAGTCGCCGTGGTCGTCAAGGGCATGCCGATTCCCGGCACCTTTTAGAGCCCACGGGAAGGAAGCGTATCACAACAAAGGCTCTTTTTAGAGCCCGTGGGATCGAAAGGGTTAAGAGTCTTTACTGGAAGAAATGTGGTGAATAGTTTTAAGAATTTTGAACTATGCTATACCTTCCCGATTGTACCTGGGTTTGTCTTATAATTAGTAACTACTATGATATTAAACATTAAAATAACTCAATCAAAACTGTTTCCCCCTACCTTCATGGACAATAAAACGTTTTTCAATCAAAACAAATTTCGTACATTTTCCAAAAACATGTGTGATACATCTTACACTCATGCGCTACACTGTTATTTCCATTACAGGAAAGCTTGATATGGTTGTCATGGGAGCAGGAACAGGTGGTACCGTGACTGGTATCGGGCGAAAGCTCAAGGAGTTGAACCCTGACATCAAGGTGATTATTGTCTAACTTTATTTTCCAAATTAAATCAATTCATGACAGGTCTCTTCTATAGATACTATCATGGAATGTGCTCCAACGGTCTTTCGTCGGTCGTCCCACCAAACCGTCCTTTTGGTCGCACTACTCGCTTCTCAGTCCATTCACATCCTCATACAGTCACAGTTCCCAAATGCAATTCTAAGATATATTCAACAAGTTTCTTCCCACGTACTGCTTCATTTTGGAATTCCCTTCCTTCATCTTGTTTCGTGTTGCAATCCATTTAAGTTCAAGCGTAATGTCAACAGGTTTCTCTTAACTTGACTAATTTTCTTGTTAGCCCTCACCTTGAGTGGCCTTTTGGCCTTGTGATGGGCGACTTACATAAAATTTTTAAAAAAAGTTTGAATTACTGTGTCGTCATATGATGCTCAATGCTAGAGGATTATACATCATTAGTAAAATCCTATAGATGCCTCAATGAACAGGGGCTAATTACATAGAACTGCTAAGCAGAGAATTTTGCTAAGCAAATATTTTTTCTAAGCAATATAAAACAGACTACCAGCTAAAACGCATAAATTTTTTTGTATGAAAGTTTGGCTGGTAATCAAAGAAATCCACTGAGGAAATGTTCTGGTAAGCAATTTTATCCGCTAAGCAGCTCTATGATTTGGCCCCCAAACAAACGTTTCAGCTTATTGTAGTGTGTCATTACAAGACAATAAGATTTGCTTGAATACATTTTAATGTGGAAAGTGGATCATGACCGTCATCCGTTTCAAATGTGTAATAATAGTAGTTGTTGGTTTATTTATCGTCCACTCATACAAATGCCCCTAATTTGCCAAAGTGACCAATCCGCCTTTTTTCAATTTTAAGTTTTCCCGCCCATTAGTACATTCAGAAAGAGACCTACCATTGTATCTAATCCAAATGCATGTATTCTTTATAGTTTTGGAGATAGAGCATACATTCAAAATAATGATGAATGCTCTAACTGGCTATTTTTGTGACTAATACCACATTGGTCACTATGCCAACTTAATTTGGGATTGGTCACTATGGCAAATTAGGGACGAAAATGTTCACTGGTTATTTAGAACAAAGAACAATTCGTGAGCGGAGGGCCATCTAGAAACCCATGGGGCTTGTATCAATAACCCTTTGTGTGTGACTGTGGTATAGAGTGGATATACTAGTCAATGCAATTCTCAAATTACTTACTGTTTCTCATGGAGAAGCAATAAGGGGCAGCAGACAAATGAAAAACGAAAGAGCTAAATAGAAGACAAAAGGTAAAGTCTTGAAAAGGGGCATTTCTGACTATCATTAGCGGTATAACCAGAATAACTTGAAGGATATAATTATACAAGACAAAGACAAAAACACTGGACATTACACGTTTCAGCTGGCGTAGAAAGGGCTGACATTTAGACGTTTTCAGACGGAATAATTTATGTCGGGATGTTTGCTACCATCACTGACATCACATCAAGTACATACACTGTAAAAAAAAAATGGGGTGTAGAATTTAAACACATTTCTAAACACATAGCGTGAACTCACTTTTTCACATGTTTAGCCTAAAATATGTTAAGATTGTGCTTTTCTGTGATGTGTGTTTGAATGCTGAATACCATATGAACAGGTGTCAAAAAGCTAAGCACGTTTAGCTTTGTGACATGTACAGAGGATGACCGTTTAGCATTTAAACGCATTCCTAAACGCCATTATTTTACGTGTGTTTAAATTCTAACCACCATTTTTAGTGTAATTTTTTTTTTCGATTACAATTTTATGTTTTTTCATCAGATTGTTTCCTTTGATCCGCATGGATCTCTTCTGGAACCAGAATCCAGCGATAAACCACAAGATGAATCACATGATTTTGAGATTGAAGGCATTGGATATGACTTCGTACCTACCGTGTTGGATCAAACCATAACCCAGGGCTGGGACAAGTGTGACGACAAGGAATCCTTCCTCATGGCAAGGCGGCTGATCAGAGAGGAAGGCTTACTCTGCGGTAAAAACATATATTACACTGAAGCCACTGGATGCCGTATTGTCACTCTCATAAACCATGCATTGCAATCGCTGATCTCTATTATACTGACTGGATAGAAAGACATGTGCTTATATTGAATCCACTGAACGCCCTGTTGTCACCCTCATAAACCACGCATTGCAATCACTGATCTCCATTATACTGACTGGATAGAGGGTCATGTGCTTACATTGCATCCACTGGATGCCATGTTGCCACTCCCATAAACCACGCATTGCAATCACTGATCTCTATTATACTGACTGGATAGAGGGTCATAAGCGCTTACACTGCATCCACTGGACGCCATGTTGCCACTCTCATAAACCACACATTGTAATCACTGATCTCTGTTATGGGTGCGTTAGAGTAGCTTCCCCCAAGGTAACCCGAGTACGTCACATGGGTGAGCCCCGAGATCAACAGAATCGAACGAGCATCCTGTTGAACGTTCGCCCTCTTGTGGTCGTTAAAGCGGTGCAGAATGTCAAAAGTCACACGGACTTTGTAAACAGAATATTTACAACGAAACGATCGCAAAATAATTCTTTCCCGGGTAAAAAATGATCTTCAACTAATGATATTATTACTTCTCAATGTACAATACAACACGTCTTTTAGTACAAGAACAGTCTCGACTCACAAATTAATTGTTTAAGAGATGAAAATGTATGTCAAACTTCACGAAATTGCCGCACTGAAAACAAAAATGGCGGCCATTCAGAATATTCTCAAAGTGACGTCACGCCATGCCACTTACCCAGGTCTGCCTCAAGTGACCTGCTTCGCAAGCAGGTCACTTGAGGCTGACCCAGGTAAGCCCCAGCAATGACGTCAGCCCTACTTGAACGCTCTAGAACCAACATTTTTACAACTCATTACAAATGTTTTACAGGGTACTACAAAAAATTTCCTCTTAATATTTAAATTAGTATTCACAAGTGTGAAATGTTTCTCTTGAAGGCGGGAGTTCCGGAGCGGCTGTCAGTGTAGCACTCAGGGCCGCTAAATCACTGACAGAGGGTCAGCGTTGTGTTATCATTCTTCCAGATTCCGTCAGGAACTACATGTAAGTTGTCAAAAAATTAGTTTGTTGAAGTTATAAAGGTACCCCCAAGTGAGACAAGACTAGGCAATACGTATAATAATAATGGCTTGAAAGATTTGTTAAAGATACATCGCACGTGTTTTAGCGGCAATTTCCGGAATTGTTTGTTTTCATTGGAACATTGGTAATTTTAATACCTTACTGTCAAAGAGTGATGACGCCCAGATAAAAGTCAAACACTGTTATAACAGAGAGTTGTGATTTCTGGCTATTTTTTAAGTCAAAAAAGGTATGACAATTATTGTAATCCTATAGTTTCACTGTACTTGTATTGTTTGTATTTTCTACAGGACAAAGTTTTTGTCTGATGACTGGATGATACAGAAGGGTTTTATTGATGTTGAACCTGAAGGCAGCAACCCTGAAAAAGAATGGTAGGTGTGAAGCGCCGTGTTCTAATTGACCTTTATCTTGTTTTTCTCCTATACAAATCCACGTAACCAAACCTAGGCTGGATGGGAAAATAGTCTGGTACGTTTTATGAAGTGAGAATCGTTATTGTATATACAGGGAACCCAACAAAGATGGCCGTAGCGTGATAAAGATATATGGTTAGTACGTTTGACTCATGTTCCTGTAGCAGAGTCTGCAGAATGTGGGTTCGAATCCAGCCAGGGGAATCACGGTGATTGTATCGTTGAGCATGACACTTCACTGTGCGAATGGGATGAGAAACTGGGTGTCCCGTACTGTTCTAGAAATATCGGTGCACGTAAAATTATCCCGGTGTCTCTGATAGGAAATTGATGGCCCATTGAAAATCATCTTTAAGTGACATGGCTACAATCACATCATCATCATCATCATCATCATCATCATCATCATCATCATCATCATCATGATGATGATGATGGTGGTGGTGGTGGTGGTGGTGGTGGTGGTGGTGGTGGTGGTGGTGGTGGTGGTGGTGGTGGTGGTGGTGGTGGTGGTGGTGGTGGTGGTGGTGGTGGTGGTGGTGGTGGTGGTGATTGTAATTGTAATTGATGTAATTCCAACAAAAGCCACGCCCACTTCGCAGGTGCTGGCTCCATCGATCATCAGAAGCCCATTAGAAATGCATTAACCACCCTTTTCTTTTATACACATAAAAAATGAGAATGCTTGGGACGTGCCTTTAACATATGTGTTGTAAAGACTCAAAATCTTATTAACAAAGTCAGCTGGCAGACTTTGACAACCCATTATTCAAGATCGTCAACTGAAATGCAAAACCATCGTTTAACACTGCATTTACAAAGGGGACTGTGTTTTTCCAGTAAACGGTGACATAGGAATTTTCAAGAATTTCAGAGCACTTGATTGGCTGTTCGCCGATAAACGTCATAATAAGCATGGATTATATGACGTATAGCGGTGATCAGCCAATGAGGCGCACTAACATTAGCATATTATGTCTAGGCGTTTGGGGGAGGGGAAACGTGCTGGCGGGCTACGATAACTGTGTACTTTCATGTTACATTTAGGTGGTGGAATTTACAGATTTCCGTGCTAAAGATTAAAACTCCGTTAACAGTCCAGTCATCTGTGACTTGCCAGGAAGCAGTGACCATCATGAGACGCGATGGATTCAGCCAGCTGCCGGTTGCTGATGAACCAGGGTGGGATATAATCTTATTAATTAGGCCAAAACATTTTGCGTTAAACCCGACCAACCCAATAATATTAGTGAAAGGTAGAGTCGAGAGTTTATTTTTCTAGGTGTGTATTTTTTTTTAAACAGTATTGTATATACGAAAGAATTAAGAAAGCAAACCAACTGATTTTATGATCAAATTTGCTTAAAATGTATTTTTAAACGTTGCACTTATGTGCATGTACATCCATGTATTGCATATGTATATGTATGTATAATGTACATTTGCATGCATCAAATTCATATACACCTACATAAATCATAATGTAACCCAGTACATAATGTGATACCAAGAATGGCCTATAATGAAACCTCGTACATAATGTGATACCAAGAATGGCCTATAATGAAACCTCGTACATAATGTGATACCAAGAATGGCCTATAATGAAACCTCGTACATAATGTGATACCAAGAGTGGATTATATTGTAATCTTGATCATACCTTTAGTTGAACAAATGTTTTAACTATTGGTTCCTAACAGGGTAGTTATTGGCGTGGTGACTCTTGGTTGTATAACGTCTCAGATATTTGCTGCCCGTATCCAACCAGCAACACTGGTCGCAGAGGTGATGTACAAGAACTTTAAAAAGGTAAAGTATCGATCACTATCAGTTCTTGTCATGATGTCACCGTTAAGTCTCTCCTATTTAACATTTGTTTGTACTTAACAGGTGAACAGTTCTACCTCCCTCGGCCAGATGTCATGCATGTTGGACAATGATCATTTTGTGCTTGTTGCTGCCAATCAAACAAATCGTGAGTAGACCTAAGATAAATCATTATTAAATAACTACCGGTATCAAATATTTCATTGTTGACACATTTTCAATGAACATACTCGATTGTTTGCTAGGACTAGCCCTCTAATTGGGTACCCATGGAAACAAAAAATCTTGAAGGTAAATTAAAGAATTAGTTATTCAAAATGAAAACAAATGGTAAAATGTTTATGTAAAACTTTTTCAATTTTTTCCAGATTCTAATAGTTTGGACACATCACCTGCTTCTGAGGAAGCAATTGATTCAAATGAAGAAATAGTTGGCATTATAACCCGCATCGACCTCCTCAACTTCATTACCGACCACCAACTACAGTGATTTCATTCAAATACTTCTGAAAGACAGTAGCTTAGCAGTGTTGTAGTCGAGTCCACCTCATCCGAGTCCAGCTCAAGTCTGACTCCATTATTTTGCACCCAAGTCCGGTTCAAGTCCAAGTCCATTTGCATCCGAGTCCGGCTCATGTCCGAGTCCCATTTGCATCCGAGTCCGGCTCATGCCCGAGTTCCATTTGCATCCGAGTCCGGCTCAAGTCCGAGTCCATTTGCATCCGAGTTCGGCTCAAGTTCGGGTCCAAGTTGCCGAGTCTGAGCTAAGTCTGAGTCCAGTTATAACTCATTAAAAAGAATGTAGCAGTGTTAGAACACTGTAAAAACAAATTGTTGTTTATTTACAGTAAGTTGTTTTGTCAATTGGCATAACGGAACTTCTTTATTATACAGCAGATTCTTTGTTATACAGCAGAATTTTCCCTAGTGCATCAACAGCAAACCTGCTGTAACTTTACAGAGAACAGGAACGTGACTATTTGGAAACGGCACATTTCTGTGTATTCACAGGAAAATCTGAAAACGGCAATTTCTGCTGTAAATTTTAATTCATTTTTTTGCAGTGAAAGCATGCACCATTGTAATCTAAATATTTGTTTCCACTTCTTTATTTCCACTTCATCTATACATAAGTAGACAAATAATTGAGATTGATGAAACGAAAGGGCCAGTAAAAGTATTAAATGTTCAATAAGCTGTAATAAAATTTGTATTATTCTGTTATGAAAGAAAGGAAATCTTGCTTGACTGAAACTTTCATCGCTTGCTGATTGGTAATGTACAGTTTATTGCTTAAAATATATGCCATTAAAAGTCAACCAGAAGAACCTACCTTGAAAAGTGTCGACAACACAAACAAAACGTCTCTCCAAAGATGTACTGAAATTTTTTTATTTTTTTAATCTGAATTTTCGACTCCAGAGATGAAAATTCAACATATAGAATAAGATTAATAAATGTAGAAAATACTTTCTTCACTGAAATTTCAACTATTTCAAATGTCCGAGTCCGGCAAATGTCCGAGTCCGCCAAATGTCCGAGTCCGCCAAATGTCCGAGTCCGCCAAATGTCCGAGTCCGCCAAATGTCCGAGTCCGCCAAATGTCCCAGTCCGCCAAATGTCCGAGTCCGCCAAATGTCCGAGTCCGCCAAATGTCCGAGTCCGCCAAATGTCCGAGTCCACCAAATGTCCGAGTCCGCCACTGCACTGTCCAAGTCCAAGCACGAGTCCAAGCCGAGTCACGAGTCCAAGCCGAGTCACGAGTCCATGAAAATTTACTCGAGTTCGGACTCATTTCTTGGTAATCTTCAGGCTCATTTTTGTTCTTTGTATAATCACATCTTTATTATAGTAATGTTAGAGTAGTATAATAATGTTACAGTAGAATTATTACAGAAGGCGGCACTTTTAGGGACAGCAAGGATTCTGCGAAAGACACTCCAGATCTATAAGGCTACGAGAAGTAGCTTGACGGTGTATCCGGCAGAAAGGAAAAAAGATCTTTCTTTTCATGCTGAGCTAACTCGAAATAATAATGATAATAATAATAATGATAATAATAATAATGATAATAATAATAATGATAATAATGATAATGATAATGATAATGATAATGATAATGCACCTGCCGCGACTCCATCAGTGAGGTGCACACAAAACTGGACAAGATCCTCGAGACCCTAGCCACCATGGGATCGAGACTGTCTGACCTGGAGACAAAACTCGGCACAGTGAGAGTAGTACCGTCTTCAGTCACGATCACGACATCCAGGATGTGTAAGAGAGTCCAATCCTTGACACCCATGATCAACAACCAAACAACAGCAAACTACAAGCTCATCTATGAGCTGGAACACCAAGTTGACGACCTCCAAAACAGAAGCAGACGCAACAACGTCATCATACATGGGGTTACAGAGGGATCTGAGGGAACACAAAGCTGTGAGGAATTCCTGTCCAACTTTTTCACAGACCACATGAAGCTGGAAGGCAGCGATGAAATTGAAGTGGAGCGGCCCACCGCACTCCTGGTCGGCGAGCAACCAATACGATCGGTAATGGAATCCTCAGCCCCGTCCCATCCATTGTAGGTTGTTACGGTCAGGCGACAGACATATTATTTTGAAGCAAACTTCCAGATCCCTCAAGAACAACCCATTCAAGGGATCGAATATATATATTTCCGAAGATGTGACTAGCCCTGTCCGAAATGGCCGTAACCAACTACGAGAAAACCACCTGCCGGGCATTAGACACGACGAGCGAGTAAGTTTCGCCTACATTCTGTGGACTATGCCGGCCTCCATCGCCTACAAGCTCCACAACGGTCCATTTAAGTCATTTCGCCTGGGAGATGAAGCACCCAAATTCCACTGATCAGCCACCACATTCAGATAACTCAAGCTAAGTCTTGTCACCTATAGTATTTCATGGAATGAGTTAATGCAATTCAGGTCGCTGTTAAAGAGTTGAGTGGTGATTGGTTCTGAAAATAACCTCAAGTTCTTTTCAGAGCTAATCACCGCAATTAGTCTTACATTGTATTATAATACAATAATAATTATTTGATGTGATTTGAGTATCACGATCTGTCACTACACCTCATAATAATAATAATAATAATGTGTGGATTTATATAGCGCACGTATCCACCAACTAAGTGGTGCTCAAGGCGCATTATATTATTATCCCTGCTCATAAGGCTCATAAATCATTCCTGAAACCATCTCAGCTCCCTGGGGAGTATACAGCTCAATTGCTGCCATTTCTAGCGCATATAGAGCAAACCAACTCTGCCTTCACAGGTACCCATTTAACCCCTGGGTGGAGAGAAGCAATTATGATTAAGTGTCTTGCTCAAGGACACAAGTGTCATGGCCGTGATTCGAACCCACATTCTGTTGCTAACACCAGAACTTGAATCCAGTAAGCTTAGACCGCTCGGCCACGACACCCCATAGCGTAATTATTTTTAGTCTTATTCCATTTCGTATGTATAATTACTTTTTCTTGTATTGTTGTTGTCCTTGTCCATTTGTCATTTGTTCAGGAGATCGACCATTCAGTATGCACTTGCTTTTTTCCTTGACATCACATCTTTTGTAGATTCTAATATTGACCCCGATTTAAATTATGAACTGCCAGACATTGGGCCGAATAAATAAAAAGTAGCATTTGCTTTTTCTAGGCTTTTTCTTGAATATTTATAAATAAAACTAAGTAATTGCTCATAAGCAAAAGCTTCTGCTTATAAGCAGAAGCACAAGCTGTTCTTGTAAGCTTAAATGCTTTACAAATTAGCAAATGCTTGAAAACATATAAATAAAACCTTTACTTGTAACCAGAAGCATTTGCTCGTAGTTTTGCAAGCTCCTCCATACCAGCTTGATCTTTTACTCACGCCTTCATGCTTAACTAGGAGCACCATGTTCATGCATTTAAGAGAAGGTCATCAGGTGTATAAGAACAGGATTAATCGTGGTGAGACATCTCCTGGCACCTATCGAAAATTGTTTCGATTTGATAAGGAAAATGTTGAGTGGTTTGCAAACATTTTTCTGCCCGAAAGGCAGGAGACACGTGGTGGATGCTTGTCACCAGTGGAGTGCATGGAGACATCTTTGCGTTATTTAGCAGATCCAGGCTACCTGACCTCAGTAGCAGAGGTGATGGGGATAACCCAGCCCACTATAAGTACATACGTTGCAAGTACTTTTGGACCGCATATCTGCCCAACGCCCAACATGGATAAAATTTCTTGTGTCTAATGCTGATCTGATGGACACAAAGCAACGGTGGGCTGATAAGCTCGGTTTTCCCTTTACGCTTGGGGCCATCGACTGCACTCATATATACGTATTGATAAGCCAAGTGGACAGGTTCGGGGATGAATTCATAAATCGCAAGAACTTTCCTTCATTCAAATGTTCAGGAATGAATACCGCTATTGTTGTTGACCTAAGCATTTGCTAGGCAAGATAAAGAAAAAGCTATTAATCAAAGCAAATTGTTATTTATACGTTTAAGCAATTGTTTTTGCTTTTGCTTCTGCTTGGTAGCAATTGCTTTTTCTAGATTAACTTCTTCTTGTAGTAAATGCTACTGCTTTTATTTATTCGGCCCATTAGCTGTGCTTGTTATGACCAGAATACTTTCTTGAATACTTTTAATGTTAATACTAATGCTAAATTACTTCACATCAATGCACGTAGTCTTCCACGCGTAATATTTCTCTTCATATTAATCTGTTAAAGGTGGATTTTTTCTATTGTCATTGGTATTTCAAGACATGGCTTAATGATTTATATGACCCTCTTTATCCAGCTTCCTCACTATAATATTGAAGGTGTTTGCAGACATGATAAAGAGGTGGTGGTGTAGCACTTTTATATTAATCAGGATTTATCCTACAAGGTGCGTAATGACATCTGTGCATACAATTCTGATATTGAAGCATGTTTTATTGAGTTGGATAATATTCATACGACTCGTGTTATTGTTGGAATTATTTACAAACCCCTGATGCTTCGTATATTAACTTCATTACCCACTTCACTTAAATATTAGCTCAGGTAAATAGTGACAACAAAAAGTGTTATATGATGGGCGATTTTAATGTAAATTTATTTAATTATAATTCTTACCGCACTCTGACAAATGTTTTGGATGTACTTACTTTCTATTCTTTTACCCAACAATTAACAAGCCGACGAGAATTACAGATATTAGTTCTACTCTGATTGACAATATTTTCACCAATGGTTTACTCTAAACACTGCTGGAGTTTTACTTACTGATATAAGTGACCACCAACGGCGGATCTAGGCCCAAAAGTTTAGGGGGCCAAATGCTCAGTGGAGGGGCGTATGTTGCGAGCGCAAAACGTTTCTGGTAGGGTTGTTTGTTTTGTGGGTCTGAGACGACAATACTTGATTTAGTATGAAATTTCAGTGATAAGCTTTGGATTTGAACCCGCCCCCAGAGTGTTATGGTATGTACATACATTATTGTGTAATCTACACAGTGCTGCAAAAACAACCCACTGTATTTTACGTTGATACTGCTGCTCATATGACGATGGAAGACGAATCTTTCAAGTCACTGCTCCTGCTCGTACTCACAAGATTGAAATGCGTTTTATGCACGCGATGTTCGCGCCAAAGTCTAAACGTAGGCCTACAGTGCGGACGTTGCATGGCTCACCTAATATCCAGGAAACCCCACACAACCAGTCGCGTGTGCATAAGCCATGCATACAATCACCGTGTACGCCTCGTCTAATGCAGCTTGGCTTAACTGCACAAACTACCATTGCAAATTTTGGCAATGTTGGATCGTGAGTAGGATTATGAACACATTCATGTAGCCAATCAGGTGTGTTGTAATTTGCATCTTTTAACAAAAGCTGAACGTATAAGCAAGACTTAGCTGCACAAGGAGGGCGTAAAGTTGTGGGGTTTGTTTTGTCTCTCTTTTTCCCCTTTTTTTTTTCTTTCTTTTCTTTTCTTTTCTTTTCTTTTTTGGGGGCGTACAGCTTCAGGTTTTTTGGGGGCATGGCCCCGTTGGCCCCTGGATCCGCCATTGGTGACCACTTGCCTGTTTTCTTGGTGGTAGATAATATCAAGAACAAGTTTCGGACCGCCAAGCCACTTGCTCTCATTGTTAACAAATCTATTACCTCGGGAATATTCCCTGATGGGTTAAAGTTAGGCAAGGTCGTTCCTGTCCACAAAAAAAAGGAAGTCAGAATGAGATTGGAAATTATAGACCTATTACCGTATTGTCGGTATTCAGTAAAATGTTTGAGAAATTGGTTTTTAATCGTTTGATTTTATTTACAGATACTGATATATTGTCTGATTCGCAATTTGGTTTTAGAAAAACTGAGATGCCATAGTACATGTTGTAAATAAAAATACTTGGTGCAATAGAGAACAAGAAATTATCCATTGAATTTTTCCTGGACTTATCAAAAGCCTTTGACATAATGACATCCTCATTCGGAAACTAGACCAGTATGGCATACATTGGAAACTTTTTGATTGGTTTAAAATTATCTTTGTAATAGAAAGTAATTTGTTTGTTATAATTCTGCCATATCCATGTATCAATATATTTCATGTGGTGTACCTCAAGGTTCTATATTGGGCCCTTTATTATTTCTTATTTATATAAATGGTATTTGTAATACTGGAAATTATTTCATTTTGTTTATTTGCAGATGATACAAGTTTATTGTATGATCATAATGACATTAATACTAGTATTCAAATTTTAAATACTGAACTTGTTCAAATTACCACTTGGATGTCATCTAATAAAAGTATCTGTTAATCTCTTGAAAACAAATTATATTATTTTTCAGTGCCAGTAATCGTAAGTTTCTGAAGCTGTCCCGCTGGTATTAAATGGTATTATTCTTCTCCAAGTTCCAAATACCAACTGTTTGGGTATGAACATTGATAGTCATTTAAGTTGGTCTAACCACATTAATACTTTAGCTACTAAGATTTCAAAAAATATTGGTATATATGAATCGATTGAATCCGGTTCTTTCTATGTGGATAAATGCAAAGAATGTAACGAATCAAGGTAATGCCCCTTCCATTAAAAAGTGTGGAACGATTCTCAAACGATTCAAACAAACGAAAACATTCTTTGTTTTCGTATGTGAGAATCAACCCATGTGTACAAACCCTGTAGCTTGCGCTATGTCCAAACACTACGTTGTCAAGTAATCATACCAACGATGTACAGTCCCTATGGAAATTCCTTTCTGCAAAACCACCACCGGCAAGAGTTGAATGAAAATTAAAATTGCACTATTTTTATTGCTATCGTGATAAAGGATGGGAAAGGATGGTACCACATTCTACACATAGTTGGTAAATTCGAGCAATAACATTTCGAAGTTTATATTGACTACATCATAATCTTCGCAGATTAGACTAAAATGTTAATGAAATAATATTTAATGACGTAATGATGACGTAATTGGTTTTAGAAACTAAGTTACATTATGGGCTTGCATATGGTGCATGTTTTGTTTTTATGCGAAAATGCCAAGTGCTTAAATGACAGCTCGTGAGTCGAGTTTTGTTTAGGTCGAGTTTTCACAAGGATCTTGATGTATTAACCCCCGCAGGGTCACACTATTTGTTTAGGTCGACTTGTCCGTTCTCGTCAATCTATACGTCCCACAGATTAGACTAAAATGTTAATAAAATAATATTTACTGACGTAATGATGAGCTAATTGGTTCTATAAACCGAGTCACATTACGAGCTTTCACGCTGCATGTTTTGTATTTATGTGAAATGCGAGTATGACTCGCAGCGTCACACTAAAATGTGAATAACATGATATTTACTGACGTCATGATGACGTACTTTGTTTTACACACTAATTCACATTACGGGTTTTCATATGCAGCATGTTTGTATTGATGTGACGATGCTAAGTATGACATCATCCATCGACAACTTTCACGTGTTAAACCTATGGGGTTTTGGCGGAAACAAGAAAAGTAAGACTAATTGCGGTGACACCATGTGGAATCTCAATTGAGTAGTAATTATGAAAAGAACTGGAGGTACAACTCGACGTTTCGATCAGTATGCTCTGATCGTCCTCAGGAGAATGCCGGACTCTGGGAAATGCTGCTGCTAGTAGACTGCTGGAGGATCATCCCATGAATGGATGCTGGAGGATTAGTTCGTTGAGGCGCGCAGGCGGGAACTGTTGAGACTAGGATCCTAGGTTTTTTGTGTTTTTGGGGGAGAGGAGTGTGCTCACTGAACTGAATCAGTTGTTAAGCAAATGCACAGGGGAAGGAGGGTGGTTGACTTAGGATATAGGAGATCCCTCAGTCTGGGGTGGGTTATGGACTTTGGATATAGAAGATCCTTCAGTCTGTAGTATTGGTCGCCAAATGTCGCTGATGAAGAAGCCGATGTCCTGTGGCACAGTGTTGTGTTTGACGATCTCAATGGCCTCTCTGATGCGTCTGAGGGTGCCATGCGTCGGTGGGTGTGATGAGTTGGGCTGCCTGCCCAGTTGATTTGGTGGTCCTTGATGTGCGAGTGCTTGACGATGGCGGACTTCTCGAAATCTCCTCTGCGGCCGTGTGCTCGGTGTTCCTTCAATCTGATGGGGAGGTTGCGTTCTGTTTCGCCGATGTACACCTTAAGAAACATGTTTTCTACAATAAGAATAGATGTGTGGGAATATTCTTTCCTGTTTAATTCCAAATTAGACCATTAATTAATATGACTTGTTCTCATCCTCCCAAGTTTTAGTAATTTTAGTCCCAAACTATGGAGCAATAAACAGTGTCCACTGATCCTAGCACTGACCTTGCAATCACTACAACAAACATGGATGTACATGTACCATGGAATACAAGTATGCCTAATAACTTCAATCCTCCAAAATCCTTCACTTTAGCAAAGAGCATGTAACCTCAATCCTTCAAAATCCTTAACTTTGGCAGAGGATTTTAGAGGATTTGGGAAGGTTAGGGTTAATGTTTTTATGATACATAGACTCTACTTGATTAAGTAGGCAATGACACAGATTTACTATCACACATTGATTTGACATTTGCTTATTATTGCTTATTATTATGACCCCCTCCCCCAACAATAAAAAAAATAATAATACCGCTTGAAACAACACTTTATGTTCAAAATTCGGCAGGCCCATAGGGGAGGGGGGAGTTTACCCCTTGAAACCCCACCCTTTAACTACATGCAAATTCTGGGGGGTGATCCTATGGACCACCCACTCCCAGGCCAAAAAGTGTGGGTACATACATGTAACCCACCCCACCCGGTTCGTGGGTGAACCACGGCCAAACAGTCACCGTGACTGACCCGCTCAGTCATTAGCCGTGGCCCACGTGTGTAGTGCTCCCTACCCAAGCACAGCCGCTGTTCCCCTCATGCACTAATAGCTTAGCATCCAAGCAAATAGCTTAACATGCCCGGTAAGCATTTTCCCCTTGAACACGCCCACCTTTCTAAGTTGTCACTCACTTCACTTTCGTCAAATACCTGTTGTATACCCTGATTTTGCACACGTTTCTACCCTTAGACGCGGAAGCCAAGCTTCTCATTAGCTAAGACGCTAAACTAGGCTTATGTTTTATTCATTCCTAGGCCCCAGATTTCTATATAATCCTCAAGATTTCCTGATCTCGGCGAAGTGCGGTTCCGAATGAAATCTATGCGACTCGATCCGATCCATATGACAGTGCGATATACCGAACTATTACAGTGCAGTGCCTCGTTCGTTGAACCAATAGTGCAGGGCGTCGATATGGCCATTGGTTCGCCTACATGTAGCTAATGCAGTCTGATACACCTGGCCCCGTCCAGGGCCCCGTGTAGTCAAGCCCGGTGGTCCCCGTCGTAGAGACCGACCACCCGCCCGTCTCTCGGTATAGCAGTGCCCGTACCGTATGCCGAGTGGACAAGCCGCATGAACGAACGATGGTCCCCACTGACTGTACCCAATAGTTGGTATTCGTACACCCTATTCGGAACTTGGCACAAGTATATAAGTTTAACTATTGACATGTACCCTATACGCTACCACTCCTGTCATACATGTTACTATAGTGCCATTGTTAAATAGTGATGTTAATAATAAACCAAACCCATTGATTGAGATTGTCACAACAAAGTTTGTGTCCGACTATTATTGTTGACCCACGATAGTGGGGAATGCAACAGTATTCATGGTATGTGCATGTGTTGGCTATGGCTGTACAGCTTATACTGGGAACATGTCACCGCTGTTCAAAATGCTCTGCAGGCGACATGTGGTTTGGGCGCATGCGCGAGAATTTTGAAGGGTCATACAAAAATGCATATTCATAACGTGACCTTTACTTTTTTTTCCGTCGCGGAGTTCATTGATAAAAACGCCTGTTACATACTGAAAATTAATTCAAAGAGAATTTTTAACCAAAATTAGAAAGAATATGTCGTCTGCAAATATTGAACTAACATTACAGCAATATGGGCAAACGCGCGAATTTCCTTGAAATTTTTTGGTGCACAACTCTGGCCCTTGACAAGAGCGCGCACGCTGAAAAAGGTAATATTTCAAAGCGGATTTTCTTCCTGAAGATGAATTTTCCTTGAGACATAAAAAGTATGATAGGTGAAAGAACTCTTATTTTAACTAATTATTACTTTGTTATTTGAGCAAACCCAGTAGCTAACTTTTAAACGGTGGGATTCCCCTGCGGCTTCAGCGTTGTTAAACAAAATATTTCTGGGGAACCCGTTACGGTTTTTGGGATGACATATGCGTGTGCATATACACACGGATTAGATTGTGGGCGTTTTCATTGTAAGGGGGGTTACATAATTTTTTAATAACGTTAGAATATAAAACAAACGGGGAATGATTTGAGTTTATAAGCCAATATGAACCAATATTTAATACATATATTCTCTTCACTCTTCCATTTTAAATTAATTTAAGGATTTTTTTCCTTTCTATGCACTCCAAATCCATTATTTAAACAGCGAAGATGTAATCAATAGCCATATTTCACCTTTTTTGAATTGCTGCCCAGAGGACGTTACTTGGGTTTGCTAAGGTATAATCACTGCATGAAACTGTTCTTCGTGAGTTTAACTACCACTCTATGCTTGATTTTTCAAGAAAATAATTCATGAAAGACGTATAATAACGTCAAAAATGGACCAATAATTAGCTTATCTCGATCTGTAAAATTTTACGGAATATGCTCAATATTTGATGCACATTGAAGACGCTTTTTACACTTCGGGTTTCGATGAATTCACCCAGAAACGTGTCATCTTGTAAAGCCATGACTGTAGATTGATGTGTGATCTTTGTTCATTGAGGTCATTTGGCATTTGCACTCACTTTGATCGTACACCTCCAGTCGATTTGCCAAATTTCAAAAGACGCGACCTTGTTTAAAGTTGGTGAAACAACACCAATAGAGGGCGCTATACAGAGCAGAAAAAGGCGCATGCGCACAAACCTCTTGTCGCTCTGCGTGCAGCGGTGATGTGTGACCCCGGCCCATGTTGAGCCAAGAGCCTTGGTTCTGATAGCCTAGTATGTTTATGGTCCAGTAGTTTTGTGATGCGCTAAAGTACATTGAGTGGAAGTAAACATTAGAGTTATGAGTTTGCATTATTTTATATATGAGAACAAGATCTTCAATGACAAAAGTATGTTAATCATGCATCTGCCATTGAAAGGAAGGAAAGTAGAGTTAGCATTTACCTTTAAATGGTTTTTAATTTACAGTTTGTTTCCTAGAATGTCATTTCAATTGTTTTGATCAAGATTTATTGTATATTCCATGATATGTTCCGTTACCACCATTAAGTATAAAGATCTGAGAAGTTCTCTTATTCAACTCCTGGCTGTTCATATTTTATTCTTTCAGGGTCATCGACCATTGAATCATTAATGTACCCCATACTGCAGTTATTTGGCAGTCAGTCTGAGTGTTCCTGTCCGACCAGATGACATACAATTACGCCCTTACAATAATGAGTACCCTCAGCCCACCAGAGTACAATGGAAATGGAACCATACAGATGATGAGCCAGTATTACCGATATCAGCTGAGGGGATAAAAAGGCAGGATATGTAGCCAGAGGGTGAACCATCAGTGAGCACGCAGGCTATAGTTGAAGACACTAATAGTACCATCCAACTATATCTACCAGACGACATGAGAGACTTGAATAAAGTCTTTGAGCACGACACAATGTTCTCACCACCACACAGCCTCTCCATGTATCCATCACATAGGAGTGGAGACAGGAGAGACAGTAGAGAAAACAAATGGTCGCAACCGACTTGCGGAAGGTACTGAACCATGTGAACAGTGATGAGGTGTAGGACAGCTGATGGATATAGGGCTGGAGATGTCGACACCTTGGACCTTCCTCGAAGGAATGTCCCAGACGGTGGAACCAGCAGAAATGACAACGATCAATCCCCCGAGTCTCTGTCGTTACTTCTATGCAGTAAAGGGCAGTGTGCTTACTTTCCTTCATCATGAAACTTTCCAGAAATTAACATTATTGATCAGCAGATCGAAAAAATTAAAGATAAAATGGAGTCATTGTGCTTTTGCATGTATTAAAAGTATTGAAATAGTGTAATAAAAAATAATTGACGAAAAGTTGGAACTGCATGGTTTGAACAAACTGTTCATACGACATCATTGACTGAATTATCAGTGAAAGGTGTATACTCTGTACCAAAATTAAATTGGATTTGTATATTACATGTATCATGTGTACTTTAAATTTGATAACCACAACATATCCATGCACGATACTACATTATGATGCTGTTATTGTTTTCAGGGTATGAGTAAAATTCAAATAAACATTTTCTCCACTGAAAATTATATTTTGGAGACAAACTCTTAAGGAGATCTATCAATATTTTTAATTTTGAGTAAGTCAAACAAAATTCTTGGTTTTTACCTAATACTTTGTTGATGCCCTGGTCAATTGTTCTAGCTTATTATTTAAAGTTTAAAGTACACACACACGTATTATTTTTTTTTGTTCTGTCTATATTGTTCTACTTTTGCAGGAAAACGATAGGTTAAATAAATAAATCATTACCTCAGTCTAAAAAAATATATTTTCAGCTTTGTTTTTATTATTAAAAACTGTTTGGAGACCACACATGTTTTCTATAGAACAGTAGAAGAAGATGTTCTTAAAGAAATCTAAATTTTTCTATAGAATTCTGTAAATTGTTCTATAGAACTCTACAATTGTTCTATAGAACTCTACAAATTGTTCTATAAAAACTAAACTGTTCTATAGAACTCTATAAACTGTTCTATAGAACTCCTATAAACTATTCTATACAACTCTGCGACTATTGTATGAGAATACAATACAAAATTATTCTAAATTTTCTATAGAATTTATCAAGTTTCTTTAGATTTCTATAGAAACAGTTTATTTTTAAGAAATTTTTAGAAGTGGCCCATTTTCTATAGAAATTCTATAAACTCTATAAATTTGTATAGAAATTGTATAGAAATTATAGAAATTGTATAGAGAGATTCTGCCAGCACCTCTATAGAAATCCATATAGAAATTCTATGTAATTTTTATAGAATTCTATAGAACTGTTTTGTAAGGGAGGGATCAGGTTCGCAACCTCGAGTCATTTTTGACTCATCACTAGGTTACAGTGCACATTTCCATGGTCCGTAAAGCTGCATATTATCAGCTGTATAATATAAGACTGAGCAGAAAGCACCTCACTGATAAAGCAGCAACAACTGCCATACATGCATTCGTCACCTCCCGGATAGACTCTTGTAATGCCCTGCTGTATGGCCTTCCACAGTATACCATATCTCGCCTTCAGCGATTACAGAACATATAGCCGCGAGGATTCTTACTGGCACAAAACGCAGAGAGCACATCACTCCACTTCTCAGATCTCTACACTGGCTGCCTGTTACTCGCAGGGTTCAGTATAAGCTGATCACTATCATCTACAAGGCCTGCCGAAACCTTGCCCCTCAATACCTAACTGATCTGCTGATGCCACACACAAGTGCCCAGTCGCTTAGGTCATCATCTGACACAACTCTCCTCAACGTCCCAGTAGTCAAATCTGAAATCAGCTTGGGAAGAGCATTCTCAGTGCAGGGTGGCGCCACAGCTATAGAACAAGTTACCAAGGGACTTGCGGGAACTGAACTCCTGACTGTATTTAAATCACGTCTTAAGACTTATCTTTTAATAAGGAATATAATTAGGTTTAATTCGTCATACATTTTTATCATGTACATGTGCTTTGATCTTTGTATGTAATTTTTAACTGACGTGATGTTTGGTAATTTTGCATACTTTAATTACACCATTGAACGGGTTTTAACGGTTTTGAATGTTTTTTAACTTTTTATTTTTAAATTTCAAGTTAAACTTGGACAGTTTTAATTTGATTGTTCTGCGCCTATGAGCAAAATTTATTTGGATATATGGCGCTATATAAATGTTATTATTATTATTATTATTATAGCCTAGGGGTATGAACGTTTGCCCGATTTGTGAGGCCTCTCTAAGCCACCAGACTTTGTGTATGGGAAATTTGTTTCACTAGCTGGCAGTGCAGTTTATTTATTGGCTTCCAGCCAGGCGTTACCCGTCGCTGGTGGGAAAGCTTTGTCATTTCTCTATCAGGCCTGGCAGGTCAGTTGTCGAAACATTCGTTACATCTATATACTCATAGTACAGGCAATACATTAACGTCTGTCTGCTGTAGGAAAAACTCTGATATAAGTCTATTTCTTGATACTTATTGTATTATTTCGAGGACATAGCCATGGCCGTAACATGGGCGGTTCGTTGTTTGCTTTGGGGATGCTTCTTTGGGTTTTGTTGCTGCATATGTCGTTAACTATTGCTGGATAACGAGGCAGAGCGACATGTCATGGGAGTTGAAAAGCTATATCAGGTGGGCCTGTGGGTGGCACTGTTGTAGTTGAATACTTTTCATGTGTATGGGTATGAGTTGGCCCCATTCTAGGTCCAATACACTGAACTCTGCATCCTGGCCCTATAGCCCCACATGTACAAAAAGGGCGATTTTCTCGTTTTAAACTTTTGATATGCTAATTATTACAACCTAAAACTTAGCGATTAGGTAACCTTGCCCAAGCAGACACTTTTGGCATAAAATCCGTTATTCTGGGATAGCTCACTTTCATGAAATTTTTAAACATTTTGAAATTAAAATAATAAAATTAAAGAATTTCACCAAAATTACTGATCTCACAACAGTGAACTTATGCCCAAATCGTCTGCTTTTGTCATTGTCATGAGTACGTGCAGTACTTTGTCACGAGTAAGAATACAAAATTACAAGTACATTGTCAATGTCATGAATACATGTACGAGTACTTATAAGAATATGAGTACCTTACCATGATTTAGGCTACCCCAAAAAGAAGAAAAATGCGAGGTCACTACACCGATTTTGAAGTCGAACTATGACCACGACCAGATACCTTTGTTGGCCTCTCGATATCGAGATAACAACACAAAGCTAATTTCGCTGCAAAACTGAAACTATTGAAAACATTCGCGTTTTACCGTAAGAACAAAACAACACAACTTGATACGGTTTCCGGTCAAGTTACTTCATTGTGACCCAACATTACCGAAGAAAATAATTAGGGCCTACTTATCTTGCGTGATTGAAATAATTGCAAAAAAAGATTTTATAATATTTACAGAATTAAGAATCTCTTATTAATGGGCTAAAAGTGAACTCGTACAGGGACCCACTGTCTCTATATGTCAATGAATCATGACCACCATTCACGTGACCACCATTCACCATAGAAGGTTTTGTGATAGAACCCACCTTTACAATTACACTTTCATTGAAAAATTATTCATAACAACCGCTGTATGAGACGCATTGAATGGTGACCTTTGCATGACACATGAATGAACACGCTGATTATTCAGTTATCTGGTACATTGAGTTTGAGTAAATACATAGTGTAGCTATTTGGAACCCACTTTGCTTATTTAATGCAATTGACCTTTTGACATGCATGAATATGTATTACTGCACTTTTATGTTAATCATTTACAAACATGAATACAAAACCACGACATTGAAAAATTGAAAGAAACACACTCAAAAATGGTTATTGGTGATTCGCAATATGATACTTAAAGCCACTATATACTATTGGTACTGAAAATCAGCAGGAGTGAGCCAGTGACCAGACCATCAGATGCAGACTAAAAATGTACATATACCTTAGTTTCACTCACTAAAAACATGATAGGCCTACATTAGGGCATGATAGCATGAGAAAGAGTACTATTTATTCTTCAGACACACAAAACAGTGGCAAAGCCCCATACAATGTTCATGCTTGGCTCATATGTTTGATCTTGGATATTTAAACAGCCCACAGGTAGGCCTACATGAATGGGCATGCAGGTGTCGTAGTAGTCTTGGTTCATTGAAATAAGTCTCAGTATATTGTCATCGGTCTTACAAAGTGACACAAACTTGCCCACCCACTTGACAAATTTACATTTGAAGAAACACGTTTCTTCATCATATCTTCATCAATATTATTTTGGAATTGTTGTCACTTTGTTGTCTCTTTAGAACTTTCGAATTATGGAAATATATGTTGTTTTGGACTCTCTGACCTTTTAATTGCTAAGCAATTAACCCTGAAAACAATATAATGTTTATGTTACTTCGTGAAACGAAATGTTAAAAAACCTGGTTTGCGTTTTGAAGACACGCGGTTACGTATTTGTATTATGTAAGTTTGTTACTTCGTGAAACATAAAAGCAATGCGCGCTTTTTTTTTGCGCACTAACTAAGTTTGTGTCACTGTGAAAACGTTCTATTCTGTCGCCCGCGGTGTTCACAGTGTATTGTTGTGTCGTGAATCGTCACTTTCTCACAATTTTATTTGTTTTCATAATTAGTCAAATTAAGAAATTAACACCTTCCAGCTTCAAAACTTCGTGACATTGTAGCTTCTGATGAATATCCATAAAATATGTAACAACAAATAAATCAAAAATCAAAAATCTTAATTTTTAAACTTTCTGTCGCAACATGGGACCGGTGACTATATGAATGCATTTTAAATATTTTTCTCGTAAACTTGACAACAACGTCATTATGCTGAAACTTTATCAGGTAGGTTGTAACGTATTTCTTGATTCAAAGAGTCCGCATAATCCAACATAACCAACACTGTATACATGTACAATAAAAAAATAAATACATCCTCAAACAACCGTTTCCAGAAACATTTGGTTTTCAGAATATCTGCTGGTAAACTGATTGATCATTATAAATGCAAGCTAAAGCTGTATACAATGTCTAACATTATTAGAGCTATTAAATTCAGGACACTACAGAACTCCCAAAATGTCATGTTACTTTTTCACACTTCCAGGTATCCTTGTTGTTTTTGGTGGACTCTCCACCGTGGTAGCTCTCCACATCTCCACACTACGTTGTTCCGAGACTCACACCCGAAGACCCCTGTTACTGGAGCACGTCATAATGCGTGTCGTGACCTCATTGCACCGTTTGTCAAAATCAAGATGGCGAGGTATGGAAACATCCAATAAAGGAGCAGGAAAGGTTACTTAAAAGTTGCTAGCTCGCGATGCAGATACGTGACAGGCAGCTGGTTTAGCAACATCCACTCACTTCAAGAGTTCCCGTGATAAGCACCCACTCACTAAGTATGACTACTATCGAGATTACTTCAGAGACTAGCTGACGGTGAGGAGAACGTCTGTGGCGGGAAAAGTAGACAGGTTTGGAAGTACATCTGTACTTACTGGGAAGAGTGTTAATACCAATTAACAACAATCAATTGGTCCTATTTTGATAATTGCTGGCAAAGAATCCACAATAGGAGTCCTGTTCAGAAAGGAGCCTTTATTGTACTGTAAGCCAGATCAAGTTTACAAAACAGGTCTACCCATTGCGCCTGTTTTTCTTGTGCCCGACAATAGAAATCGTCTGGAGTATGCAATACAAGAATACACCGTTCAGTGGCTTTCAAATTAAAACTGATTTTGAGCCACTTATGTTCACGTTCTCTTTGCACTCGCAGACAAAAACATTTACCAGTTTTCGCGCTTTGCCTCACAAGTGTACAGAGCGTTTAAATGCTAGAAGATGAACAGAACATGTTTTAGAGGATCTTGCAAAGGACGGGTCAATCCTAAATTACAAATCGACGATGAGATTCGACGGTCTCTGGACGCAGCTTTGACGGCAAACCCAGGTCGAGCCAAAGAACTGAGAGAGGAGTTTGCTAAAGGTTTTGTCGGCATTGCGGGTAGAATATGGCCACATTTGGCGCACGTTATAACAGTCGACATATCCGGGTTCATGAAAAAACTAGACGCAAGATACACTAAAGGTAATACACTGTAAAAACAAATCCCGTAAAAACTGTAAATTTCACGTAATATTTACGGTATGATCTACCAAGTAGTCACTAATCATGTAAACATTTGGAATGAGGACAACAAATCAAGATTACATTTTACGGAGCTCTGAAGTGCCATCCAACTTGTTGAGATAATTTATCTCGATGACGACATCTAGCATAAGATGACGACATCCCAACATAAATTATCACAGGAGGTTTAACATCCTAAACTTGATGCCGTCATCCCGAGATAAGTTTAGGATGTCATCATCCCAAGATAAATTATCTCGTTTGTTTTCATAAAGGAAATAAAGGATAAATATTAAACAATTTACATCTCTCATTAGAAAACTGGTCATCAAAGGGTGTCATCATATACCTGAACAACTTCAAGAAGTTCTTCGTGAGTTGAAGGACATGGGTAACCCCTCAACACCATTTCTCCTATTTCGTATTTTTCTCGCTAAATAACGACACGGTGTAATAAGGTAAACAATTGACAGGTTGAGCAATCAAACAAGCAGAAATGTGATAGTGATGAACCCAATTCTCAACCATAGCCGAGTCATAACAAAGGTAGTTATACTAGAACGAGACCACTATATTAAACTAGCTCTCGAAATTGTTTTTGTCGGTAGCAGTTTGCAACAACAAATTATTTCTTTGTTTTGATTTAAAGAGTATTAGGCATACTGATAGTCACTTTGCCTTAATTATACCAATATTGTACCTTACAATCTTTTAATCCATATTCAGGAACCAAGCTGCATGCTTCTGTATGTATCTACTGAAGGTGTTCTTGGAATCAATCTGTGGACGGATAGGACACATAGCATCTCACTATTTCCCCAATGTTATTGTTGTTGAGTTCATCCCTGAACATCTCAGGTACAAACATTATACGATCCGTCTTGATCCCATGCACACACGATGAATAGTTGTGCACAATGGTCGTACCCATATCTTACCACTCCCCAGACACCCTCCCAACCCCTTCCCCCAAACCCCTTTCCCAAACCCCTCGACACTCCCACCTGACATCCCACCCCGACACCCCTATGACACCCCACCCCAGAGAGATTCCCCCAAACACTCCACCCCTGACACCCCCCCTGACACCCCTTCCTTTGAACCCCTCCTGACAAACCACCCTGACACCCTCCCTAATACCCCTACCCCTGACACCCTTCCCCTGACCTGGACCCATTTATACTTGACCGTCAGGATACAAGTCAGGGCGGACTCGATCTCCTGCCGGACCCGATCTCCCTGACCGATCACCTTTTCATATAGCAGCTGCGGTGGCGTAATATCTTTTCCCAGGACAATTTCAAAAATAGTTCTTCCTTGTCTAGCGTTAATTTATGTTTTTATTAGTGTTTTAAATTTCAAATTTTTATAGAAAATGCCCACGTTCGTCCTGGGAAAAGAAAGTTATGCGTCCCATTTTGGATGAACTGCTCATTTAAAAATAGTTTTGTTGGACGCTATTGCATATGGGCATTGTTATTATGGATGTCAATTCTTGTTTTATCCAGTGTGAAGAAGATCACACTAACGTTGTTAATGGCCGAGGTCAGATTGTAAAAAAGTACGAGGTCAGGACTTAGCAGATGACAGGCACATTTCATGAAATGTGGGTTATACCGGAAATATTTAGTGGGCTGACAGCCCTGGTAGAGGTGGATTGGATTCCACGAGAGATATACCATGATTGGCAGTGCAAGTAGCTAGGTTTGTCATGTTGTACACTTTATGCGGTAGAAATGTAAAATATAGCCTGATACAAAATTGTGGTAGAATTATAATGGTTTACAAACCACATGCACTAGGGCAATGACCCATGGTAGTGAACATTTTCCCCAATCAGGGGGTGCTGAAGAATCAGTCCATGAAAGAAATTGTTTTTCAGTACTACAAAAAGTACAATATGAAAAACTAATCAAGGGAGAGAAACGGAACATGAAGCACAGTGAGGGAAATGAGTGCGTTTCTCCCTCCTCCTCTCTCTCTCTCTCTCTTTCTCTTTTTTTTTTTATTTTATTTTTTTAAACAATTAATTTTGGGGGCTACAGCCCCTTAGCCCTAGTTCATATTGTGTGTATGGGCTGCATATCGGTTGAGGCTGTGCGGTAAAGTAAGTCTGAAAGTATTGTGGCAGAATTACCGATTACCAACTATTGGACAAGTGTCCACCGGCAATTACTGGCGGTAGTGCAGATGTTCCCTAATCAGGGCCGGAAGAGTCAGTCCGTTTAGGTGAAAATTGCCGCCCCAAACACGTACAAATCACTCGGGTAACTCTCTAACTCTGGACAGACGTGGGAATATGACAGTTTGAATGGTTTAATTATGCACCTCAGTTGATTGACCTCAGATTTATTAGATAATTATCGAAATAAACGATGGAGCCTCAAATAGTATTGCTAATGCGTTTACTTATCAATGAGTTTAATCCCTGGTTAGCCTCTGATTCCTCGGTCGAGTGTTCAGTGCAGGAAAAGCCTGTTCCACTAGCCTCTGGTAGCCTCGGACTCCTGATTACCCTCTCATCATGGAAACGTTGCCACCCTTAGTCCAGTATTACCCCCAGTGAGCCTCAGTGTTAGCCTACATTAGCCCCATTTCTGCGTTCCCCGGTCAAACTGTGCACCCTAGACTAGGTAACCTCCCACACCTGACCTATCCTTGTCGTTTTGAAGCAATGCTCAATCAACCAATTATTGTGTCCATTTCTGGGGTTCCCATGTCCCCACGATATACGGTGTGGGATCCGTATATATCTATATTCTCGGAGTTTATTTTCCCACATCGTTACTCCACCGGTCATTGTACGTCTGTCGCCACCGTCTTTCGTCACGGTTTCCAAACTAACTCTGACCACCATTGTGGTCCCGTATCGCGCATTGTGCATTGAACATCCAATCAGTGCACGCCATGCCTGTATCCAGGTCACGACGCACGGCCGCCCAATCGATGTGCACCGCCAAACCCCACCTTGATTTGCTAGTGACTGCCAAGTGCATTGCGCCTCTGTCGGCCATTCATGATTAGGAAGATTTGTCTACGGAGCCATCCGATTTGTGTTACAGTATCAAATAATGAATAATTGTAAAATGGTATGGGAGACTCCAGAACAAAGTTTGAGCAATTTTTTTGGTAAAACAATTTTAACATAAAAACCTGTAATATGCCAAGTGTAATGCACACTTTTGTAATAATCTTGAGCACCCGTTGTGATGAAACTTTCACAGATTGCTTGTATTATTATTATGATATATTTCTTGAAGTTTAAATGAACGTACATTACCACATATCAGTGTTGTTCCTAATTTCCTTTAAAAACTCAACTCCGTAACTAAGTGATAAACAAGTTAACTTAAGTTACACTGGAGATATTGTGGGCATACGCATATCACCTTCAAAATACGCTGAACGCAAGGTAATATCGCTGCCATTTTGAGCAGCAGTTATCCTAAAGTGTACGCCCTCAACAGCTTATGCACAGAACAAATAGGACCTACAAGAAATACATTTTTTTAAAGGCAGCGTTAACAATTTATTTTCGTCATGGCTTGTACCATTTAGAACGGGTGAACTACTGAATCTACGCGGCGAGAAAATGGATACACTTGTGGTCAGCAATGCCATTCAGGAAAGTTTGGAAGGATGGACTGGGGCAAGTCTAGTGGAATGGGCATGCGCAGAGAGTCCACTGAAGTACAAAGATACAGATAGTAAGTTAAGAACTCAATTGTGCGTTCAATTGTACATTACCTCATGCCATGAAATATCTGAAATGTAATTATTATTATGTCAACTACCGTACCCGTCGATATTGACCAATGCTGACACATAATTCTATGGACCGTATAGTACGATATTTCACTCAAATTGGTGATTTGCAATAAATGGCTTTGTATTAATCGAATCTAGGAAACTGAAAGGTTTCTTATTCGAATACACAATTTGATATTCATTTTATCTGTTTGAGTCGATACAAGTCATCAAGCAAAATTTACTTGACTCGATTCTCAGTATCGCGTTATCAAAATAAAATGACTTGACTTTCACTCCAGTAAACGCTTTAAAGCCCACATTGGTATCCTTAAATACATAATTGATCACAGTTTTACTTGAAACTTAATTGGTGTATAGTTCAAAAATATATTGTTCTGAGATGCTATCTGTAGAGAGCATGGAATTCAGGCCCCCTTTTTTATTTTTAGACCACCCCACTTTATTTTGTATAAACCCTACCTCATCTTGTATATACATCTTAAGATAAATGGAACCTTCCGCATACTAATGAGTAGCTGCCGCATCAGCAAGGACCGTTTTGTATAGAAGAAGTTGGTTCATTGTTCTGCCAGCAATGACCCTTGCAACACATTAAAGTGTTTCTTCTAAAGTTATACAAATCTGATTGCAACTACTTATTATTTATTTACAGAGAGTCATTGACTGAGTTACTAAATGTGCCTCGCGTAGATATTCATTCCTGATTACCGTGCGGGCACTACATATCATTTTAGTAAATTTAGTAAAACAATTTCAAAATGGAGCTCTTTTTTCTTCCCGGAATAAAATTCAATTAACAAATGAATATGAAACATTTGAATGCATATTCATTATTTTCTCGATTAAAACAAATTGATTAGCTAAATCAATCTAAAGCATGTGATCGTGTAAGTCAGTCAAGTTCTCTTGAACAAATTACATAAATATGGTGTTTGTGGTTCAATGTTGAACTGGTTCAAGTCTTATCTTACAAATAGGTCTCAACGGGTTCAGTTTATGGGATCATCATCTGACTGGGCTGCAGTTCATTCTGGTGTGCCACAGGGATTTATTCTTGGACCTCTACTTTTCAACATTTTTGCTTTTGATTTGCCATTTTGTGTTCAGTCGAATCTTCGTCAATATGCAGATGACACTGTTTTGTATAGAGTCATTAAAACTCCAGATGATGAAGTGACACTCCAGAATGATCTGCAGCACATAAACACCTGGTGTAATTTAAACTATATGGCTTTAAACCCAAATAAATGTAAGCTAATGACTGTGACCCGTTCTAGAAATCCTGCTAAACCACTGTATAATATTGGTGATTACACTTTGGAAAATGTTGATAACTACAAATACCTTGGTGTTATTATTTCTAGGGACTTAAGCTGGAAAACCCATATTAGCACTGTTACTTCCAAAGCCAGTAGGCTAAATGGATTTATTGGTAGAGTAGTTAAAACTAGGGACCCTAAAATTCTTATCTCACTTTATCGCTCAAATTAGCAGACCCATACTTGAGTATGCAGCCCCTGTCTGGTGCCCTGTCCTTACTACCCAGCAAGAAACGCTTGAGAAGGTACAGAAACGCTTCACTCGTTTTTGTTTAGGCCTGCTGAGAAGGGCTTTAATTAATTCTGATAATGATATTGAGTATTTCGACGGGTGTGTCAAGTTGGGTCTTCCCTTTTTAAACAATATAATTCATTTCCTTTCAATTGTGTTCGTTGTTCAGTTGTTAAGTTTTCTCATCAAATGGCAAGGTCCAATGCTGCTCATCGTTCTCTTTATTATATTTTTATTATATTGTTTGATTATGTTTGGCAGCATTATGGAGAGCCACTAGATTGTGATTTGGTTCGCATTTTGCTAATCCTACAGGGGTGCTGTCAACATTTTGTCATGCTCACCTTATTTTCATCATGTACATGTATTTTATATTGTTTTTTTACCATTGTGTTTGTTATTGTTTCTGCCCTGTGAAATAATAAATGAAATGAATGAATGAATGAATAGATTTCCAAGATTATGGGAGGTGCTACCAGCAAATGTTAAAGAAACAAGTATTTATAGTTTATCTTAATTTATTAATTCACTTAGAAAACATTTATTAGTCCCTGGCCTAGGGAGATGCCCTAACTCAAACTGTGTAGTATTAACTTTTTATACTTTTATTTTAGTATTGTTTTTATAATCTCCTAAAGCCATGTTGTTTATCGTTCTTTGTGTGATTCAATATCTGTTTACTTCCTAAGTGGTAGCATTAGGAGATCAACTCGACAGTAATTTAGTTTACTTTTTTGTAATCCTACAGGGGTGCTTATGTGCTACCTTTGTTTCTGTTTCTGTTAATTTGATGTAAATTTGTATTTGTTTTTCTACCTGTGAAATCAATAAATGAAATGAAATGAAATGAAATAAATCTAATATGTTTTCTTTCAGTTGGTGAATATGACCAGTTTTATATGCTTTTCATTGAGTTGGAATCAGAGACGGACATAAGTTTATCAGCTGAGCAGAAATCACTGGTAAAAATTTAACTATATTTGATTCTTATGACTAAAAACACAGTAATGATCATTTTTACACAACTGAATTGTCCAGAACTATTTTAACGGGGTGGTTTTACCAATAGTTCCCTGATAAATAAATAAAAATAATTTAAAAAAATAATAATAACTATCGTCCACATAAATTAGAACGTCGTTTTTTTAATTTTCGATAGGAAAAATTTAGGCCTTTTTTCTACAATTTGCCTATTTCCCTCAAATGCCTACATCCCCGGCGGGCAGAGCTAAATAGAACACATGTTCCGGAGGACGCTGTACGGTCGGACTTTGTGAGCCATTTATGGCATGAAGTGGGTCCAAGTCCCGTTTAAGGGCACAGGGAGATGTTTTGACCCTAGACACGCTCTGATGCAGAATCAGCGTTATTGATGTTCTCTTTTTTTAGTGGGGGAGCGGCTTTGGAACGAGTTTCTGGGGCCATTCCCCCCGCCCCCCTCCTTTGGTTTCCCTCTGGATCTGCCCATGGGAATTCCCCGGTTGTGTATCGCAATCACAAAAGTTTTAAACAAAATTATTTCGAAATTATTTTTAGCGTTGTATTTTTTATTATTATTGGGGGAGAAGTTTTCGGAGGGGTGTCATCGAAACATTAAATTGCCCCAACGGCTGTTTCAATGTTGTTATATTAAAAGTTGTCTCTTTTTGACATTGTCTTTATGTTATCTGCTTTATCATTAATGATACAATTCTTGCGTCGGGATAAAGATATTTTTTCTCTACACCGACGTATGTATGAAACAGTGTATACTCAGTGTTTGCTGAAGAAGGGCTGAGTCGTTGGTTCGAATCCCACCCGAGTCGCCTGTTGAGTTTTGTGCAACAGACACTACGTAGGTCACAGGGCAAAAATCAACTAATCATAATATTTTTATTAAAAATGTTTGCAGTTCGACAAGTCTCTGTGTAAACAACATGATTACTATAAGACTTGCCGTCAAATCGGTACCACCTGTGAGGCACGAGTTCTAGTCGTTCGACCGGGAACCTTCCAGAAACTGAAAGAGTTCATAATAGAAGCCTCTACGGTCAGTCATAACCAGTTCAAGATGCCCAAGAAGTTACGAACCAAGGCGACTCTGGAGCTCATGTTGGCTTGTGTAGTTGACTCAGATGACATGCCTTAAGATATAATAATTGTTTACGGAGGTTAGCATGTGTACATCTTTATCACTCTGTAGCCATATTTTTAGGGTTCCCCGTACGCAAGTACGACTGTAGCGCTTAAATTCTTGTTTACAAAGGACCGGACTATTTTCCCTTCCAGAAAAATAAAATGGCTGAGCCGTTATAAAGGTCTCTAGGCTTACATAGATTGTATAGCTATCGTTGTACGGTAGTTCTGTCGCGTGAATGATTACAACATGTATCATGCTGCATTCCAGACTCTTACCCACACCTTCCAAATAATATCATGTCATTCCTCACATTTATAATCAGCTTGCTGGACTAAAAAGGGTATCTTGGATTTGTTTTTTTCTGCATGACAATTACTGTTTAAGCTTCCCAGCTTCGGCTGATTGTGCGACGTAATTTACAAACTCGATGCTAGTTGATCAATAATGTTCGTATTTTTTAAAGCATTGACATGTCCGGCGATCTGGAATCGATTATAAGGTTCACTTTATCTTCCTGTTTGACTAAACCCATTAGATTTGTATTGAAACTATTAATTTTCTTGTCGTTTTCGTTATAGTGTCCTGTGTGCGGCTGTTGTTCATCGGATAGCTCCTTGTCTTTGTCCATCGTTCATCTCCAATACTTCTCAATAGCTTTGGGGAAGAGGTTGATCCGAGGATTATGTTCCCTATTTTCATATTGTATGTCAAATACATAAGACATCTCTTGGAGGAAAGGCGCAAATATCAAAGCTAGCTGATGACACGTGATGTATCATTCGAAAACATTCAGCCGTTTGAGAATCTCTGCGATACAAAAACCATCGTAAAATGTTACTTTGTTTTCAAATTATATTCTTAACCCCATTTTGTAAAGGATTGGGCGGTACCGATCAAAATGAAGTGGGTACCATTTGTAAGCATATTAAGCACAGTATCTATAATACACAGTTTGGGAATAATTATAAAATTTCATTCCAAATTTATGATCTGTTCTTTTTCAGTGTTACAATATAGCTGAAATTTGTTCTTATTCATTGTTGGTATGGGGATCCATATTAAAAACTATTTTAAACTAATGTATTTAGGTTGCCACGAGTTCATAATGCAAACATATGTATATGCTTATCATCTAACAATGCAATATGGTTGTGTTTGCAACAATTTAAGGTAAGACAAAGTAATGGTAATGATATAAAAGAAACAAGATATACATAGAAGATATACAATAAACAGCCAATCCGTCAAAGTGTAAGCTTGATTTAATTTTGCCCTACACCGACGTGTGTATAGCACTGTATGCTCAGTGCTTTCCAAGTGTCTGTGAAAAAACTACACAGGCGACTCGGGCGGGATTCGAACCCACGACCTCCTGCTTACTAGTGCATATGTCTTAACCTCTCGACCACCGAGCTTGCCCGATGACGATTGGCCGGCTAGAATAGCAGCGGGTTCCGCGATATATATATAGATTGGTGAAATTCTTGCGTCGGGAGATAAACAATTGATTTAATTTTGCCTGTTTTTTCACAGACACTCGGAAAGCACTGAGCATACAGTGCTATACACACGTCGGTGTAGGGCAAAATTAAATCAATTGTTTATCTCCCGACGCAAGAATTTCACCAATCTATAAAGTGTAAGCTTATTAAGTTGTTTTGTAATCGAGAAGATAGTGAAAGTGCGTTCAGATTATTCTTATTCTACTCAATTCAGAAGTAATTATTTACTCTTTCCTAAATAAGAACTGGAAATTATGTCACATTTCTTTAAAGTGATAGTACATAAGACACATTCATTTAGGCAAGATTGATACCATCATCAGTTTTACACCAAGTAACTTTTACATTACAGTTCCAACAATTTTGGGAATTTTTTAATAACCAGAAATCTTGAAATACAAAAAACAAAACAGAATATAATTATATTGTTCGTCAATGTTTTAAAAGTCATATAGTCATTGTAAAATAGAGTGCTATATAATTATGAACTTCATACAGTTACAGTGGAGTGTCGTGGCCGAGCGTCTAGCGGACTCAAGTTCTGGTGTTAGCAGCAGAATGTGGGTTCGAATCCCGGCCGTGACACTTGTGTCCTTGAGCAAGACACTTAATCATAATTGCTTCTTTCCACCCAGGGGTTAAATGGGTACCTGTGAGGGCAGATTTGGTTGATTAGCCCTATATGCGCTGTAATGGCAGCAATTGAGCTGTATACTCCCCAGGGAGCTGAGATGGTTTCAGGAATGATTTATGAGCCTTATGAGCAGGGGTAATAATATAATGCGCCTTGAGCCACCACTCAGTTGGTGGATACGTGCGCTATATAAGTCCACACATTATTATTATTATTATTATTATTATTATTAGTTATTGGTAAGCTAAATGTGGTTAATTTAGGTTAACTTAAAAAGTATTTTTGATAATATAGGCTAGCTTATAATTTTCGTTTTAAATTTACTCACGTTACTCACGTGGTTACTCACGTGGTTACTCACGTGGTTACTCACGTGGTTACTCACGTTACATTTATGAGGTTTTGTGCCCACTCTTAACACCATCGTTTCCTTTTCACTCATCAATTTTTTTCACATTAGGTGCTTTATCATGTGTAGCCATCTTGGTTTTTCTTCCACTCATATCAATGTAACCGAACCGAGGCTGGAAGGAAAAAATAGTCTGGCACCTTTTTATGAAATGAGAATTACAACTGTAATTGTCATTGTGTATGCAGGGAATCAGACAAAAATGGCCGCAAGGTCAAAAGGTGCTGAAGTAGTTAACCAAAAAGTTGCTGGACGGAAATCTTTTCGTAAATTTGACATTAATTATTTTTTTTCTCTATCAAAGAATGTTTCAGGATAATCGATACATGTACTAACTTAACACAAGTAACAAGTATTCTGTAAGATAGGTATTAGATAATTTGATAAAAGTTAAATCTCCGTCAGGCACTCATCTATTCAGTCATGGATGAATAGATTATCTCAGAGAGCCATTTAAAATACAGCATTGCCACCATTTTGTGAGGTGGGACAAACATCGATGGTTGACGCTCCCACCCAGTCATAGTTGTAACAGGGAGCGTTAGAAGATGGAACGTGTACGTGTGCATGTACGATTCGAACGTGACATAACGCCTGTTGTGTTCTACTATGGGTGCGTTTGAGTAGCTTCCCTCGTAAGTCACACGGGTGAGCCTGACCACGCGCTAATCGAACGAGCAGCCCGTTGAACCTTTGCCCTCTTGTAGTCGTAAAAGCGATGTGAAGAATGTCAAAGGTCACACGGACTTTGTAAACAAATTTTCGTACAACGAAACGAAATGTACTCACAAATTCATTGATTAAGAGATGAAAATGTTTGTCAAACGGTATGTCACGAAATTGCCGCGCTGAAAACAATAATTGGCGGCCATTCAGAATATTCTCAAAATGACGTCACGTTACGTCACTTACCCAGGTCTGCCTCAAGTGACCTGCATCACGAGCATGTTACTTGAGGCTAACCCAGGTAAGCCCCGGAAAATGACGTCAGACCTACTCCAACGATCTGGGTCGACCCTGGAAAGCTACTCACATTCGGATACATGTACACGTACACGTTCTATCTTCTAATCGGATCCCTACTGACTCGAGCCAATGACTCGACTCAGGTCAGATCCAGGGTCACAATATTTAGAAATAGATGGTAAATGTTGAATGGTTGTATATGGTTGATTTTCAAGTGATCCGCAACGGAGTCAGACACAATAGTAGACACTGTTCGGTGACTCTACTCGGAGTCAATGCCCTGAAGGACTTGAATTGATTCGAGTCTCTTCCAACAAGACTTTATTACACGGTGTACCCGAAATAACTCAATAACATTTATTATTGGATTCTTGATTGAAGTATTTGTATTTGAGTTGGTATTTGTATCGGAGGTGGTATCATTGTACAATATATTTGTTGGGTTGATGTTCTCAATTTAATACTAGACCAGTTTTACACTTTTTCCTTTTCCTTTTTATTTTTGACATATTCAGAATCTTCTGTTTTAAATCTTATCTTCTCATTTATTTAAAATTTTTAATAATTTGCCTATATTTCTATTAAATTCTTTTAATTTGTATTTGTAGATTGGTTTAAGTTTTAATATTGTTTTAATACAGGGCCCTCAAGGAAAGCAATTCTTTAAAAACCAGTTCGCGTCGGATGCCTTGTATACACGCATTTTTTTGCACCACGGATCGGAGAGCGTCTAAACACGCCATAGGAAACTCCGGAATATTTGTATGCATGCTCGGTTGAGCCACGCGTGTACGGTGACATGCTCGGAAGTGCCGGCCACCCGCTGTGGAAGCTTCCATTAACGTGTGTGTGGGAAAAAGAAACCCGCCACAGGGGCCCAGAAAAACTTTTTTATTCCCGACGCGAACTGGTTAAATTAATTAATTAACCGAGGGGGCTACCCTGTTAAAATAATACAGCAAATAAATAACAGACGTTGCCATAGTGAAGGCATAATCTGCACTGATCTTTGTTATTGTGACTGGATATAGGGTTGCCTATTGGCGCCAAACAAATAAAGACATCCACTCGAGGGCCAGCGTGATCGCCCATTATACAAAGAACACAAAATGAATTCACAAAGGAATGCGCATTACAAAGAAATGCAAATGCAAAGGAATACATAGCGTTAAACGAGGTTTGACGTCATCCCCATCGAGTGAACTGTATGTCATGCGCCTATCAGGGTTTTCTGATTGAGGCATATTGGTATCCTCACTGACCCAAGCACTGACCTTGCAATCACTACAACAAACATGTATGTACATGTACCATGGAAAGGCAAGTATGCCTAATAACCTCAATCCTTCAAAATCCTTCACTTTAGCAAAGAGCATGTAGCATGTAATCTCAATCCTCCAAAATCCTTCACTTTAGCAAAGAGCATGTAGCATGTAACCTCAATCCTCCAAAATCCTTCCCATGCAAACAGTATGTAGCATGTAAAACCTCAATCCTTCAATATCCTTTACTTTAGCAAAGAGGATTTTGGAGGATTTGGGAAGGTTAGGGTTAACCAGATTAGCAGAATATGTCTAATATCAAGTTGTTGTTTGTTCCAAGCCAAAGATGAAGCAACCTGATGTGTCAGTTCACTTTTATCCATACCAGAAAACTTCTAATTTAACACTTGTTATATTTATATATTTTTATTATTTTATGGTATCTTCTTCTTTCAATATGGGGTGGGGGTTCTGTACTCTTTCAAATTTATCATAATGGGTAATTCTTCAACATGTTGTTATTTTATTGTAAACAAGCTCATAGTATGTGTAATTGGGGAAAAGGGTAAAGGTATTATTAATAATAATAATAATGTCGGGCATTTTAAAGCGCTTTTAAACAAGGTATCAAAGCGCTGTACATTATTACCCCTGCTCATCAGGCGCATAAATCATTCTCAGCTCCCTGGGGAGTATACAGCTTAATTGCTGCCATTTCGGCGCATATGGGCTAATCAAACACAACAACCAACTCTGCCCTCACAGGTACCCATTTACTCCTGGGTGGAGAGAAGCATTTATGGTAAAGTGTCTTGCTCAAGGACACAAGTACCACGGTCGCGGTTGGGATTCGAACCCACATTCTGACGACTCAGCTATCAGAACACAAATCCGATGCACTAAACCGCTCGACCATGGCACTCCATGAAATAATGTATTGGGTAATGGGAGGGGTGCCATGTAGTAGCCAACATTATTTCCCCCTCAATTTAACTGCTGTATTTATTTGTGTTAAAAAAACATTTTTTGTATTTTTGTTGTGTCCACCCTACCTACCGTCATTTTTTAAATAATTTTGTTTTATTTTCTGGTTGCAGAGGACCTGGGTTATTTGTTCCATCTTTGTGATATTTTAATGTAGGGAATGCGAGTGCGACCTCATTGTTCATTCATGTGCACGGTGACTTTTGTTGTGTATTTGCATAATCTTATAGAATTACAGAGTTTGTGTGTTGACCTTTGTGCTTCCCGCGCAAGGACGGTTTGCATATAGTGTACTGTATTTAAATAAGTAGTTCTAAGTTTTCTTTTAAAACTCACTGGATTAATAAATAGTATCTGTGTTTCATAATTATTATAACCAAAAAGTATGTAATAATTTTACAATGTAATGGCTAATCTTTATAATTATTGTCTGGATAGATGGTTTATGGTGAACTATTCATTGGCGCAGTAATATGTAGATGGCGGCTTTGGTGACACGCGCAGTTGCTGACTTGTTTGCAGTCTTTTTCCGAGAAGTTCATTGACACGGACGCAATCCAGTATTTTCCTCTAGATTTCTACTTTGTTTAACCCGTGAACATGGCTTCGCCATGATTTTAATGTTCCCTACATAAGAGAACATCATCCAGGGAACCCCCAGTGATTATTTCTTGGTTGTTATATTCACGATTTGTTTGAGGAATTGTACTGTACATGTTCATCACATACATGGACTGCGTATAATAATGCTTCACATGTGTATAATTAGCTATGTGCTCGTGTAGCCAATGTTGTCGTGAGTGTATTTACTTGCATTTACTATTATGTATCATTCCAGGCAATGGGGGTTTTGTTAGGTGTTCGGGTATGTACCCGAAACACCTATTGTTTTTGTTCGATTTTTTAGGTGTTCGAGCGCACAGCGCGAACACCTATTGTTTTTGTACTGTTTTTTAGGTGTTCGAGAGCGCAGCGCGAACACCTATTGTTTTTGTACGTTTTTTTTTTTAGGTGTTCGAGAGCGCAGCGCGAACACCTATTGTTTTTGTACTGTTTTTCTTTTTTTACTTCTTATTCTCAGTGGCGCTTGTCCGGTAACAAAGGTATCCTTGCTAAGCATATACAGCCTTCAAACTTAACACATAAACAGAACATATCAAACAGACGAAATCGTTTTCTGTGACGTCATGATTACGTCATCAGGTGTCGAATTACGCTAAAAAGTAAAATATTTAAAACGTTTCATATACGTTGCATGAAAGAATCAAAGGTCGTATAGCGCCGCAAGGCGCAATACGTGGCGCTAGTCTGGGCCATGGGTACAACACGTACACGCAAACAGCGTCGATATCGATTGTACATGTAGATCCATTGTAACCAAATATCGTGTAGTACACGATATTTGGTTACAATGGAGCTGTTTGCGTGTGTGGTGCCATGGCCCAGACGTCATTTTTTTAGGCTGTAAAAATGGATCGCCAACAGTACACGGTCATAAAAAGAGTAAGTATTTTGAAGTTACTTTTTAAGAGGATTTCCTGTATTTATCTTCGTGTTTTTATACAAGAAAAACCATTTTTTAAGCTGTCCATTCGTCGTTGCATTGTGCCTGTTTAACTAACAATAGCATGACTAACGTTAGTTAGGCCTACGTGAACATACTTTGGACAGTAAACAACTAACAAAATATGAACAGATGTCACCAAAATGTATTTAATATATAAATAAGGATAGGAAAATTCAGTTGTTAAGGTTATGGCAATTATTCAGTAGAAATGTTATGCCATATATTTTGTAATTTTTGTTTTGTCCAAAAATCTTCAGTTTGTGCACAAATTAAATAAGTAGCCTAGCGATTGTTTACTGCACTTTTCCTTAATTTTGTACCCTTCTCAGATACAAATAAACTTACATAGACAATTATTTCACAGGAAAAATGCACAATATTCATGACACAATACATGTACTTGTAGGTCCTGCTCCCCGAGGCCTCTCTCAGACATCACTCACATCACAATCACATGAAATTATATGAGTATATGAGACTCTGCAATTTCCTTAAATACCTTTCTCTTTTGATGAGAGTTTCGTGCGAGAACATTTCTTTAATTTATTACACATTGTCAAGAATAATTGTGTGCAATTTTGAAAACAAACCAATGCCCTTTTCAATTTCAATGGTCCAGCTACTCTAAAATTATACACTATTTTCCCCATTCCCATAAATTAGAACTAATCTGAATTTTCAAACACTTTATTCTTGGTCCATGTACTTATAAAACCTTCCTATTATTTTTTACAGCATGTTCACTGTGACATATTATTTTCCTCATTCACATAAATTAGAACTTCTCAGAAATTTCAAATACTTTATTCCATGTACTTCCATAAAACTTAACTATTATTTTTTACAGCATGTTGACTCCGATGTATCATGGCTCAGACTGAGTTCCAGCCAACAGTACCCCAACACGGCGTTGACACCACATCCAAATGCAGTATCGTAACTGTTCAAGTCATCAACAATCTTGGTATGGTTTAACGTCTTATGTTAACAGATCGTTTGAGAAGGGTCTTCACCAATGATGAACATTTCATTTAGTTTTAATGGTTGTTTATTACAAAAAATTAAGGTTTAGTATAATTTGTTATTATTTTTTGCTATAGCAGTACTGGCATTTCAGTCCAAGAGAAGGGGTGTATCTGATAACCACCTTTCCAATCCATGTCAGTTAAACAACATTTATTTAAATCTAAGACCTTACTCCTATTTTCAATCTTAAATCTTTTTTTTTAGAAAAGACAGAAACATCTTGCAACTTCAGCTATTCAGAATTGATGCTGGGTGTGATTTTCGACATAATGAAGCACCAGTCGTCAGTCAATGGAATTGGTAATTTGGGCCCCCTTATACTTTTATTGCTTGTTTGCCCCTCCCCTTCCCTAGTTTTTGGATTCTATAGTGCTGCAATGATAGACCAAAGAATTTTAGAAAAAAAACCAAATGTGTTGGTTCGTCCCCCGTGGCAGTGCATGCCGTCACCAAGAACTTGGGGAGGGCAGACATTTTATTCTAAAATTACCGATTCCAATGACAACCCCTGAATGTCACCCATTCTGAACTGTCACTAAATCGTACATACAGAGCGTATATTTATTATAAATGCAGGTTGATTCTGTTTTCTTATCAACAAAGGATCATGGTTGGGTTCATTTACACTGAAGTCATTTCACTTATTACATGTGTAAGACCATGTACACTCATTTCTAGATTGTTTACAATTAGGTTAAACAGGTCAACAAAGTGGTTTCAATTGTGGGGGAGGGAAGTGTGTAACCACAAAAGTCAAGTCATGAAACCCAACAGACAGTTAAAATAAATATGTATTTCATTGCTTTATTAGCAATTTACAAGCACCCATACAACTCTTTGATTATTTCAATGTCTAACAATTTATGTACAAAATGGCATCTGATCTTTAGGTTGTAATTCTGTAGTATGGATGCAGCTACAGACATTTTGCCAATCATGTGTACAACCTTGAAAATGTAAAAATCAATGTAGAATTTGTTTTCAAATTTTATAAATAATTTTTTAATTATTTGCAGTATAGGTGAAAACAAAGACAGTTTATAAGCATGTCACAATAAGGAGATGCTTGATTACAGTGTCACTATCATTGTCAATTTGTTATAAACTTAACCTGATTAAATTTATTTTTGTACAAGACTTAATACCAAGAGATAAATACCAATGTTGGCTTCATTTAAATCTAAAATTGAAAGGTTTTTCCATAAACAAAGTGAAAAGGGCAAGCATTTATCAGATTTGATCCAGTGGATATAATTACATTTAATTTTGTTTGAATTGGGAATTATTTACTTTTTGACAACTCTTCTGTGGGGGGGGGGGCAGGGGAAGATGGAAAGCACGGATGCAAGCTTTCTTCCAACTTTATCATGTAGTAGTTATAAGCTTAATTGTTTTCTAATGAAAGGCTAATTAGCCGAAGGAAAGGAAAGGGGAATATTTATATGGTCTTCCATGCTTCAGTGTCTTCAGTAACCCCCAACTCCCCCAAACAATTTAACCCACACTTCCTGCTCTTTGAATTTGCAGCCAAGTTTAATCCAGTTACTATACATGTAGTCCCCTTCTATCCTAAATCAACTTTGTGACTTTATGCCCATAATAACGTTGAATAGGTTGATCTGGCTACCTACAACCCTGGCAAACTATTTTCATATGAGTGATTTTTAATGTTGATTTATCATCTAGCATGGTTTTTGAAAAGCATGTGTTGGGCTAGTGTCAATATTTAAAATAAAAAACATTGTGTTCCAAGTCACACTTGTTAATTTGTAATTTACTGCTTAAATCTCACAACATTTCCAAGTTCAACAGCCAATATCAAGAACTAAATGACCTATTAGAAAACAAAAAACACAATTGAATTCCTTACATTAATAGCTTGTAATTCTTGTGAAATGGGTTACCATAAATGCTTGCCAATGGTCCAATTAGTGGCACACGAAGTAACGATTTTTACAAATTTTAAAAGGTCATATCTCATAGCTTCAATTTAATGTATAAGTTGACAAATTTTTAATTTTTTCATAATCATGAGGAGGTCATATATGACCTTCAAACCACCTAATGTGACCTTTACTTCCTGTCCAAAGAGGAAGTTCAAATTCAACACATTCTAACGCAAAATTGATATGTCTTTTGAATATGAAATTGATATTGTTATTATAAAAGATGATAAACCCTTGCACAATATGATATTGACATTATCGATGATAATTTGATTGAACCGGAAGTTGACTCGAACACCGTGTGTTTGTTCTAACAAACACTTAAGCTCTAGTTTTCCTTGAATCTTGACGGGGAAGTATGTGGCTCCCGTCTTCGCTGCAGTAAGGGAATTATGTACAGTCGTAGTATTAGCAAAACTGCTTTTAAAGTATCCTTTTTCTTTGAATCAAGATATACATTAAACAACCAACCTGTGAAAGTTTCAGCTAAATCGGTCCAGAAGTTTGGGAGAAAACATTGAAAACATTCATATTCAGATTAGTAAATTAGTAGTATTCTCAACACTAATCGATAGAGGGCGGTAGTCATTCCCATATTGGACATGACTGAGTTCAATAATCATCCCAGTATCAAATCTTAAATTCGAACTAAAAGTTATGGCAATAAATAAGTGTACATTGTATTGGGTATCTGTATGCCCAAATTGTTGGCAAACTGCTTAGAGTTTAATATAAAAAAATGCGAATGCTGGAGACTGCGTCGCACTGTCGCTGATGGAGAAGTTTTTGGAAAATGACAGTCAAATCTGTGTGTCATATCTAATTCTGTGACGGTCACAGAACAGTGCCAATGGTAGGCTACAATTGTGCCCTTTTAAACTCAGTCCTCGAAGTAGAACATTTAATAATATGATACGAGTTATTTTGTGGCATGATATTAAATAATGGCATGATATTTCATTGCGTGACGAAAAGACAGTTAGTTAAACTTTGTTTTAAATCATTATAGCATTTTAACACGTTTACTTAAGAGGCCGTTATTTTTCCGTTAAATGATGTAAATAACAAGTCTGCATCTGCATATTATGGTTTTTTAAATTATTATTATTATTATTATTGTATTGTCTATTTTGGTATGGGTCTATGCTTATCTCCTTAGATGGTGTCGAAGTTCGTAGAGGGTGCTTTCTAGGAGTTCATTTAACTTTAATTTGAAATCGTGATGTAAACTTTGGCCAAGAAGATTGGGCGTAACTCGAGTTGGTTCATTTAAAGGTGCTTGTGGGGTGGGGGAGGGAACCAGGATTTTCAGGGGGCAATTCGGCACACTTTTTGTACAGGCCCTAATTTCTTGATTTAATTAAAATCACGCGGGGGTTCACCGACGCTTTTTTGTTTTTATTGCGTATGCACCGCAAATCCCTAGCCTAGTTGCATGCTTGGATTCACTAAAAAATTTATTGAATTCTCTTGTCAGTGATAATTATCAGTGATAATTGTTTGACACAAAGAAAAAGTTGCTTTCAAATAAATAACTGATGTCGTAAATATTCCACCCGTTGTTTTTTAATTGTTCATCTTTTATTTCAACTTGTTGTCAGGAATGGAAATATATTTATATTTTAGGCCTATATATTGTAAAACAAATCCCGTTAGATAACAATGAACACAAAGATGTCAGCCCAAAATGTTGAGCAAAGGCGAAAACCTAATTTTATAATATTTAATATTTAATGATTTTTAGGAACAGGTTAACAGAAGTGATTGAGAAATATGTACTGAAACCAATGCGTGGAAGTTTTATCTCAGCGGATAGGGCCATTCAGATTCAGTATTTTGTCAAGGGAGGCACGCCCTCCTGAAATATATTAATAAGTTAATAACAATTTAAATATTTTTTGTATTGGTAATTGTTAAAATAATGTTAAACTTGTCAATAATGCCATGTCAATACTTTCACCACTGGCGCAAGGAAGCTGCTCTTGTATCCACACATTTATGCAAAAAAGTATAGACCTAGGTATGTTGATAATAATTACTGTTCATACCGGTTTAAAAATTAGTTACATGATGCGAAAATTTGCAGCACAACCATAATGTACATCAAACAAGATTTCAGGTAGAGGCCTATTTCGATCAGTGAAACTTAATGTTTGAAAATAAAAAGGGAAGATACAACATGTTATAAAAATAACAAAATAATCGAATTATTATTCGAAAGCTAAATTGATGTGCAATAAAGGTACCAATCATCATGGGAAATCATTTTAGCTGAAGTGCTCTCATTTCAGAGAAAACACAAACAAATATGCATATTAAAACAAACTGCCAGACAACAATTTTTTTGATCCAATTGTGTTGTGTAAATATTTGGAAATCTTTTCCACTCCTTTTTTCAAAACATACACTCTGCATTGAGCTGAAACTTTCACAGGTTGGTTGTGGTAGAAAGTAAGCATATTCATAGAAACAGTTTTGCCAACATCATCAATGAATGTTTATGGGGCCGCGGAAAGGGCCGTCAAAGTATATCAATGTATTTGATATTGAGTATAAATATGTAAACTTCGTTAAATTCGGCGAAATAATCGTGTGCCTTGGAGGAAAACTCCCCTTATACTAATAAATAAATGGATTTTTTCTTTACTGATTGGATTTCACCAATGAAGCAAAGATACTGTCTTCTTCAGCAAGCAAGTTTTCAGGTGTATCGTATTCCACAACTTTCCCATCGCTTAGAGTCAAGATGGTATCAGAATCCAAAATGGTAGCCACTCGGTGCTGTTTAAAAATGAAAACAAACATATTGAAGTAAGCAATTGCAAATAATTAGTATATAGGCTTATGCATACCATTTTTGTTGCGATTTGGTATTTCAGATTGAGTGAAATATCCACAGTTAATACAGGCATATTCCATTCGTTCTTTGGTGAAAATTCAGAACCAAAAAGTGTCTTGGTATACACAAGTTTTCCCTCTAAACAGAGGAGGAAATTCTAGAAAAATTAAAGACTGCAAAAAATCGTCCTTACCGCTATGGTCAAAACTGTACAATCAGCAAACACGGTTGCCACAACTTCTTGGAGAATTTTGTCCTGAAACATTGAAATAATAGAGCACGAGAAGGTTGTCTATAGTCTGCGACTAAACACGCATAAAATATTTGTTTTAGTTTTTTAACATTATTTTAATTAATTAAATCATACATGGCATAATTAAATAATAATTGCACTTGTGATGAAGTTTATTAGCAACGAGCAAATCGATTGGCCAAGTTTCTTTTAAGGTATAGATTCAGTTTAACTTGAAGTATACCGTCTCAACGTCTATAGATGCCGTAGCCTCATCCATGATAAGTATCCGAGATCGTCTCAAGAACGCACGAGCCAAACAGAACAACTGCCGCTGGCCAAGACTGAAATTCTCCCCACCCTCTGATACATCAGAATCTGAAATTATAACAAATTCGATGCTACACTCTTAAAACTAAAGTGTTGATTCAACATTTTAAAGAGTTCGGTCAGTGACAACTCTTTATAAAGTTGGATTTAACTTTTAAGAAGTGTTGAATTAACATTGATAAAGTTAGACTTAACTTGACTCCGTGTTAATTCAACACTTTCTTTGAGTTGAATTTAACTTTATAAAGTGTTGTCACTCACCGAACTCTTAAAATGTTGATTCAACACTTTAGTTTTAAGAGTAGGTATTCATTTCATCGCTGATGATTATTTTTATTTATACTAGAAAATTTTAACATAAGAACAGGAAGGGAAGAACGGTTACCTTTAGTAATATAGGCTATGCACTTATATACTTGGATCTACCTGAGATGATACATACAGTTGATGATAGCAGGCCTATCAAACATCTTCAGAAATTATGACTTGGTATAAACAGAAATCGCTAATATACATATCGCGGGTGGACAGCACTTCGTCTTATGTCTAGAATCACACATTTATTTTAGGATCGGGCCCGTTATATGTTGCCTTGTTGTGGTCATTGATTGACATGCTCACCTAGTCCTTGTGGCATCTGGCTTACTGTGTCTTTGAGTTGGGAGATCTCCAGACTATTCCACAAATCATCGTCAGTTCTTTGGCTTTCAGGATCAAGATTATATCTGTTGTGAAAGAGAGATGATTTTTCTAAGGATTGAAATCTTGTGATCATGAAAACATATTTTCACACCTTTTAACATACTTCACAAGGAAATAATTCAGTTAATGCTTCGTTTAATATGCAACCTTTCTTGTTAATGTTGTAGAGAATTACTCGATTGGAAGGCTACATGAAACCATGTAAAACAGTAACCAATGAACTAGGACTTAAATTTTATTCAAATATACGGGCTAGTTGAGGCAGCGATACGGCACTGGTCAGGCAGTTCAGGTAAAATGTATAGCCTAGGTAAAATCGATGTTTCTGTCACAGTGAAACCATAACCATTAAACATATATTGACCATATAATTTACCTGATTGTGCCATTAAATAAGATAGGATCTTGTGGTATTATAGCCAAGCGTTGTCTGAGTGTACTTAGAGGAACGCCACTGATATCCACATCATCAATAAGAATGCGGCCTGGGGACAAAAAAAAAGGGTGTAAAGTTGAAATTCTGACACATTAATTCACAATCCTCAACTCAGCCCTATTTTACCCAAACCAACCCAATTTAACCCAGGCCCAACGCACACCTAATCCAACCTAGTCCATCCCAGCCCAGCCCTGCAAAGTCCAAATCAGCCCATGCAACCCAGCCCAGCTTAGCCCTTCCCAGATCAGCCTATAAATGCAGCAACAACATTTAAATCCAAGCTAAATACAAATATCTCAGCTAATCCAAGCACATGCAGCTTAGTTCAACCCAACCCATGAGTCAACCGAAGTCATTATAATTTATTAACCCAACCCAACCCAACCCAGAGATAGCTTTTAACCTTTGCAAGTATCAATGATTCTGAAGAGTGCTAACGTAAGAGATGACTTTCCACTTCCTGTACGGCCGCAGATTCCAACCTAAAAATAACATCATAAAAACGATTAAAAACATACCTAAAAACCAACATTACAAGCAGACTGATAAACTTATTTCAAGATTGAACAAGTATATCACAAACTTCATGTACCTTTTCCCCAGAGCGGAAGGTTAATGAGATATTCTTGATGACAGGTTCAAGTTCTGCTGCATATCGTACTGAAATCCCTTCCATTTTAATTGCTCCATGCTGTGGCCAGTCAGCAGCGGGCTCTCTACCTATTGAAGGGGAGCAGATGATAACTAACATTATAACATTTCAAGAAAACATGTTCTTGTCGCACACAAGATAAGGAATGCGAAATAGTAATTTCACATCTTTATATAGGTTCAAATCCCAACCGGGCTGACAGTGTAAATTGGGTTGACAGTCCCCACATAAGTCTGAGTGGAACACAGTGACAAATTTGGAATTGCAGTGATGTACTTAGTCTGTATTTTGTGTAAAAATACTTAAATGTTTTAGTGGTGAAAAATATTGTATCTAAACTAATTTGACAGTCACTTCATTCATTAACGAAGGAATATCTGCTATTGTGCTCGCCAATCAGGGATTGGGCATAAAACACATGGCACTCCCACTCAAACACAACAGTACAAACCTCTGTAACATTCATTCGGTACGCTGATGTATTCTCTGACCCGTTCAATTACGTTCATCATCATTTCAGTTTCGGCGGCAAAACGAATAGCATAATTCATATAATTGGCAACCTGCAAAAGTTGATTACAAAATTGTCATGAGGATAGAGGTATTAAGGGTGGCCATGCAGTAAGGCTGAAAGAGCGAGGGTGACATAGGGGTAAATTTCCCCAGTCAGTTTCTGCTAATGGGGCACTGCAGATCGTTACAAGAAATGATAAGCAGCGAACCACCATCATAGGAAACGGCATCGGTTCTAATAGCACATTCGTTCAATCCTTATTTTCATAATACTTTTATGAGCTTAAAAAGAGTTAAAAACGAAAAATGGTATCTTCAACACACGAGCAAGAACAAAAAATTCACAACTGTGTTTTTACAAGAGATCGACACATTGATGTATTTTTTAATTTTTTATTTTAACACCCCAGTTTTTGCAGTGTATTGAACAGAAACACTTTAAATAGAATCGATAAATATAAAGAAATACTATTTCACTCAAAAATAATCACCCATATTGTGTAAGATACAGCAAGTCCGACAAGGCTGGGTTCAAGGGTGCCATTCACTGAGCTAAGGATGGTCCCCACTCCGACCACCAAAACTCCGATTGTTCCAATCATTTCCTAAAAACGAAATAAAAAAGATGTGAACATCACATAAAAATACAATACTGAATCTACCTAACTTCTGCCCACTCGGATGTTTACATTTTTGTTAACCCAGTATGGCTCGGATGTCAGGCGTGGTGCACTGCATCTTTTTTTTATTATCAGCGCCAAGGCGTGTTTGAAAATCATACTGTGTTCTGATTTCAATTAGCTTTACCTGTCTTATTCCATTCCACCTGTGTGTTGCTTGAAGATATAAGAATGCTGTGTTGTTAACGTTCAATCTCTTCATGAGGACATCGTAAAAACGACTTTGGTCTCTGTTATATGAAATTATTATACCGTTTGTGAGATTAAGCGAGTACAGATCACTGAATGATACTTCCTGATCAGTTTTTTTATATTAAGACACAATATGGTGACACAACACATAATTTGGTTGATCTCTCTATCGAAAGGACACTCAATACCAACAAATTTGTTTTGCAAACAGGTATATCATAAATCATAAAATATTCCAGTAAACAAGAACAAATGAATAAACTATATTTATTTCTGACAATATCATGCATTTCCGGTTATATATTACTTATTCAAACCAGATGTACCTGTATGCCCGAATTGTTGTCAAACCGTTTAGAGTTTCAGAGAAATGTGCGAATACTGGAGACTTCGTCACACTGTCTAGTCGCTGGAGAGATCTTGAAAAGGAACATACAAATTGGTAAGTTTTAGCTTTTATTAACTTGCAATAAGGATTGTGGAGACTTCTGTAGGATAACGTCCCCCTGTAGGATAACCTCCCCCAGATTATAAAAATCACCGCCTGGCTTTTCTATGGGCAGCTTGAATAATCACCGCGCTGAAATAAGGTTATCACTTACCAGCCTATTCATTACTAGAACTTTGGTAACGAATTATGGCTTAGGCTAGCCTTGCCTTTCATTCTTAATTGTGATTAAATGGTTTTCTGCTTTGTTGAATTTGTTGTCCATTTACGTTTGTACCTTGAAGTTGTGACGTAGAATATGGCTACGATGTAACAACAAACCATCATAGGAAGGACAAAGACGATAAAAATAGGTAGAACGATACAATTGACGACAACTCCAGAAAAATATCCAACAGTGAAGAACACTGTTGTGTCTATGCTCTGGAATAGTTTCTGTGTGATTAAATAAACAAATAGACAATAAACAAGAAAGTCTAATATTTATGACATGATTGCGTCAGTGATATTGAACAAGTGATTTAATTTCATGATATTCATCAAAGTAGCTTATCATTCTAAATACAATCTAAATTTGTTCGAAAGTCAGTTTTATGCTGGTTCCTAACATCAGTGTTAAATGTATGGTTTTGACAATTCTATGGACACCACTGAAAGCCGACAACCATTTTCATGTAATACAAGAATATGCCTTATTTAGTGAACGCAAACTGTCGTTAATAATTTATTGTCGAAGTGTGTCATTTCATTAAATGGCATAATGTTTAAGTAATGATCCTTTAGTATAGTTTCAATTGAACATAGTTATAAATTATTGTTTTCTTACCATGTCCATAATATTCGTATCACTTGAAAGGCGATTGAGAATACGACCCAAGGGTGTAGTGTCGAAAAATCTGTGGTGAAATATACGATCATTATCTATAAAACCTACATTATAATTTGGTAATCTCTGCAACAAACTAACACATCCATGAAGTAAAACAAAACGTCAGAAAGATATGAGAAGGTAATTAACTGAGATAAAGGGAACATTGTTTTTGAGTGAGTCATGGGTTGAACAGAGATATGAAATTATAACATAATTGATAACTAAAGCTAGCACATTAAATTTAAAGGGAAGGTACAACAATGATATGGTAACCAATAAATATATCACTAAACTATACCTGTGAAAATTTCGTTACAATAGCTGCTCACGTTTTTGAGAAAAAAAACGAAAAACTGTTACATGTTTTTTTGTTTTACGAAAAGTTTCCATACAGCAACTTTTTGTAAATTCGACATTACAATTCCTGTTTACTCAAAGAAGAAGGCACTTCAGTTGACTGATACATGTACGAATTTTATACCAAATATTTTTTTAGAGAATTATTTGTTTATAATTTGAAGTATGATGCTAATTACCTCATGGGGCATCTTGTGATGTTTCGTAGCATTGTTATATGTAAACTCTTTGAAGCGAGATACGAACCGTACGCAATGAACATACAACCAACAAAAATGGATATTACACCAGCAAATGAGAGCCCCGCGTACCCGGCAATATAGTAGGATAGTGGCTTCGTTGTTGACTTAAAATTGAAACAGAAAATAAATATTATAGTGTAAAGTAAAAATACCAGCTACATCTACAATTTAAAAGTATTAAAATGCAATGGAAATATGAACAAAATCAACAGAAGGCCAGAAAAGAACCCATAAAAACCCTTTCACTGATTCTCTTCAAAACTGTAACTTACTTATTTGTGAATTGTCTGATTACATACACAAAACGATAAAAATGATACTTACATTGTCCGTAGTTATTCCTGCCTCAGACCAATCCGACAGCCAGAAATTTGTCCCAGCAGTAAAACCAGAGTGAGCAATGTATCCGGCCCAAGAACAGATTGCCATGGTCCATGTCAGTGCATCGAAATAGAACATATACACCTTGTAAGACACGGACCCATGTTCCATATCTTCCTGCTCTATGAGCTTTGTTCCAGTTGGCATAGTAACTGTAAAAAATCAAAGTAATTTTGCATTCAGTCAAAGTTTGGACATGAAAAGCAGACCCGTATGTAGTCAGATTGGAGCAAGGGAGATTGTTCCTGTTCCTTCTGCATCAAGACAGTTAAAATATAAATACGAAAATACAGCTGCACCATATAAAAAATGTTTCCCATGTTTGATCATTTTACGACTGAGTTCTTACGTGATACTTTGCTCAATTCTCGCGAGATTTGCTTCTTTAACGCCATTGACTTTTCAATTTCTGACATTCCACGCATGCTCTCTTCAAATTCTGCCTCTGACTCTGTTGCTGTCTTGACAGCTTGTTGATATTCGCTGTAGAGTTCTGGAGCCTCGTCAATTATGTCTTGGAGAGTGCCTTGATGGGCTATCTTCCCGTCTTTCATCACAATAATCTGAAGAAAGAGTCAAATAATTATGTGGCTTTGAATTTTCAGTTTGAGCACTTGAGAAACGGCCGTCGTTACAAAATACATACATTATGCGGCCTTTAAATATAAGAAATAGGCCTTTGCCTTTGCAAAAGTAAGCTTTTGATATTTTTAAAGTTAACATGTTCTTACCTTATGAGCGTGATGTAAGTACTGTAATTGATGCGTTACCAAGACGACAGTTTGCTTCTTTCGTAGTAAGGTCCCAACAATAGCTTTTTGAAAGACGTGATAACCAACATGAACGTCTAAAGCAGAGAGTGGATCATCCTGTCAGATCACATGAAAATAAAATAAGAAATACAATTAAACGGGAGAATATCCCTTGAATGTATATGATTGTATTTTTATTTAAATAAAATTTCTTTGTATGAAATTGGATTGGCACATTTTGATCGTTTCACATGCGTAAGTTCATGTGATTGGTATGAGGAGAAGGGAATTACATTTCGAGGTCTTGTTTAATTGACATAATTCGTAGCACACATAAAAAATGCATTGGCCAACATGTAAAACACAAACCAAGATGATAATGTCCCTGCCGGAGTAGACTGTTCTAGCTACACTTATCCTCTGTTTCTGGCCACCACTCATGTTGATACCCTTCTCTCCTATTTCTGTCTGGTCTCCTCCTGGGAGAATATCAATGTCTGGTTTCATGGCACATACGTCAATGGTCTTTTTGTATCTGAAGAATTGCAAAAATAGTTATGTTGTTCGTCAATTGTTGATCAATATCCACAAGAATTGTGTTGTATGGAGACAGTGTTAATGCTCAAGTCATTGTTATTTCCTAACATTTTGGGTAATTTTGTTTTCACAAAGTTTCAGGTTTGCTTGTCCATTTATTAGGTAAAATGATTGTGATAAATAAAGAAAGTTAAATTTACTTTTTGTTATCTAACTGCTCGCCGAACAGAATGTTGTCTTGCAGAGTCGCGTTGATTAACCACGCTTTCTGCGCTGCATATGCAATATACGTTTTACTTCTGTAACGAAAAAAATTTCACATAATCATTGAAACAATATTGTCATGTATTATAGAATATATGTTATATCGTACCTTTGACATGTTTATCGTGAATATTTGGTGTCATCACTAAGAAAGTTGTTTACTATTTGATGTAACGTGTCACTTGAGACTTACATCTTTAACCAAAACTATTAATGGAAATGTATGAGAACAGGACCTGCTAAATTGGACGCTGCCCGATACTGTCGTCATTTCTCCTTGCATTGCAGACACTAATGATGATTTCCCGCTTCCAACAGACCCAATAATCATCGTCAATTTACCTTAACAAAGATATAATAAGTTATGATGACAACATTGCATTTAGAGGGGCGATTGCTTAAATTGTTTCCATTTGAAATATAAACAAACGTCATATAACATAGAGTAGAATGGCGAATCAATGCAAAGGATCAATTGATTTTAATTATGCAGTTGAGTTGTTCAAACACACAGGATTATTTTACCTGCTGGAATTTCAACGTTGATATTTGAAAGGATCGGCTTCTTGCTGTTCTTGTCCCAGGTGAAGTTACCATCAGTAACCTGATTTTTGTTTAAATGAACAGTAAACATGTATGAAACATGGAAAAGTCGTAGCTTGATCATGATGGATGGGTCATTGGGTCATAAGTTAGAACTATTGAGGGGATGTAATTATTTAGATGGTCGTGACATTTTTGTAAGCTGGTGGAGTTTTGTAATCTTGCCATTATTTGGGAGATATTTATTGTAATTCGAGCTTGATTTCCAAATTTGTAAACCCCTGATTACGATAGTAGAATAATGTTTTAAAACTATATACTAATTGGTTTAAAAACATTATATTATACTATTCTGATTTAATTTCTAATAGTGAAAACAAAAAATTAAATCAAAAAATATATACATATGCCTGTCCCTTCGTGAAGGACACATTAAGTGAAAAGGGAAAAATTTGATTAGAATTTTTTACTGTGTTTCATGAGTTAAAAGAAAATCTTTACTTGTTGAAAAATTTACCTTAATTGCAACTGATTGAGGCACGTGACTGAGTTTAGTTGTGTGAGATATTCCATACCTAATGGAATTCTTAGATACCACTACTTTTGGTATTATACGTGTTCTTTCACCTACGTCATCTGTGTGGTTATCGTCATATCCGTTTGACTGTGTGTCTTGTACATCTTCCTATTGGCAAATCAGATGTTTTACATCATCTTAAGGTAATCTTTGATTACGAAAACTATAGTGTATACTGATCTGATTATGTCCGTGGTAAAATTGGGAATGAAAATTGCCGATTACCGGGTCTTGCCGCGAACTGAGCATGGATTCGTGTCGAAGATCTTGACTCTCTGCACCCTCATAAAGGATGGCTAGACATGCCATCATTTGCTGCGTCGTATTTACACTGCGTACAAGGTGACTTTGACAAGTTAAATTTTAATTGAACATTGGGTCAGTTTGAGGTTTATTTTACGAATTGAATAACAGAAGTGGAAGTGAGAACTTACATTATCATTACCTGTGCCGACATCACCATTGTACAGATCTCGTTCCCGCCAATCGTTTTCCGCGCTTTGCATCTCTACTTCCTGAGCCATGAAAAAATGCTGCAGTCGTTTGGTGCTGATTATACCATTAACAAGATGGGTCGTGATCATGGGCAACATGAAGAGAGGGCCAGATAGTAAATTGAACAGGGCAAGAGAAGCAAACGACTTGTCCGGGGTGATGGCTTCACCGGTGAAATAGGTATAGGTTCCAAATGTCTGTGAGAAGAAATCAAAATTATATTATTCATCCCATTTTACTCTGAGGCAATAGTTGTAACACACACACACACACACACCCTCACGCACATTGATTTGTGGGGTATTCCTTTGTTCGTTCTATTATCCCTTTTCCTTATAATTCTCCTGTGGGGTACAAGATTTTCTATAGTTACCTTGTGGGGTCCAATTGTTCTATTGTGTTTTGGACCCCACAACGAATGGTGTGTACGTTCACACACACACCCATAACAGTACACTGTAAAAACAGTGTTTAGGATTTAAACACTTTTTCTGTACCCACTTTTTAAACATGTTAAAAAGCTAAACGTGCTTAGCTTTATGACACTTGCTTTACACTTGTTCCAATGTTTTTAGCATTCAAACACACACACAAGAATCTAAACATGTTTAGGCTATACATGTGGAAAAAGTGGGTACAAAAATATGTTTAGAAATGTGTTTAAACCCTAAACACTGTTTTTACAGTGTAGTTCTATGCTTCCGAGGACCTGAGTGGACATCCCATTGTTGCCCTCTAGTGTTCCCATTGTCATTGGACTCTTGAACATGTCCCACAGGATTTGTACACGAACAACTGCCGAGGACTGCGAGATTTCCTTCTGAGGACTATCATGCCTATTGTTCCTTTTTGTTAACAAGTCCTCAGAAGCTTTCTCCAAAACCAACCCACCCATTTTAAAACTAGAAATTCACTGTTATTGATATGATAAAAGAAAAATTTAAATATCTGAACTAACCATGAGCGTGACAGATAGTGGGGCGGCTGATACAATAAACCCTGTAAACAGAGATAAAACAATTTATGTATCTGTAACTTTAACTGTATGAAATTAATTAAATTTCAAACCTTGAGCGAAATCAGATTGCGTTGTTTAATCTTCATCTTTGGTTCTATGTAGTTTTATGTTATCCTTCACCAAATTAAACAAGTAGCTGTATGGCAAAGTCCAATGTCATTTTCTGATTTGCCTATGCATTTGTATTTAGTATAAAAGCAACAAATTCAACTATAAACACTAGAACCAAAATGTTTGTTTTTTAAACAAACACTAGGTGTTCGGGTTAACTTCCAAAACAGCTACTTCGTTTATTCAAAACCTACAGGTTACAATAATGACGTCATACCTATGAACCCGTATCCAAGATTAATCTTCAGTATCGCATCCAACTCCTTACGACGTATCTTCTCCACTACCTTCAGATAAAGATGTTCCCATCCATATGATTTAAGAATCTTAATTCCTTGTAGTATCTCGTTAGAGTGCTTCAGTCTTTCATCAGCCAAATTCTGTCCGAAAAGAAGTATAAAATACATATTTTCTGTTTTTAACATTCGTTTGATGTTTGAACCTCTATAAAAACTAAATAATGAATCAATGCCAATGATGTTATAACGGTTTTTGCAGTGAAAGAAATTGACAAAGGTGGCACTCGTACCGGAGACCCATGGATATTGTTATTTATATGTTTCAATATAAAAAGCTTAACTCGTCAAATGAAAGTTTTACAAAGATAACAATGTTGTCCAACTGAATGGTTGTCATAGTTACCAGAGCATTTTTTTGGTGTTTGGCCATGTAGTTGGCGATCGACACTTGAAGTGGAATGACAAGTACATAAACGGCTGAACCGAGTAGTGCTGCAGTACCAAGTTTCGTGTACAGGATATACAAAACAATAGCAACCTTGAAAGAAAACAAATAAAACAATAATAAAATTTATCAGTGATTATCTTGTAAGGTCGGTCAATGTTTGGTTTAAAAAAAATATTTTCTTAACATACGTCTGATTAGCTTATAAGGTCGGATTCCTTTATCATACATTCTGGGTTTTGGTGCATAGGCCTACTTAAATGAAATTACTCCATGGAAATGCCAAAGGTAAACCGGCTAGGTAATCTAATTATCTTATTTTGGAAAATATTTTCCGCATGACTCTAGTTATCAAAATATTTATTTGTTCGTAATAATATTTTGGTTTAGATTTTCGGATTATATTTTTCCCTCTGCTAGACGGCAATTTTGATGAAATTGTGATGAAATTTTCACAGTAGTTTAATGATGTTTCGTGAAAACTAGAGGATTAAAATAGACGTGCGATATCAAATACCAATGCTGTACCTTCCCCTTAACAGAACTAGAAAAGGTTGAGAAACGTTTGTTTTTTCTTACCAGGAAAGGAACGGTCCATAGAAAATGGAAATAGTTAAACATATACAGCAAATTCATGGGGTCTGTAGACATGTGATTGGTGATCTGACCAGCCGTCATATCACCCCCAGTAGTGGCAAATGTTGAAAGACTCAGGGATTTCTCGTACACCATGGACTGAAAGAAAATATAAACCGTTAGAAGGGGAACCACTGATTCAGTAAAAATTTGAGTAAAGTTTTCGAGTAGCACAAAATGTGGTCGGAAAGAACATAAATTATTGGTTAAACGATGTATGACAACGAATAATACTCTCAATGTGTGGACAACTTGTGAAGATATTAATCGATACATAGTTTTTACTGTATGTTTGTCTCACCTGTATGCCTGATCGCAGACACATTCCATAAAATGCAGAGTAGTACATTGATGTATGGGCCATAATAAACTGAAATGTTGCAGCGAGGTACGTAATGGTGATAAGAACATAACCATTGGAGGTGAATTCAGTCAAGTCGACAAAGTGAGGCTCGACCTTGGTCAAATACAATTAAGATAGGGGTTAGTTTGGAAAAAGTAAAAAGTTTTCGAATTCCATTAAGTTTCGTTAGGCCAACAGCGAGTTTCCGCCGTTCAGTATAAGAGTTTCCTTTTCATTGAGTTTTCGTTATACAATGAGTTTACGTTACACTGAGCTTGAAAGTTTTACCTCTTCATGTGGTCCACGATTGTAATATATTTCAGTGACGTATAACACAATACCAGAGACACATACTGGGCCGATAACACCTGCTAAATCTCCCAACAGTTTCAGAATCCCTGCCAACGTCATTCGTAGGAAGTAGATGCGGAATATGACTTTACTCAGAGATGGTTGGCGACCCTTTGCTAATGCCAATCGCTGTTTGGAATAAATGGAAGAATATTAGTTTATTTTTGTATTTATCATCCTTTGTCCTGTCCTAAAATAAGGGCCGATGGGGTTATTTCTATTTAAAGATAATTATAACCCACAAGTTCTATCTTCACTTAAGTTCTATCTTCACATAAGGGGTACATCCTCTACCCCTTATATTAAATACAATTACAAATTTCCAACGGCTTTGCCCCTAAGGTGGACCCTGCCATGGGCTCTTAACCGATCCAGGCCTAACTGATGGTTGAACACATACCAAAAGGAATTACGTAGGCCTACTGGTCTATAATTCAGGAATAGGTATGTCATAATACCTTCTCTTTGTCAAATGCTGCCTTGAACTGTTGTTGCAATCTTTCTGCACTGTAACTCTTCGGCAGTCTCCCTAGGTCTGTCATCTCCAATGGCTTCTTATAGCCGAGGAAAAAGATCCAATTCAACCACCAGAAAACCATCTGGGAGGCGAAGTTCACGTAGTTGGCTCGGAACAAAGGTTCAGTTGATTTAAGGTCATCGAGTATTTCGTCTTCAGTATTTTGATTCCGACAGAAGACCTAAATTTGGGGATGAACGTGACACATTTGAACGGTCTTACACTCTTAAAACTAAAGTGTTGAATCAACCTTTTAAGAGTTTTTATAAAGTTAAATTCATCTCATAGAAAGTACTGAATGTTCACCATAAAATACCGCGTTTTACACTGCAAAAACACAGTTTTATTGCATGCAGTCGTTTGTCATCCAGTTCATGTTACATGATGCTACCTACCTTTATTCTGATAACGTTGATATCCAGTAAGAGAAGAATCGAATAGCAAACCAGCTGCAGGATTGTGAGATCAAACCGCGTAATCTCCATCGATCCTTTGTTCTTCTCAACTAAGTTGACGAGCTTCCCAATCTCTCCCAAGGCTGCCGTTGCGTAGTAGAGGAGTGAGAGGAAGGCCATTTTACCAGCTTGCCAGGTCTCCATGTGGTGGTAGTATACGAGAGAGATTAAGGCAGCTATCATGGCAGTAATGGATGGGATGTAAAGATGAGGCTGACTAGCTCCAAGACTCTGAATAAAGGTCTCATCAGTGAGGATGCCTTCTGCTAAGGAGGCGAGGAGGCTAACCATAAGTAGGATGGAGAGAGGCCACCTCGCGAGGTGGCCAGGAAAACGGATGATATAATCAGACCTCCAATTATTTTGGAATCTCACACAAAATCCAAGCACCAGGAGAACAGCAGTAGCAAAGAAAGTAAACCACATGTGTGGAATAACATCAAGAGCGTCCATAAAACAAGTATTGTTTGCCACTTTCCCAAGAATTAAGCTGCCAGTGTTGTCCAGATCGGTGGAGTTTACTCCACAGAGCCAATGCCAACCATCAACGTGCGCCATGGTTGATCTGTGATTTCTTTAGTTTGTGGGCTTTATCAAAACATCAGGCTATTTTTTTAATTTCTGAAGTTTTCTATATGTATTACACAAAACATTACATTTCTTTAGCAGATCAGAGGACCGCTGTTCTCTATCCTACCATGGACTGTACTGTGTTTCACTCTTGATATGAGTTTCTTCTTGTTAAAATAAAGCATAATAACAAGGTCTAAAATGTATAGGATTAAATAACAAAGCGATCGGGGGACCTTTGAACGTTCAATATTTATTCATCGAATATAGAAAAACAGAAAAACAATAATGGTTGTAGACTTCGTCCACATGGCGTGGCACAGTAACATATAAATATTGACCTAAATGTGTAATGTAAGACCTTTGATGTTTGATTTTCCATAACATACATGTAGATACACGATTGTGATAATACAAACCTAGCAATGTACTACTTCGCAAATAGACCTATATTCGTTGGGAAAGCCTCCCGCAGCGGCGTAGCCACGGGGGAGGGCTTCCACCACAAATTTCCAATCCTGCCCTCCCAGGTGCCCCCCACAAAAAATCCCGATAGTTCCCCCAAAAACAGAAAAGAAAAGAAAAGGGAAAAAAAATACCCCTGGGCCCCCCACTGAAGAGCAATGCTCCCCCGTTCCCCCCACAGTCAGTGATGGCTCGTTGTGTTCAATTATTCTCGTTCGAGGATAAAGAGTAAATCCTAAGTGTGGAATTAGATCTGGAGTGTCCACATAGCATGTATTGCTTGCCGCTTTCTCATGTATAAAGTCGCCGGCGTTGTCCAGATCAGGAGAGTTTACTCCACAGAATGACGAAAACTATAAACGTGCTCCATAACTGATCGTCTCTTGTACGACTCTAAAAAAAAATCCTTATTTATGTTGTGCTTTTCCACGCTAAATTTGTGAAACTCAAAGTTTAAATAGGATTTCAGATGCATGCACAAAGTTGAATCAGAGGTATTTTGTGCCATACGTATTTTCTTTACGTATAATGCAATTTTCATCTCTGGCATATATTGATAGTGTTGAGTTTATGGCCATAAACAATCATCAACGAGTGATCTTTGATCGCTGCTAGTTTGAGTAAAGGATTTCATCTCAATATTTATTCAATAAACTTACTGGAATTAAGAAAATGAAGGACATAATGTTAAAAGGTTACAGTCTATAATAATTTAGACATCGTCCAATGCTGTTATGTCACCGCCGCTAAGCTCAATTATAAAGCCACATACACTAGTGGTAATCAAGTAAGAAATAAACTTTTAAACCTTTTGTGTACAAAATTGATCAATCATAATAATTTCATCAAGCATCCCTTGAAATGATTCTGTCCAGTGTGCTAGCATTTTTCATTTAAAAAAAAATATTTTGGCTGTATTTACCATTTCTGTGAAGTTCCTTGAATTATAGACTTTTATAATTTTTTTAAATAAATAAATAAAAACAGGAGATCAGGAGAAATGCGCTCAATATTATGTAGCTGTAAAAAAGGACAATCTGAGACTTCGGACCTTTTGGAGGTGGCTCCCTCTGTCTAACTCGGAGCCAACACTGCATCATGCTGTATGCTTTCCTATTTAAATTAATGGTATATTTGAACACAAACAAAACAAAACAAAACAAAACAAAGCAAAACCAACAATTTATAATTCAGTAAAAGTTAATATTATTTCCTTTATTGGAACACCTGAGCATAACTTCATATTTGTTTAAATATCTGTTGGTTTCAGATTCTAGTTTGGTAATAACTGTTATTAGAAGAAAACAAGATAAGTAATACATGTATGTTAAATAATAATTGACATCGAGTTTGGAATGCCCTACCTCACAGTGGTATACCATATGATGGTGCCTCCCTGCACCACAGTAGTATACCCTATGATGGTGCCTCCCTGCACCATAGTAGTATACCCTGTGATGGTGCCTCCCTTTCCACAGTGGTATACCCTATGATGGTGCCTCCCTGCACCATAGTAGTATACCCTATGATGGTACCTCCTGCCCCACAGCGGTATACCCTGTGATGGTGCCTCCTGCACCATAGTAGTATACCCTATGATGGTGCCTCCCTGCACCATAGTGGTATACCCTGTGATGGTGCCTCCCTTCCCACAGTGGTATACCATATGATGGACCTCCCTGCACCATAGTAGTATACCCTATGATGGTACCTCCCTGCCCCATAGTGGTATACCCTGTGATGGTGCCTCCCTGCTCCACAGTGGTATACCCTATGATGGTGCCTCCCTGCCCCACAGTGGTATACCCTATGTCATGATCAAGCCTATCATCACATGCGCGATAATTATGCGTAGCCTTAGCGTGCGCGCATTGCAAAGTGCAGCGTGTTGAAACAGACGCAATGCCGCGTGATGAGAATGATTTTGATATTGTTTTGTTATGGAAAATAAAGATAAATAATTCATTCTTCGATTGGGGTCTGACCATCCTGACTGAGAAGGAGACACACACATATCTATGCTGTAATGCCTTTATGAATCAATAAATGTTGAATCTATTTGATATTTATAATCAACTGGAAGGCTCTTAAATAATACTTCTTGTGAATGTTTGTAACCTCTACGGACGGCATCACGAATCCAGTTAACACGAATTCTTTTACTTGCAACTTCACGACAAAGTGAAGCAAGTTAACACGAATTCTTTTACTTGCAACTTCACAACAAAGTGAAGCAAGTTAACATTATTTGTACGTCTCCGAAAGCTTACCTCTTAGTAACCGACTAAGGATCACAACACAATATGGTGGTAGCGATTCCTATGCCAGTCATAGATTCCCCTTTTGATCGCATAGCAATAGACATTGTAGGTCCACTAGAAAGGTCCCGCAAAGGCAACAAATATCTGTTAACAATATGTGATTATGCCACAAGGTTCCTGTAGCCATTCCCCTATCTAATATGCGAGCTGACACAGTTGCAAATGCACTACTCACCGTATACGCCAGAATTGGCATCCCACGAGAAATTGTACATGATCAAGGCACAAATTTCATGTCACAAATAATGGCTTCCATGTGCAAAAAGCTGAACATAACACAGCTAACTTCAAGTGCATATCACCACCAAACTGTAGGAATTACAGAGAGATTCCACGGAACTCTCAAAAACATGTTGAGGACGTTCTCCAAAACTGAACGCAAAACCTGGGACGAATTCATTCCCCACTTCCTATTTGCTTTTAGAGAGGTACCCAACCAAGCAACAGGTTTCTCACCATTTCAACTCCTATATGGAAGACAAATCAGAGGCCCGCTAAGTGTTATCAAACAAAACTGGATCACTGACGAACCAGGAAATGAAGACGCTGTCACAAACCTCATTGACATGCGAAAGCGCATCAAAGGTCTAATGAAGGAGGCAAATGAGAACCTAACACAGTACCAAAGAAAAATGAAGAAAAACTATGACAAAAATGCCAGCCACAGAGAGTTTGAAACAGGAGACAAAGTACTGGTGTTTCTACCAGAATCTGCAACTAAACTGGACAGCAAGTGGCAAGGCCCTTACAAAGTCAATTACTTGATCAACATGAGTGACAAAAGAAAGTCACAAAAGGTAATACACGTAAACATGTGTAAAAGATGGTATGACAAGGACCAAGAAACATGTACAGCTCAATGCTATTGCATAATAGGTGATTTGGATCAACTCACATCACAATATGACAGAGATTACATACCATACTCTGACAACAATGAAAACATGTCATCTCAAAACACTGATGATACTGAAAATACTGAACCAAAACTCATTACAGATATGGAAGAAATGTTACCAAACTGTCAACAAACACAGACTTGGAAAGACGTCCCTATAAATGAGAAACTTTCTAAAAAACAGAAAGACGACATGGACAAAGTTATTGACAGTCATAAAGACATATTTTCAGATGTGCCTGGAAGAACACATCTACTGTCTCACCAAACCAAGACTAGTACAGACACGCCAATACGTCAAAAACTGTATCGGACACCTCAAGCTCTCAAAGAAAAAATCTAAAAAGAAATAGACTCCATGCTAGAATTGGATATCAATGAGCCAACAAATAGCCCGTACGCGTCCCCTATAACGGTTGTACGTAAACCAGGAGGTAACGATATTCGAATATGTTCTGACATGAGCGCTCTGAACAAAGTCTGTCTATTTGATCCCTATGAAATGTCCCGAATAGATGACATTCTGGATGAAGTTTCTGGTGCGAAATACATTTCCACTCTGGACTTAACAAAAGGTTTCTACCAAGTCCCATTAGACACAGAATCGCGTCCACTTACTGCATTTGTGACTCCTTTCGGTCAATACCAATACAAGGTTTTGCCTTTTGGTCTGCAAAATAGTTCTAGTTCATTTGTGAGACTAGTTGACAAAATACTACATGGCTGCCAAGACTATGCAAAAGCCTATATTGATGATACCTGTATATTTTCGGACACTTGGGATGATCATGTCAAACATGTCGATGAAATCCTTACCAGAATCCAAAATGCAGGTCTCACAGTCAAGCCAAAAAAGTGCAAATTTGCTAAACAAGAGGTATCGTATCTTGGTCACATCATAGGTAACAAAACGGTAAAACCTATGCAGGACAAAATAGAAGCTGTCAGTAAATTTCCACAACCTATAACTAAAAAACAGGTCAGAGCTTTCTTAGGACTATCAGGTTATTACAGGAAATTCATTCCAAATTATGCTGATACTGCTCGACCACTGACAGATCTGACAAAGAAGTCATGTCTCAACACAGTAAACTGGGATGTAAATTGTGAAATAGCCTTCACAAAACTAAAGAAGTGCCTTACTACTCAACCAATTCTGAACACTTCTATTTTCACAAAAGAGTTCATTTTGCAAACTGATGCATCCAATTTTGGACTTGGAGCAGTTCTAACTCAAATTGATCATGAAGGAAATGAAAAACCTATTCTATATCTGAGTAGAAAATTACAAGGCAGAGAAGAAAACTACACAATATCAGAAAAAGAGTGTCTTGCTATCATATGGAGTATTGGTAAACTCCATTACTATTTATTTGGTCACAAGTTTACAATCATGACAGACCACCAAGCACTCAAATGGTTGGAAGTTAACAAATCACATAATGCCAGACTTACAAGATGGTTCCTTGCTCTTCAACCATACCATTTCAGTATTGAGTACAAACAAGGAAGCAAAAACCAAAATGCTGATTTCTTAAGTAGAATTTAAGAAGTAATAAAGAATGCACAAATATTAAATTATATTACATAAATATCTGCAAATCAACAAATATGTGTAACATTATCAAATAAATCTAACTTTAATTGTATAATGATATAAATATGGTCTATTCAAATGAAGCCAGTGGTACATAGAACTTAAATATTGTACTATAAGTTAAAAATTAATACTTAGGAAAGGCATCTATTAAATAAAAATAATAAAGCAGTGAATAAGAAAGTTCAGTAAATTTATGCCGTGTTTAAAGTATGAATGTGGAACATTATAAATTTGTGAAATTGGATGGCAACTGATCATCAACGTACTACAATCATCGAGCAGATGCAACGCTCCAGAACTTTATAAATACAGGTCTCTTGAACTAAAAAGGTTTCCAAATATGGAAAATCGAGAATCTGGAACATTATAAACTTGTAAAATTGGATGGCAACTCATCACCAACGTACTACAATCATCGAGCAGATGCAATGCTCCAGAACTTTATAAGTACATGACTCTTGAACCAAAAAGGCTTCCAAATATGGAACACATTTTATAAACAGTTTTGTGTTTAATATTAATATACACTAATACATGTATGCTAGACCCTGGCTAGTGTTTAAAATACACAGTATTTTCTTCCAACGGGGGGCATGTCATGATCAAGCCTATCATCACATGCGCGATAATTATGCGTAGCCTTAGCGTGCGCGCATTGCAAAGTGCAGCGTGTTGAAACAGACGCAATGCCGCGTGATGAGAATGTTTTTGATATTGTTTTGTTATGTAAAATAAAGATAAATAATTCATTCTTCGGTTGGGGTCTGACTGAGAAGGAGACACACACATATCTATGCTGTAATGCCTTTATGAATCAATAAATGTTGAATCTATTTGATATTTATAATCAATTGGAAGTCTCTTGAAGTAATACTTCTTGTGAATGTTTGTAACCTCTACGGACGGCATCACGAATCCAGTTAACACGAATTCTTTTACTTGCAACTTCACGACAAAGTGAAGCAAGTTAACACGAATTCTTTTACTTGCAACTTCACAACAAAGTGAAGCAAGTTAACATTATTTGTACGTCTCCGAAAGCTTACCTCTTAGTAACCCCGACTAAGGATCACAACACAACACCCTATAATGATGCCTCAATGACCCAATGTGGTATACCCTATGATGGTACCTCCCTGCCCCACAGTAGTATACCCTATGATGGTACCTCCCTGCCCCACAGTAGTATACCCTATGATGGTACCTCCCTGCCCCACAGTGGTATGTAGCTTAATAATGCTCTACCCTATGCTACCCATCCAATGTTGCATTCTCTTCCCTTGAAATCTACATAATTGCTGGTTAGTTCTTAGTTCCTTTTTATCCCATAAATTAAATATTAATTTTCTTCAGACAAAGATAATCGTAAAAATGTAAAGGGTAAAAGAAAACAAATTGTCCTCAAATAATGTGTTTACCCAGACCCCTAAACAACCTGTATAAATACAGCCCTTCTGCATCCATTGTGGCATTACATATTATGATTCATCTTTTTTTAGAGCAGTAGTGCTGGTGCAGAAAATACAGCAAAACAAACAGTTTAAGAAGCATGTGATACAGGAGAGGTGATAAAGTCTCAATAAGTTCTTTCCCTATCTGTATTTATCAACCATTAGTAATTATTTACACTAAATATACATCTTTACATTTCTAAAGTTTTTCATGAATCTCATAAAGGTATACAAAAGGTATACAAAAGGTATACAAAAGGTATACAAAAGGTATACAAAAGTTATAAAGCTAAAGTACTTGGCCTAAATAGGCTTTAAATGTTTGGTTCACAGCTTACATAATGAATTATGCACTGGTAGTGCAATAGCTCCGGCCAATGATACACCTGTCGAATCGGCAATTGTAGTGGTCCCCATGGCAAACTCTTTATATTTCGGATCCTCCTGTTAAATAAATACAATGTAAATAAACTTGCACAATTTGTGGAATAAAATTGGGGATTGGGGGAATGCCTCCAGGAGCCTCCAAGGGAAGTTCCCCTTTGAAATCCCTTGTGTCATTTAAGGGGTGGAGGAGGGGTAAATGAGGTGAAAGAGTAAGGAAAGAAGAAAAGGACGTAGAATAGACAGAGAAAAATGAAAATGGAGACAGGAGTGGGCTTGAACAATAAGTGAGAGGATTGGATAGGGATGGAATTGTGAGTTGTGGAGAGTGTTGAAAATGGGGATATTAGTGGAGGAGAGGTGGACAGTAAAGAAAGGGGTATCTTTTTAATCTGTGGTTACTATAACAGCATTTTTCATAACTGATGTGTGGCCTTTTCCATTGAGCATTTCCAATTTGTAATGCTCTAAACATATCAAAAGATCTTTCCAAAATATAATGGATATCAACCCTAAATGAAAAAAAATTGCAGAATATACCACAACAGTAGACTGTCAGTGGTCAACACAAGCATAGCAGACTAGACAAATATGATGTGATCTGGGAAAACCCTTCACATGGTGAAATTTGTCATTGGACACTGTGCTGTTTTCAAAACTGTTTTATTCATGATTCTAGGTTGTCTATAACTTGAGTTATGCTCTCGGGAAGTTATAACCGCCACTGTCCTTAAAAAACAATGGCGGAAACGAAAAACAAAGACGGCTTTTTAATTATCTATCATCACATGTTTTTACATCTAAAACGATGGAATTTTTATTTAATATTTTCAAGAATGATCATTTGGATATTAACAGTTGAAAAACTCAAATTGTCAACAACAAAAATTGGGGGACTGTTTTGCCATTATCTTCAAAACAAGTTTGCCGACATCCGACTGGTTTTCCCAGATCGCATCACAAATATGTGAAATAAACATGCTCAAAGTCACTTACATTTATTCTGATTTGATAGAAGGTGTTGACATAGGCAGCACCACCCAGAAGCCCCTCAAATAAGATGATGGCGAAGACTATGAAGATACTTGGCATGTAGGCAAAGTAGGCAATAGTGAACATAAAAATGAGAACACATCACTGCAAGATTGAAACAATAAAATAGGTTAAAATGGCAGCAACTTAAATATTCATTTTTGTATTAACAACAATTTCACCTGCATTAAAGGAAAAAGTATAACACTGTAAACTTCTATTCTGCTTTGTCTTACTCCATGTGAATAAAGATACAAACTGATATATGAAATGTTGATTGACACCATCATCAACTTCACAACAAGTTTTATGTAAACTGTGATCGTCATTTATGCTTTTTGAGAATAGCAAAGGTATATACAGCCTTTAAAAGACAGTAAACAAATATAAATGGTTTTAAGTAACTGAACACATTGACTTCTACTTCAATTTAATCTTCATAGGTTTCTAGACACTGGTTCTCATATGGAGCATGTAGTGACGAAGCAAAGAGTTTATCAGACGTAATTATGATCAATTTCTTTTAACTGGAATAGTCTATTTCAAATACTCATACCCTTCAATGATGCAAACGAGAAGGCAGTGATCAACTTTGGTTTTGAGGGAAAAGACTGTATCTTCTTAAACAATCAATTGGCTTATGGTGTGGGATAAACCTTTTGTCAAAGACAAATATATATGTGTGTGCATAACATGTAAAAAAGACATACATAGAGCAAGCAAGCTCATCAGAAATAATTGCACCATGCTTTATGCACATCACACACATAGTGCACAAGTTGGCTATTTGAAAAATCTGACTTCAGTATGGAATTTGATTGACAATTGTTGGCTTGGCCAATTACACCCATACTCACTTACAAGATGGAATGTTTAGGGACATTTCTACACAAGTACAAACAAAGTAAAGAGAAGTATATAAGATTTGTTGGTGTCTTGAGCTTACCTGTAAAAGTGAAAACATCCAGAATTGTTTGAATTTCACAATATTAACGGAGGATCTGGAAATGAACACACCCAACTGATAAAGAACTTGGAACCTGGTTGAAAAATGGAAAATATGTTACTCCCTGTAAAATTAAAAACACCATATTTTTCATTCCACTTGTATGAAAATAGTGCCTACACTTTAATAAATGTTTTAGCATTCTCATGAAAATCATTCGATCCAAAACTTCTCAAATGATCAAAATGATAATTGACAAAGAATAATTATCGTCGACCATAACCCTTACCATCTATACTGGCCTGCATGTGTCAACCAGATTCCTTGAAAGTATATCAGTTCCATCTGAATCAGAAATAGAAGACACAAATGTCACAGAACTTTTATATGTGAGTTTGGTCTCTCATCCAAGTACTGACCACATTCAACATTCCTTAACTTTGATGATGTGGCACCAGCTCTTCCATTGAACACATTAGCTTGGACATGTGCAGAGTACATTATGAGGAGATTTGATAAATTAAGAGAGGGGGTTGAGTAATTTTCTAATGGGATGAAAATACATTATAGGCTACTTACCAAGCCTTGATTGATGAAATATTCAGCAAAATAAACCAGCAACAGTGGAATCATATACTTTGTCAAGTGCTGTATAATCATAAAAAGAAAATGTTCTCAGATTTACCTGACAGCATACTTAGCAATAAGATGGTGATGGTATCAAATATTTTGAGAAATCATTTAACCTAAAATACTCTCATCTTAGAAATAATAAACTAAAATCTTAACTAATAGGAATTTGTTTTCATCCTCATGAAGTATGAAAACACATAAAGCTCCAGCACACATACCTTTAAGTAGAAGAGTTTTTCTTGAATTGTTAGATGATTCATCTTAACCTCCTTAGTAATGCCTTCAACAGGATCATATTCTATAAGGCGCTGTCTATCCTCATCCATTAGACTGGTATCCTGAACAAGTCTTATTGTAGGGGCTCTCACAAGTATACACCAGTAACTGGAATAGGACACAAAAATTAAATATTAATTTGTATTTCTTGGGCATAATGAAACTCTGAATTTGTTGTGATCAGTAGGGAATGCCAAGAGAGGATAGAGAGATGGGAGCATATTAACTATCAAATAGGGTGTTCACATTTTGGGGTGTGTACTGTGAAAGGTTTTTGCATTGGTCAATATATGCCTTTCTGCTGGAAACAATATGAAACAACGCTTCCTACCTTAAACGCTTAGAGGGGGGTCATGGGTCAATTCCTGTTGTATCAGTAATGCCGGGTTGAGAAGCCTCATCCTCAACCTCTGCTATAACAATACAAACATCCAGTCTGTCCACCTGTCCATCAATTGACATGGATTGACCAATAGGGTCATGCCTTCCATGATAATTGTAACTATGCCTAACCAAGATTTCCAGTTGCTGGGGGGGGGGGGGGCAGAGACTACGGCCAAATCTGGATTGGTGTATTATCTGGTATAATAATTACTCTGTCTTGAAAATATATACAGGTTTGTATAATTAAAAATTTACATGATTGATGTTAAAAAAGCAGAAGCGGCACATGCTCAAATAAGCAGTGCTATACTTTACACTCAAATGAAGCCCCAGATTTTCCCTGTTACCTTATTATCATTGCAAGAGGTACAACAAGCATGACTAGTAATGAATTTCTTGGGGTCAATCCAGCTCCTGTTAGCCCAGCATAGGACAGAGCACCAAACAAGCCAGCAGCACCAGTACCAGATGACCATGTTGAAACAACATTCCTGAATCAAGATAATAAATGTAATCATACCAAAACATGCTATCAGAAAATGTGAGCAATCCTTCAACTATTACACTATAGAAAGATAATAGTAGCATGATAATAGCAAAGAATGTTAAAGCCAGTATACACTTTCGGTAAATTGTCTGTAAATGAATCAAGATTTATGTATAAAAACCAACCTGTGAAAATTTGATATTATATTGTGTCGTTAATGAGAAAACAGTGAACATGCATTCAGATTGTTCATATTTATTACAATGTGGAATTTCTGTCTTTGCATGATAGAAACTAATTTTGGAAATTAATTTCACTACAATAGCACCCGATACAGAAATATTTCAAGGGATTATTGATACCATCATCAAATTTACTCAAAGTAATTTTTATGTAAAACTGTAATCATTTGTGAATAATACCTTCAAACATGTACTTATGTAATTTGTCAATAAAAATAAAGTGCTCTTACTTGTCATAGAATGACATCAGACTAACGTATGTGAATTCCCCAAGGCCTGAAGAGATACTTGCAAACACAACTCCTGAAATTCAAATACAAATTTAAACCAAGATTCTCCTATTAATTATAATCATTATTTTTATTTTTATTATTTGTTTGTTTAGATTTTTCAAACAAATTTGGTATAAACAAATTTAATAACAAAGTCGGTAGAATCAATTCTGAAATAAACATTGAATGAATAGAGTTCATTATTAAAACAACTGATTAAAACTGGTAAAAAAAATACATAATTAGTAAATTCATTCATTAGTCATACAGTAAACAATATTAAAATTGCAGATGACTAGGATAAAAAAGGAATGTGATTTAAACAGTAATATGTAGGCATATGATATTTACAAATGGAAATTAGGAAAGAAAAGGGACAGCTCCAATTAAAAAAGTTGTTTCAGTTTGCATTCTTTCATTACAAAAATGCCTTTGGGATTTGTTATTTTCTTTGATAATTGCTTTTTTAATGAAAATTGCTACACAACAGGTTTACAAATACGTACAGAAATTATGTTTATTTATTTTTTAAGTGTATCTTAAAATATCTTAAAATATCTTACCTATTAGGCTAAGAGCTATGACATGCACTAAAGCAACAAGCAGGAAACTTGAGATTGCTGTGGCTATACAGATGACAATCAAGATGCTGAAAAATAATATCAATAAATCATTTATAAGTCAATGTTTAACTCAGCATCCAGGTTCTACACCAGTTCCGTATTTCAAATATTCATTTTGTTTTCTTTGTAACTAATCGAATTCAAAAATGTTGATTTCATAATTCAATCTATGACTTGGGGGATAGCAAACCAATGTTGAATTGCATTACAATCAAAACAATTTACAAACATAAATTCATAAAAAAAAGTACAAAAAAGACAGCCATTCAAAATTTATTCAAAGTACACAGCTATGACTGTTTATCATTAGTACTTAAATATCTGAGCAGCAATTTCATCATCAGTTCCGAAAAGTGTGAATTATTATTCCCATTATTAAATGCCCGTATCGGGTTCTCTTAACTTTTGTTGAAATATAAGATTTATTCAAGTTTTTGTATTTGGCCATAAAACATTGACTTATAAGGGCATGAGTCAGCATGATGCAAATAACCATCTAAGCGCATGAGTTAGCTTGTTGCAAAAATTATTTGCACTCTGTATGGCTTAATGCCGTGTCATGTTTTGAGCGTCTGCTAATTGTAACAACTCGCATGTGAAACATATGCGCCAGTCTGATTATTGTGATTACCAAACGATCACATGTGGCATGATGACATCACAAAGTCTATCAATATTTCTAAATCCACTCACTCATATGGAATATATTCAGCAAACCAGGGTGCTGATAACTTGATGATCAATGTAGGTAGAATATCAGCAAGAAGAATAGCCTATTGAAAGTAAACAGTTACATCAGGTGTAATGAACCATTGTTATTCAGATAGATGAGGTTCACATTGATAACAATACTGTGAAATACCCATGACCTAAATATAATGTTTTGACCTGTATACAGTGACATAGCCAAAGAGGGGGTGGGGGCACCCCCACTTATTGGCAAAATAATTGGTAAATTCACAGACTTTTTGTTATTTCTGATATGTGTTTTGTGTGTAATTGTCCCCCCCCCCCCCCCAACAAACTCCATTTCGATCAACAAAAAATTCCTGCTTTAATGATCCTAATTCAGATGAAATCTCACCCCTGTAGATATTGGATTACAGTCAAATTTCCTTGCCGCTGTGGAATTGGTCAAATTCAGCATCACGTCAGATGGTTCCACGTCCTACAGAGAGAGATACATTAGACATTGGGGGTAAGTAACAATACGATCATCCTTGACTGGGGTACATGTAGTCAATTTACAATTTAGTGAATTGGGTTTTTTGCTCATCCCCTTTTTGGAAAACTAAGTGGCAGTGTAATTTTGAATAACAATGAATAAGTTATTATGAATAAAATCATAGACTAAAATATAATATTAACAATGGTTAAAATATTAAAAGCAGTATACTGTTCAAGGTATTATGGGCTTGTTTACAAAACAATATTTTGTCATAATTTGTTACTATCAGCAGAGTAGAAAATCCAAGATTTCAGAGATGGGATTTGGAGTGGACTGAAGACTGACATTTAATTAAATTTATAAGCAGAAAAATAAATTGAAATGCCTACACTTTCTGGAACTTCCTTCCTTTCCAAGATGTCATATGCAGCACTCAACATGATCACATATGCGTAGTTATTACATAAACCAAAAAGCCTGTACAAACATATAACAAAAACAATAATAAATCATCAAATCCATCAGGTGGTTTACAAAATGCTACATGCCCCCCCCCCCCGGCCTGTTTTTAAAAGAATGTTTGCATAAATATTTTACCCAATTTTTACCCTAACGAGGGGGGGGGGGAATTAGTTGTTCTGTGACCTCAATCAAAATATTTAATGGGCTCTAATTTTTTTAGGTGTTCGCATGTACCCGAAACACCTATTGTTTTTGTTCGGTTTTTTTTTTTCTTCTCCTTTTCCGGATAGATTGTCTACAAAGAAATACATACTTGCAAACTTCACATGAACTTCAAACTTGGCATATACTTAGAACTTAACACGTAGATGAAACACAATTTGTGACGTCATGATTAGGTCATCAGATATCGAATTACGATAAATCAAAAGTTTAATATTTAAAAAAATCATATCTCAACAACCGCAAGAGGTAAATTCAAAATTGTTGTACCATTGTACAGATCGTTAATTGTCAAAAAATATTTACAAAAAGGTGACCCTAATTTGACCTTACTTCCTGTTCAAACCGGAAGTCAAAATTTATTATTTAATAATCATATCTCAACAACCACAAGAGGTAAATTCACAATTTGTGTACCATTGTACAGATCGTTAATTGTCAAAAATATTTACAGAAAGATGACCCCACTTGACCTTACTTCCTGTCCAAACCGGAAGTCAAAGTTTAAATATTTAAAAATTCATATCTCAACAACCACAAGAGGTAAATTTACAATTTTTGTACCATTGTACAGATCGTTAATTGTCAAAAATATTTACAAAAGGATGACCCCACTTGACCTTACTTCCTGTCCAAACCGGAAGTCAAATTTAATATTTAAAAAATCCTTTCTCAACAACCACAAGAGGTAAATTGAAATTTTTGCGCCATTGTATAGATTGTTAATTATCGAAACATGTTTACACAAAGATGACCCTAATTTGACCTTACTTCCTGTCCAAACCGGAAGTCAAATTTTAATATTTAAAAAATCCTATCTCAACAACCACAACAGGTAAATTCACAGTTTTGCACCATTGTAATAGATTGTTAATTGTCAAAATATTTACAAAAATATTCTGACGTCATCATCACTACCCGACAAAATCCGAACACCTATGTGTTTGTCATATGACAAACACTTAAGTCTAGTTTTTTGGGTTTTTTTACTTCTCAGTGGCGACTGTCCGGCAACAAAGGCATCCTTGCTGAGCATTTACAGCCTTCAAACTTAACACATGAACAGAACATAACAAGCTGACGAAACCGTTTGTTGTGACGTCATGATTATATCATCAGGTGTCGAATTACGCTAAAAAGTAAAATATTTAAAACGTTCCATATACGTTGCATGAAAGAATCAAAGTTCGTATAGCGCCGCAAGGCGCAATACGAGGGTGCTAGTTCAGGGCTATGGGCACACCGTAATGCAAATAGCAGTCGATATCGATTGAGATTCATTGTAACCAAATATCGTGTAGTACACGATATTTGGTTACAATGGAGCTGCATATACAATCGATATCAACGCTGTTTGTGTGTGTGTGGTGCCCATGGCCCAGACGTAATTTTTTTAGGCTGTAAAAATGGATCGCCAACACGGTCATAAAGAGTAAGTATCTTGAAGTAACTTTTTAAGAGGATTTCCTGTATTTATCTTCGTATTTTTATACAAGAAAAAACATTTTTTAAGTTGTCCATTCGTCGTTGCATTGTGCCTGTTTAACTAACATGACTAACATTAGTTAGGCCTACGTGAACATACTTTGGACAGTAAACAACTAACAAAATATGAACAGATATCACCAAAATGTATTTAGAATTATAAATAAGGATAGGAAAATTCAGTTGTTAAGGTTATGGCAATTATTCAGTAGAAATTTTATGCCATATATTTTGTAATTTTGTTTTCTCCAAAATCTTCAGTTTGTGCACAAATTAAATAAGTAGCCTAGCGATTGTTTACTGCACTTTTCCTTAATTTTGTACCCTTTCTCAGATACAAATAAACTTACACAGACAATTATTTCACAGGAAAATGCACAATATTCATGACACAATACATGTACTTGTAGGTCCTGCTCCTCGAGGCCTCTTCTCAGACATCACCACATCACAATCACATGAAATTATATGGAGTATATGAGACTCTGCAATTTCCTTAAATACCTTTTCTTTTGATGAGAGTTTCAAAGAGAACATTTCTTTAATTTATCACACGTTGTCAAGAATAATTGTGTGCAATTTTGAAAACAAACCAATGCCCTTTTCAATTTTAATGGTCCAGCTACTCCAAAATTATACACTATTTTCCCCATTCACATAAATTAGAACTAATCTGAATTTTCAAATACTTTATTCTTGGTCCATGTACTTATAAAACCTTCCTATTATTTTTTACAGCATGTTCATTGTGACATATTATTTTCCTCATTCACATAAATTAGAACTTCTCAGAAATTTCAAATACTTTATTCCATGTACTTCCATAAACTTAACTATTATTTTTACAGCATGTTGACTCCGATGTATCATGGCTCAGACTGAGTTCCACATTGATTGCACATTGTCAAGAATAATTGTGCAATTTTTAAACAAACCAATGCCCTTTTCAATTGTCCAGCTACTCTAAAATTATTATACACTATTTTCCCATTCCCATACAAAATTAGAACTAATCTGAATTTTCAAATACTTTATTCTTGGTCCATGTACTTATAAAACCTTCCTATTATTTTTTACAGCATGTTCACTGTGACATATTATTTTCCTCATTCACATAAATTAGAACTTCTCAGAAATTTCAAATACTTTATTCCATGTACTTCCATAAAACTTAACTATTATTTTTTACAGCATGTATCATGGCTCAGACTGAGTTCCAGCCAACAGTACCCCAACACGGCGTTGACACCACATCCAAATGCAGTATCGTAACTGTTCAAGTCATCAAAAATCTTGGTATGGTTTAACGTCTTATGTTAACAGATCGTTTGAGAAGGGGTCTTCATACCAATGATGAACATTTCATTTAGTTTTAATAGTTGTTTATTACAAAAAATTAAGGTTTAGTATAATTTGTTATTATTTTTTGCTATAGCAGTACTGGCATTTCAGTCCAAGAGAAGGGGTGTATCTGATAACCACCTTTCCAATCCATGTCAGTTAAACAACATTTATTTAAATCTAAGCCCTTACTCCTATTTTCAATCTTAAATCTTTTTTTAGAAAGGACAGAAACATCTTGCAACTTCAGCTATGCAGAATTGATGCTGGGTGTGATTTTCGACATAATGAAGCACCAGTCAATGGAATTGGTAATTTGGGCCCCCTTATACTTTTATTGCTTGTTTGCCCCTCCCCTTCCCTAGTTCTTGGATTCTATAGTGCTGCAATGATAGACCAAAGAATTTTAGAAAAAAAAACAAATGTGTTGGTTCATCACCAGTGGCAGTACATGCCATCACCAAGAACTTGGGGGAGGGGGCAGACATTTTATTCTAAAATTACCGATTCCAATGACAACCCTGAATGTCACCCATTCTGAACTGTCACTAAATCGTACATACAGAGCGTATATTTATTATAAATGCAGGTTGATTCTGTTTTCTTATCAACAAAGGATCATGGTTTGGGTTCATTTACACTGAAGTCATTTCACTTATTACATGTGTAAGACCATGTACACTCATTTCTAGATTGTTTACAATTAGGTTAAACAGGTCAACAAAGTGGTTTCAATTGTGGGGGAGGAAGTGTAACCACAAAAGTCAAGTTATGAAACCCAACAGACAGTTAAAATAAATATGTATTTCATTGCTTTATTAGCAATTTTACAAGCATCCATACAACTCTTTGATTATTTCAATGTTCAACAATTTATGTACAAAATGGCATCTGATCTTTACAGACATTTTCCCAATCATGTGTACAACCTTGAAAAGTTAAAATCAATGTATAATTTGTTTTCAAATTTTATAAATAATTTTTAATTATTTGCGGTATAGGTGAAAACAAAGACAGTTTATAAGCATGTCACAATAAGGAGATGCTTGATTACAGTGTCACTATCATTGTCAATTTATCATTATATTTTTGTTATAAACTTAACCTGAAAGTGAAGTATATTATAAATAAAGATTAAATTTATTTTTGTACAAGACTTAATACCAAGAGATAAATACCAATGTTGGCTTTATTTAAATCTAAAATTGAAAGGTTTTTCCATAAACATAGTGAAAATGGCAACCAATTATCAGCTTTGATCCAGTGGATATATATTCGTTTTCTTGTCAACAAAGGATCATGGTTGTCTATTTACATACACCGAAGTCATTTCACTTGTTACATGTGTAAGACCATGTACACTCATTTCTAGATTGGTTACAAGTACATGTAGGTTAAACAGGTCAACAAAGTGGTTTCAATTGATTGTGGGGAGGGAAGTGTAACCACAAAAGTCAAGTCATGAAACCCAACAGACAGTTAAAGATGGACTACAACGGAATAATGATAAGTGCTGTATTGCTGTTTTCGTTCGAGAAATGTGTAATGATTACAAACATATTATTATTATTCAATAAAACTTGTTCCTTCATGCAAAAAAACTCAATTTGATCGTATGCGTTCTACGACCCAGAAAAGCCCAATTTCACCAAAAGCCCTCAACTCATGAATAATTCATACTGTGTGTGACGTAGCACCCATGACGCTTTGTTACCCGCCCCACGCACAACAGTCGATCGTGTGTACTGTGGCATTTACCATACATGCAATGCGGAACAACAGCGACAAAACGACATCTTCTAGACCGAAAAACAGCGAAATGTCCGATAGCAGCGAATATTGGGAAGATCACAGTATAGATGAGGAAGAGGAGTTTCATATAGGCACTTCTGAGGATAGTGATGGCAGCTGTAGCGATGAGGGGAGCTCCCCAGACGAGAGAGAAGGCGAACTTAGATGACGAACAAGTCGAAGTACGTGGCGCTGAACCATACCGGTTCGAGCCACTTGCGGCGCCTGCAGTTGACCAGCCCGGTGACGGTGATCGTCAGGCTGAAGACGACGAACCAAATCCTGATGATAGACGGCTAAACACAGACTGGTAAGCCCACAAAATGATTAATGAATGAAATACTGAATGATGCTTCGTTTGATCAATTCGTTTCTGCTGTACAAAAATAGTTGTAGGCTATACTTGACAAAAACATGAACGAACATGATGGAGACCCAAGGTACATAATGTAGTAGTACATGTACATGTACATGTGTACAATTGTACATGTGTACAATATATGTACAGTGGAAATTTGGGGGTAATTACTATGTCTTGCGTTTTATGATTTGTTGGCAATATTAGCCAGTATTTATGAAGACATGATGGGAAAGTAATCACTGCTCAAAATTCAAATAAAATCATGATCTTTTACCATCATGCTTTAAGCATAATTGACATTTAGTCTTTCCCTTCAAATCAAAGGTTGTAGCCCTGCACAATAAAAATGTTTGATCTGCCCATGGAAAAATGTATTCCTTCGTGATGTACCTGTCCCTTGATCAGTTCATGGGGATGTATTTCAAGATCAATTTTTAAGTAGTGCAAACCCCAATAACAAAGTTACTAAAATTATATTTTCCAAACTTGTTTTTTTGTAATAGGTGTTCGTGTGGACATTGTGTTCTTCAGCCTTTGCTCGCAAACTGTATATGTTGCAAAGAAGTTGAGAAGACAGAGAACATGATGCGGCAGCTGGACATAAACGTGGATGATCCCAACCAGTGCCTTACCATCCATGATTGGTTTGATGCGATCTGCTCCACCCAGGAGTGCTTGCAACAGCGTATCTTCAGAGATGCAGTTGAAGGAACGCTTGACCAGTAAGTGATTTGAGTGTTGACTGAATGTACAAAGCCAATGTACCATCAATTTCAATTAATATTTTAGAGCAATGTTGTTTGAATGATCTGCATATCAAGCAGATTACTTTTGATAATGAGCACCGGTGTTTACTTCAGAGTAACCGCACACAACTGAATATGACCTTGGTTGACCCACGCATCTATATCTTATTGTACATGCATTACATGTATGTAATTGTTTACTTTTTGATCATGATTGCCTTTTTGGTATGGTTATAGTTTTATAGCATTTCAGTTTCACATGGTGTTAACGTAAACAATATCGATACTCCACCATGCAAATCACAAATCTTATGTTTATAATTTTGTCAGATTTTTTGTTTTGTTTTACAGAAAATATCGCCATGTTGCATATCGGCAAGTGGTGAGGTGGTGTTGGGGTTATCTTGGCCGTTTCAACCGGGTGCCACTGCCATCATGTGTAATGGACGCAATCCGCAGGACGTTCCCAAACCCTGATAGACTGTATAAAGGATTTTCGTATCCACCACTGGATTAGGCTGATTTGCTTTGTTTTATTTTTAAATTTGGTAACATTCTTCCCTAGTTATAATGATCTGGAGGAGTTACGAATTATTTTGTGCGTTCATAAACCATGATCAATGGCAGAATCAATTACGTGTGTATTTCATTTTGTGTCTTTTCGGGGGAGAAGTTGATTAATTTAGCACTAATGTGAAATAAACTTATTTTATGTTGCCAACAATACACTATGGTAAAAACATTACAAATTCGGTATGGCAGAAAGATGCCAAGAACTGAAAATTTTACAAGACCTTAGTACTTTCTGAATAAATGACAAGACAAAATATGTATGTATTTGCAACCAACAATTGAGTTTATTTTTTGAGGTTTAAATATCAAAATTAAAAAAGTTGCTCTGATGACGAAAACAACTTAATCAAAATCCTGTACATACTTGTTTGAACTTGGCCATTGTTCTGTTAAACCGAACTGAAACTTTGAAATTCGTTTCACACTTGCTGCTCTTTCCAGGAAAAACTTAAATCAGCATAACTCTACTGCTGAGCAGGTTCAGATTTTCTTGGATTAAAGCTAACTCAATTAGGTTTTTGGCTTTGCATCACAAAAGGGAGAAGTGTGACAAAGACTAATATTGTAAATCTCATGTTGGTAAATCTCTATGTACTTCGCCTATAAACTTTAAAACTTGTTCTGAGTGTACAGTGGCAATAAATTGTAAAATACAAGAATAGAATAACAATAAATGTGTACAGGCCATGTCATTCTGTCTTCAATCAAATATTAATAAAAATATAAAAGACATGTATATAGCACCAAATCCATTTGAATAAAATGCTCCCAGGCCCTTTAAATATAATAAAACAACCTAAAGTAACAATAGCAAAGATTATAAAAGATTAAATACATGGGAGCCAGATAAAGTGATAAAACAGGCAAATATCAGCAGGGGCGGATCCAGGAATTTTGGCATGAAGGTGAAATCCTTTCGTGTATTATTCACGAACTTCACCCATTCCTTTGATATCGCAGGATCCCGCGGAAATTGAAAAAATGAGTCTCTGGATTCTTAATACTATTTCTAGTGCATCCACCAACAACACATGAAGTCGGCATTATAACTGTTAGACAACAACGTCGAAAAGCTTCATAAAACTTCATGCCTCTCATGACGCATGAAAACGCATGTATAATATACACGGAAGTAACATGGCGTCTTCTGTTTACCTTGGGTGCCTATGGGTTATACGTCATCCCTTTTCGCTGGTTTACAAGTCCGCTGGTACTATATCGTGGATTTCATCGTGGATTTTCAATGGGTCTTTGTCGGGAACCAGTGCAGGGCGGGAAATTTCTAAAATCGAAGAAGCGGGGTCTAATTTTTTCGGTCAAATTGCAACAAAATTATAAAGAGAAAAACATGACCACAACAATAAATTGTTACCTGAACACAACATAAACAAGGTTCGATAGTCAATTTAATGTGAGAGTTCTCGTTGTAGTCCATCTTTAAAATAAATATGTATTTCATTGCTTTATTAGCAATTTACAAGCACCCATACAACTCTTTGATTATTTCAATGTCTAACAATTTATGTACAAAATGGCATCAGATCTTTTGGTTGTAATTCTGTAGTATGGATGCAGCTACAGACATTTTGCCAATCATGTGTACAACCTTGAAAATGTAAAAATCAATGTATAATTTGTTTTCAAATTGTATACATTATTTTTTAATTATTTGCAGTATAGGTGAAAACAAAGACAGTTTATAAGCATGTCACAATAAGGAGATGCTTGATTACAGTGTCACTATCATTGTCAATTTATCATTATATTTTTGTTATAAACTTAACCTGAAAGTGAAGTATATTATAAATAAAGATTAAATTTATTTGTGTACAAGACTTAATACCAAGAGATAAATACCAATGTTGGCTTCATTTAAATCTAAAATTGAAAGGTTTTTCCATAAACAAAGTGAAAAGGGCAACCAATTATCAGATTTGATCCAGTGGATATATATTCTGTTTTCTTGTCAACAAAGGATCATGGTTGTCTATTTACACTGAAGTCATTTCACTTGTTACATGTAAGACCATGTACACTCATTTCTAGATTGGTTACAAGTAGGTTAAACAGGTCAACAAAGTGGTTTCAATTGATTGTGGGGAGGGAAGTAACCACAAAAGTCAAGTCATGAAACCCAACAGACAGTTAAAATAAATATGTATTTCATTGCTTTATCAGCAATTTATAAGCACCCATACAACTCTTTGATTATTTCAATGTTCAACAATTTATGTACAAAATGGCATCTGATCTTTAGGTTGTAATTCTGTAGTATGGATGCAGCTACAGACATTTTGCCAATCATGTGTACAACCTTGAAAATGTAAAATCAATGTAGAATTTGTTTTCAAATTTTATAAATTATTTTTAATTATTTGCAGTATAGGTGAAAACAAAGACAGTTTATAAGCATGTCACAATAAGGAGATGCTTGATTACAGTGTCACTATCATTGTCAATTTATCATTATGTTTTTGTTATAAACTTAACCTGATTAAATTTATTTTGTACAAGACTTAATACCAAGAGATAAATACCAATGTTGGCTTCATTTAAATCTAAAATTGAAAGGTTTTTCCATAAACAAAGTGAAAAGGGCAAGCATTTATCAGATTTGATCCAGTGGATATAATTACATTTAATTTGGTTTGAATTGGGAATTATTTACTTTTGACAACTCTTCTGTGGGGGCAGGGAAGATGGAAGCACGGATGCAAGCTTTCCAACTTTATCATGTAGTAGTTATAAGCTTGTTTTCTAATGAAAGGCTAATTAGCTGAAGGAAAGGAAAGGGGAAATATTTATATGGTCTTCCATGCTTCAGTGTCTTCAGTAACCCCCAACTCCCCCAAACAATTTAATCCACACTTCCTGCTCTTTGAATTTGCAGCCAAGTTTAATCCAGTTACTATACATGTAGTCCCCTTCTATCCTAAATCAACTTTGTGACTTTATGCCCATAATAACATTGAATAGGTTGATCTGGCTACCTACAACCCTGGCAAACTATTTTCATATGAGTGATTTTTAATGTTGATTTATCATCTAGCATGGTTTTTGAAAAGCATGTGTTGGGCTAGTGTCAATATTTAAAATAAAAAACATTGTGTTCCAAGTCACACTTGTTAATTTGTAATTTACTGCTTAAATCTCACAACATTTCCAAGTTCAACAGCCAATATCTCAAGAACTAAATGACCTATTAGAAAACAAAAAACACAATTGAATTCCTTACATTAATAGCTTGTAATTTTGTGAAATGGGTTACCATAAATGCTTGCCAATGGTCCAATTAGTGGCACACGAAGTAACGATTTTTACAAATTTTAAAAGGTCATATCTCATAGCTTCAATTTAATGTATAAGTTGACAAATTTTTAATTTTTTCATAATCATGAGGAGGTCATATATGACCTTCAAACCACCTAATGTGACCTTTACTTCCTGTCGCAAAATTGATGTCTTTTGAATATGAAATTGATATTGTTATTATAAAAGATGATAAACCCTTGCACAATATGATATTGACATCATCGATGATAATTTGATTGAACCGGAAGTTGACTCGAACACCGTGTGTTTGTTCTAACAAACACTTAAGCTCTAGTTTTTTGTTTTTTTACTTCATCTCAGTGGCGATCTGTCCGGTAACAAAGGCATCCTTGCTAAGCATTTACAGCCTTCAAACTTAACACATGAACAGAACATAACAAGCTGACGAAACCGTTCGCTGTGATGTCATGATTATGTCATCAGGTGTCGAATTACGCTAAATCAAAAATGTTTAAATCAAATTTAAAACGTTTTAGTTACGTTGCATGAAAGAATCAATATCGTATAGTGCGCCGCATGGCGCAATATGAGGCTACACTATCTTTGGTTACAATGGAGTTACATGTACAGTACAATCGATATCGACGCTGTTTGCGGCGTGTGTGTGTGCCCATGGCCCAGACGTAATTTTTAGACTCGTTAGAGTATTGACCCCAAAATAGGTCTTCGATTTCCTGAAAGAATGGATCGCCAACACATTCTGTAAAGGGTAAGTATCTTGAAGTTAGTTTTAAGAGAATTTCCTGTATTTATCTTCGTGTTTTATACAAGAAAAGCCATTTTAAAACGTCAGTTGGCTGGCCATTCGTCGTTGCATTGTGCCTGTTTAACTAACGAGTAACGTTAGTTACGTCATGGAGGTACGTCAACATACTCGCCCCAGTAAACAACTCGCCCCTTTTCTAACAAAATATGAACAGATGTCACCAAAATGTATTTAGAATATAAATAAGGATAGGAAAATTCAGTTGTTAAGGTTATGGTATTTTTCAGTAGAAACTTTATGCCATATTTTGTAATTTTTGTTTTCTCCAAAAATCTTCAGTTTGTGCACAAATTAAATAAGTAGCCCAGTGTATTAGTGATTGTTTACTGCACTTTTCCTTAATTTGTTACCCTTCTCAGATACAAATCAACTTACATAGACAATTATTTCACAGGAAAATGCACAATATTCATGATACAATACATGTACTTGTAGGTCCTGCTCCCTGAGGCCTCTCTCAGACATCTCTGACAATCACATGAAACTATAATTATGAGTATATGAGACTCGGCAATTTCAAAAATACCTTTCTCTTTTGATGTCACTTTCGTGCGAGAACATTTCTTAATTTATTACACATTGTCAAGAATAATTGTGTGCAATTTTGAAAACAAACCAATGCCCTTTTCAATTTCAATGGTCCAGCTACTCTAAAAGTATACACTATTTTCCATTCACATAAATTAGAAATTATCTTAATTTTCAAATACTTTATTCTTTGTCCATGTACTTATAAAACCTTCCTATTATTTTTTACAGCATGTTCACTGTGACATATAATTATTTTCACATAAATTAGAACTTCTCTGAAATTTCTCTGCAATGATAGACCAAAGAAAAAATAAAATAAAATACAAAAACAAAACAAAATGTGTTGGTTCATGACCAGTGGCAGTACATGCTATCACCAAGAACTTGGGGGAGGGGCAGACATTTTATTCCAAAATTACCGATTCCAATGACAACCCTTGAATGTCACCCATTCTGAACTGTCACTAAATCCGTACATACAGAGCGTACATTTATTATAAATGCAGATTGATTCTGTTTTCTTGTCAACAAAGGATCATGGTTGGTTCATTTACACTGAAGTCATTTCACTTGTTACATGTGTAAGACCATGTACACTCATTTCTAGATTGGTTACAAGTATAGGTTATAAACAGGTCAACAAAGTGGTTTAAATTGATTGTTGGGGAGGGAAGTGTGTAACCACAAAAGTCAAGTCATGAAACCCAACAGACAGTTAAAATAAATATGTATTTCATTGGTTTATTAGCAATTTACAAGCACCCATACAACTCTTTGATTATTTCAATGTCTAACAATTTATGTACAAAATGGCATCTAATCTTTAGGTTGTAATTCTGTAGTATGGATGCAGCTACAGACATTTTGCCAATCATGTAAAAAATCAATGTAGAATTTGTTTTCAAATTGTATAAATTATTTTTAATTATTTGCAGTATAGGTGAAAACAAAGACAGTTTATAAGCATGTCACAATAAGGAGATGCTTGATTACAGTGTCGCTATCATTGTCAATTTATCATTATATTTTTGTTATAAACTTAACCTGAAAGGATTAAATTTATGTTTATACAAGACTTAATACCAAGAGATAAATACCAATGTTGGCTTCATTTAAATCTAAAATTGAAAGGTTTTTCCATAAACAAAGTGAAAAAGGCAACCAATTATAAGATTTGATCCAGTGGATATATTCTGTTTTCTTGTCAACAAAGGATCATGGTTGGGTTCATTTACACTGAAGTCATTTCACTTGTTACATGTGTAAGACCATGTACACTCATTTCTAGATTGGTTACAAGTAAGTTAAACAGGTCAACAAAGTGGTTTCAATTGATTGTGGGGGAGGGAAGTGTGTAACCACAAAAGTCAAGTCATGAAACCCAACAGACAGTTAAAATAAATATGTATTTTATTGCTTTATTAGCAATTTACAAGCATCCATACAACTCTTTAATTATTTCAATGTCTAACAATTTATGTACAAAATGGCATCTGATCTTTACAGACATTTTGCCAATCATGTGTACAACCTTGAAAAGTTAAAATCAATGTATAATTTTTTTTCAAATTTTATAAATAATTTTTTAATTATTTCCGGTATAGGTGAAAACAAAGACAGTTTATAAGCATGTCACAATAAGGAGATGCTTGATTACAGTGTTACTATCATTGTCAATTTATCATTATATTTTTGTTATAAACTTAACCTAAAAGTGAAGTATATTATAAATAAAGATTAAATTTATTTTTGTACAAGACTTAATACCAAGAGATAAATACCAATGTTGGCTTCATTTAAATCTAAAATTGAAAGGTTTTTCCATAAACAAAGTGAAAATGGCAACCAATTATCAGATTTGATCCAGTGGATATATATTCTGTTTTCTTGTCAACAAAGGATCATGGTTGGGTTCATTTACACAAGTCATTTCACTTGTTACATGTGTAAGACCATGTACACTCATTTCTAGATTGGTTACAAGTACATGTAGGTTAAACGGGTCAACAAAGTGGTTTCAATTGATTGTGGGGAGGGAAGTGTGTAACCACAAAAGTCAAGTCATGAAACCCAACAGACAGTTAAAATAAATATGTATTTCATTGCTTTATTAGCAATTTACAAGCACCCATACAACTCTTTGATTATTTCAATGTCTAACAATTTATGTACAAAATGGCATCTGATCTTTAGTTGTAATTCTGTAGTATGGATGCAGCTACAGACATTTTGCCAATCATGTGTACAACCTTGAAAATGTAAATTTTATACATTATTTTTTTAATTATTTGCAGTATAGGTGAAAACAAAGACAGTTTATAAGCATGTCACAATAAGGAGATGCTTGATTACAGTGTCACTATCATTGTCAATTTATCATTATATTTTTGTTATAAACATAACCTGAAAGTGAAGTATATTATAAATAAAGATTAAATTTATTTTTGTACAAGACTTAATACCAAGAGATAAATACCAATGTTGGCTTCATTTAAATCTAAAATTGAAAGGTTTTTCCATAAACAAATTGAAAAGGGCAACCAATTATCAGATTTGATCCAGTGGATATAATTACATTTAATTTTGTTTGAATTGGGAATTATTTACTTTTTGACAAACTCTTCTGCGGGGGGCAGTGGAAGATGGAAAGCACGGATGCAAGCTTTCTTCCAACTTTATCATGAAGTAGTTATAAGCTTGTTTTCTAATGAAAGGCTAATTAGCTGAAGGAAAGGAAAGGAAATATTTATATGGTCTTCCATGCTTCAGTAACCCCAACTTCCCCAAACAATTTAACCCACACTTCCTGCTCTTGAATTTGCAGCCAAGTTTAATCCAGCTACTATACATGTAGTCCCCTTCTATCCTAAATCAACTTTGTGACTTTATGCCCATAATAACGTTGAATAGGTTGATCTGGCTATTTACAACCCTGGCAAACTATTTTCATATGAGTGATTTTTAATGTTGATTTATCATCTAGTATGGTTTTTGAAAAGCATGTGTTGGGCTAGTGTCAATATTTAAAATAAAAAACATTGTGTCCAAGTCACTTGTTAATTTCTAATTTACTGCTTAAATTTCACAACATTTCCAAGTTCAACAGCCAATATCTCAAGAACTAAATGACCTATTAGAAAACAAAAAACAATTGAATTCCTTACATTAATAGCTTGTAATTCTTGTGAAATGAGTTACTATAAATGCTTGTCAATGGTCCAATTAGTGGCACACGAAGTAACGATTTTTACAAATTTTAAAAGGTCATATCTCATAGCTTCAATTTAATGTATAAGTTGACAAAAATGTGACCTTTACTTCCTGTCCAAACAGGAAGTTCAAATTCAACACATTCTAACGCAAAATTGATATGTCTTTTGAATATGAAATTGATATTGTTATTATAAAAGATGATAAACCCTTGCACAATATGATATTGACATCATCGATGATACTTTGATTGAACCGGAAGTTGACTCGAACACCGTGTGTTTGTTCTAACAAACACTTAAGCTCTAGTTTTACTTCTTCTTCTTCTCCCCCGCGACTTTCCGGTAACAAACACATACTTGCAAACTTCACATGAACTTGAAACTTGGCATGTACTTAGAACTTAACAAGTAGATGAAACACGAGTTGTGAGTGTCCCCAATTTGACCTTACTTCCTGTCCAAACCGGAAGTCAAAGTTTAATATTTAAAAAAATCATATCTCAACAACCACAAGAGGTAAATTGACATTTTTTGCACCATTGTATAGATTGTTAATTGTAAAAAAATATTTACAAAAGATGACCCAGATTTGACCTTACTTCCTGTCCAAACCGGAAGTCAAAGTTTAATATTTAAAAAAATCATATTTCAACAACCACAAGAGGTAAATTCACAATTTTTGTACCATTGTACTGATCGTTAATTGTCAAAAAATATTGACAAAAAGGTGACCCCAATTTGACCTTTACATCTCCCGAACACCTAGAGTTTGTGTCAAGACAAACTCGAATCTCTAGTTTCTACTTGGTTTCGTTTCTACATTGGGGTTTGTTCTACATTGAGTCTCTACTGTGAATCAGGTCAACAATGATATAACTTTGTGCTGATTATTCTCCGTGGATTCTGTTAATTACCCGGATTATCAAAGAATAAACTGTAATTGTTAAGTTTATAATTGTCTTCAAGTCCTACATTTTGTTACTGTACTCGTCCACCTTAATTTGGGGATTGATCCTCCATGATATACCGTAATGGTATCCCTACATTAAGAATAAAGAATAGGGCCTACTTTAAATAGTTTATAATGGGACCAATACACTGGTCTACAGCCAAAATGCTTCTGAAACAAATGAAGTCAAACTTGACTAACTATGGGTTACTGAGAATGGAAAATGATGCTTAAAATTGTTGATTGGCTCTAGTTTTCAAGATATGGTACCGTTTAATGACTACAAGAGACAAGTCAAGAAGCGCAGAGTAGACACTGAATAAGGACTGAACTATGAACTGATACATAGTAAGTGTTACATAAACAGGGTAGGTGACATAATATCAAATGAAACAACCATAAACACATGAAAAAACCTAGGTTTACAATTCATGATCAAAAATCTGCTATGTACACCATATACATGTACATAGTACATAAAATGTAAACTTAAATATCTTGGAAACAGTAGCCAATCAGCAATTTTAATTGTCATATTTGAATTCAGCACATCAAAATCCATAATAAATAGCACATTATCTCCGAAGCAGACAACTTTTTAAAAATTGTTGACCAGTGTAACGCAGTTGCGTTTATAACTAAACAATGCAGCCGTGTAGTCGAGCACTCTGTCATCAATGCGAGACCCTTGGTCTGTTGCGCGCGATACAAAGACCTCACTGGTCCTGGGCCAAAATTTTCTGCATACTATGAAATCGGCCCCAGTTAGTATAGAGGTCAGTGGAATTAGTCTCGATTTAAATGATGACATACCTTGTTATATTAAACAAGTTGGTAATTCCATGTCGCTGGATACAGTGCCTGCAAAAAGCAACGGTTCCCAGGAGGGTTGTCGCAGAATCTATGCTATAGTGCACGTTTGTATTAGTATGTCCTCAAAAAAATCATTTAATTATTTTGAAAATATACTAAAACCACGAATAATTTTGAACTCTTTATCAGTATAGATACTCCTAATCCTTTATGTGAGAAATTACATAAAGGATTAGGAGTATCTGTGCAATTGAAAAAGTTCCAAAATGTATTTCGGGGTGTTGGTATATTTTCAGAAATAGAGTGACACTTTTTTGGGACATACTGTATAAATATACCGTTCCACCCAAATACGGTATCTGTTAATAAAATATCAATGCCATTCAGAACTCTACCGGTTACCATAAACAAACTGACCGCTCCTAAACTAGACACTTTGTCTTACTCTCATGTAAAAGAGTGAAAACCACTCTTTCAAAGAGCTATATGGTGGACAAGTCTTTTTGGAGTGGATAAAGAGTATATTGGTAGCCTTTTACTGTATTTTTCACTCGAATCAGAGTGGGTTTTACATTAAGAGAGTACCCGTGCACATAGTCCATCATCAACCGGATCAGTCAGAACTTGGCTGAGAGAGCTTTCACTCAGCCTGGCAAAGATATTGTAAGTAACTAACTGAGGACGATCAGAGCATACTGATCGAAACGTCGGGTTGTACCTCCAGTTCTTTTCAGAACTAATTACTACTCAATTGAGAATTTCACATGGTGTCACCGCAATTAGTCTTACTTATCCTCCTCACCATGCAAAGCTACAAGTTTTAGCATTAGCTGACTGGGCTGTATGCATGTACACAAGTCTGGTGTTAGGAGGAATCTTTGAGTTAGTGCTGCGTCCTTCGGATACAGGAACGTAAAAGCTGTACATCCAGTGTACTTGGTAGATTGCACGTTAAATAATCCTCAACACTAATCAAGTAGGGGTTTACCCCAGTGTTTATGGTTCACCTTTCAGTCTCTACTGGACATAATGAAGACCAGTAATAATTACTTTTCAGGTTATTATATGTGAAGGGGAAGGCAAAACTACTCAGGTAACCCACCAATAAAAACAACAGTTTAGTTTGTATATCTTCAGAACGCCACACGTGATATGCGGTCTTGCATGCATGAAGAACGTTTTCTATACAGTCCGTAAGACCAAAAAAGTATGGTGGCTAAGAGAGGCCTCACAAATCGGGCAAACGTTCATACCTCTATGTGAAAAAGTCGCGGCGGAATACAGCGTTGCAGAATTCCAATCGACCCAGCAATTTTGCAATTGGATAATGTTTCATAGCAACAAAAAAAAGAAAACTAAAAATGCCGAGGTCAGAGGCGACGCGTGCGGAGACCAGAAACCGGAGACCTTTTCTGGGAGCCTAAAGTTTTGCTTTATTATATAGTATCATACATACGCTGTAAAACAAAATTAAAAAAAAAAAATTTTAAGTGTTTCATCGCTAAATGATAACATGCTTATAAATGTAGCCCAGGGCTTTAGAGGAATTGCGCCCTCCAGTGACCATGACTGGAGTGAGACCGTCCGGATGGAAGAAGCCATGTTTTGATCTCGAAAAGAAATTCAATGAAACAAAAAGGGACCCGTAATCATATTTTAAGGGTCAGAAATCACAAAACAGTTGAATTATTGTTTCAGTTTTAAATCAGCAAGGAAAGAATGTCGTATCCGACCTCCACTTTTTAAGGGTTTTTTTGGGGGGAATTTGTTTGCAGCCACTAACCAGTTAAAAAATGATTCTATCGATTTTTGGTGGTACAGAAAGCGAAAACTATCTTTAAAATCCACTTTTATGATGGTTTTCGGACTTTATTTCCCTTCTTAAAAAATCCTCCCCTTCAGAAAAGAGAAGGATCCTATTATAGTTGCCACTGCACATGTACAATGACTGTGTTGGTCACTAATTGTGGAGTTTACAAGATCTGACTGACATGACTGAGGAAGTCATCGTATACCAAAAATGCCTGATTTTTCATGAAATAAATATCCTGGAATAATTTGAAGTATATGTCCAACATCATCCATATGTTCTCCACCTTACTGGGTAGGTAAGATTATTTTATTGGTTATATTGAATGAGAAAAAGTGGCGGTCGGAAACGACATTCTACCCATCAGGAATTATATTGTATACGGCACAGAAGCTGTTGTCTCTCATGTAAGTCTTCACATTGATGATAGAATTTCGCCTGTGCACAGTACATATACTGGGCCGGATAAATAAAAAGTAGCAATTGCTTTTACTAGTCATTTTCTTAAATCTTCATTAATAAAAGTGAGCAATTACTTGTGGCAATTGCTTCCATTAGTTAGCAAAAGCAATTGCTATGATTTTTAAGCAATTACTAGAGAGATTAGCACTTGCTTAGAAGCATATAAATAAACCAGACCTTTTACTAATGACTTGTAGCACTTGCTAATATTTTTACAAGATACTAAATGAGGAGCTTACGCATTTGCTAACACTTGCATGTTGCATTACTCCTGCCATCATGGCCGAGTTTATGCATGTAAGGGAACATGAAAAGGTGTACAATGAAAGAATAAATCGTGATGAAGTCAATCCTACCAGATACCGGAAATTATTTCGGTTCAATTTTGAAAATTTGGAGTGGCTAGCAGCAGTCGAAGTACTTGGTTTGAAACCAGCAGAAATGGCGCATGGCATCTTCGTAATAGAGAAGCACTGTACAGTGAAGTGTCTTGCTCAAGGACACAAGTACCATGGTCGCAGCCAGAATTCGAACCCACATTCTGACGACTCAGCCATCAGAACACAAGTCTGATGCACTAGACCGCTCGGTCATGACACCCCAAAAGACTTACTTGGTGTTAAAAATTGGTACATGTAGCAGCAAGGTGTTAGCCAGGATTTATATATAAAGTGTCCAAATTTGCTGAAATTTTTAAAACGGGGTGTCCAAATTGTTCAATTACAAAAGATTTACATGTAAATGACAGTTGACATGGAGTGCCATGGTCGAGCGGTTTAGTGCATCTCATTTGTGTTCTGATGGCTGAGTCGTCAGAATGTGGGTTCGAATCCCAACCGCGACCATGGTGCTTGTGTCCTTGAGCAAGACACTTTACCATAATTTCTTCTCTCCACCCAGGGGTAAATGGGTACCTGTGAGGGCAGAGTTGGTTGTTGTGTTTGATTAGCCCTATATGCGCTGTAATGGCAGCAATTGAGCTGTATACTCCCCAGGGAGCTGAGATGGTTTCAGGAATGATTTATGAGCCTGATGAGCAGGGGTAATAATGTAGTGCACCTTGAGCACCAGTTTGGTGGATACGTGCGCTATATAAGTCCACATTATTATTATTATTATTATTATTATTATTATTATTATTATTATTATTATTATTATTATTATTATTATTATTATTATTATTATTATTATTATTATTATTATTATTATTATTATTATTATTATTATTATTATTATTATTATTATTATTATTATTATTATTATTATTATTATTATTATGAAATAGGGTGTCCAAAATTGAAACAGGCTGTCCAAAAGACCCCACTGGCTTATACTATGCGTATCAGTCAAATTGTCAGTTTCGCTTATGCCGCCCCAACTATTCTCATCTACAGAGCCGTCCACTCGTCTCCAACTCTGCCTTAATGTGCAGGCGATGGTCTATCGTTTTGAGATCCTTGTCGAACACGGCTGGCAGTGTAGTGTGAGGGCGTCCTCGCCAATCTTCCATGCCTGCTTCTGGAAGCTGATGATGGCTTCAATATTCCATATAAATCATTTCTGAGGCGATGTAACTTTTAAGAAAGGTGAAAACATTTCCAGCTCGTATTTGGGAAAGAGAATCCTTTGCTAACTTCCACGTTAGAATGGATAGGAAAGTTCCGGGATTTTTACTTGTTTCTCTCGTTAACGACATACATAACGTAACGAGCTGTAACTTTCACATGTTGATTGTTTAGGATTGTGGCCGCTTGTTGGCCACTAGGGGCATTAGGATTGTGGCCACTAGGAACGTTGGGATTGTGGCCGCTTGTGGCCACTAGGGGTGTTATGATTGTGGCCGCTTGTTAGCCACTAGGGGCGTTAGGATTGTGGCCGCTTGTGGCCACTAGGGGCATTAGGGTTGTGGCCGCTTGTGGCCACTAGGGGTGTTAGGATTGTGGCCGCCAGGCCACTAGGTGTTAGGATCAGGCCGCCAGGCCACTAGTAAATTACAGTACTATTATATAGAAAGGCTTTGCTTCTGATTTGTAACTTTCACATCTTGATTGTTTAATGTACATGTAGGGCCTATATTCTGATTTAAACAGAGGAATAATATTTTTCGATTCAGTTTTGCTGACAAACCAATGGTTTACCCTCTTTAAAAAGAAGAAGAAGAAGAAGAACTTTATTTAGTGATGTAACCATAAGACATATTTATAAATGATTTTCCATGGGCCATGGATTTGCTAACAGAGACACTGGGGTAAACCCCAACACTAGACCGCTCAGCCACCACACCGCTCGGCCACGTTAATTATACCCGCTGTGGAATAACAATAACTGCTCATTGTTTTCAGTTCTCATCGAATGCAACGCCTCGTCAATAAATTCAACACGTGTAACAAAAGTTAAGCACTGGCGCCCGGGATTGAAATGAACGCATTCTAAGCACGACCTTCCTACAAAGTACCAGTATATGAACGCATCGTTACAACCAGCACCTGTTGCTGCGTGCGTGCTTAACGCTGTCCCCATTGGCATGCACACATTATAGTCATTGTTCAAAGTACCAGTGAAATTTAATTGATAATCATCGAATCAATAAATTTCTAATATTTTTTTCCATAAGAGGCATTTTATTTGTTTAACCAGACAAAATAAAAATTGTCAATAACATACGAGATAACTATACGATAAATATTATTGCAAGCCACGGGAACTTGAAGACGTTGGAAATTAAAAATGGGTAAGTTCCCATCAAATAAATGTTGGTTAGTTTTGTTAATGTGAACTTTGGCGATTCTTTTTGTGATTATTAAAACTACGATAATCAACATAAAGCGATGAAATTACATTTGTTGCACATACCGTACTATTTGAAACATAAACAAGAAATTAATGAATAAATGATTAAATGAATGAGAAATGGGGCTCAATTCCCAATGGAGGATAGAGGTATTTCCTTCAATAATTTTAGAGGGAATGATCGATACAGTTATATCCCTCAATATATTCCCGCTTGTTAAATTATTCTGCTATATTAATTTTCGGATCAATTTTCTGTATGCCTTAAATTTCAGTTGATAATTCTCTATGATATTTTGTTTAAAGGGAAGGCACAACATTGGTTATTACTAGTTTACAAAATTAGCAATTTATTATCTAAAAACTTGATACACGTTTCAATCATCCTGAAAACATTTTTTTACTGGAAACAGGAATTGTTAAAAACATAAAAACAATTATTTTTTATTTCTCCAAAAACGTGAACACCTATTGTGATGACATTTTTACAGAAACTTACTAGACAGACAGACTGTGTATAAACTGATTTCATGAATAAGATATGATTGAATTCGATGTTTCAATTTAATTTCTGCATAGGTACCGTTCAGATAGCTTTGCTGCTGTGCCTGGTTTCAATGCTCCAGCAAGATGGTAGGTTTATTTGTTGCTGTTGTTGTATTGTCTGTTGGTGGTGGTGCTGTTGTTGCTACTGCTGCTACTGTTGCTGCTGTTGTTGTTGCTGCTGCTGCTACTGTTGACGTTGCTGCTGCTGCTACAGTTGTTGTTGTTGTTGTTGCTGCTGCTGCTGCTACTACTACTACTACTGTTGCTGTTGCTGCTGCTGCTGCTGCTGCTGTTGCTACCTGCTGTTGTTCTTCCTCGTGTAATTCGTCTTCTTTTATTTTTTGTGCTCGTTGTTGCTGTTGCTACTGCTGTTGCTACTGTTGTTTTTGTTGTTGCTGCTGATTCTGGTGCTGCTGCTGCTGTTGATGCTGTTGCTGCTATTGCTGTTGCTGCTGTCCTTCCTCGTCTCATTCGTCTTTTTTGTGCTCGTTGTTACTGTTGCTGTTGCTGCTGCTACTTTTGCTTTTGTTGCTGTTGCTGCTGCTGCTGCTGTTGTTCTTCCTCGTCTTATTCGTCTTCTTTTGTCTTGTTATGCTCGTTGCAGCTGCTGCTGCTGCTGTTGTTGTTGCTGTTGCTGCTGATGTTGTTGTTGCTGCTGCCGCTGCTGCCACTGTTGCTGCTGCTGCTGCTGCTGCTGCTGCTGCTGTTCTTCTTTTATCTTTTTGTGCTCGTTGTTGTTCTTATCGTCATCGATAAGGGTGATTCGTTTTGGGAATAGCAGATAGCTTTGCTGCTGTGCCTGGATTCAATGCTCCATCAATATGGTAGGTTTATTGCAGTAATGTATGCTGTTGCTGTTGTTGTTGCTATTCTTCTTCTCCTTCTTCTTGTCGTCATCGATAAGGGTGATTTATTTTGGGGAGTTTCTTGTTGACATTGTCTTTTTGTCTTTTTATGTCTTTACTCTTTGCAGCATCTGCCATTGAGTGTTACAGTTGCATCCATCTGGAGTTTTCTCCCAACCCTCCCCCAGACGTTCCTAACATCTACAAGAACCCACACTGTAGGGACCATAGCCGCAAGTCTAAGGTCTACGCTGGTGATCATTGCCCTAATGATGGCAAGGATTACGTGTGCGGGAAAGTCAATGGGACGTACACATTTGATGTGCCGACTGGTAACTCGTCTAATTTAATAATGAATTAGGAAATACTTCCTCCATGGTTGTACTGTCGTCTAACTTGCCGAACTTTATATTTTTCTGCAGTACACTTCGTCGACTATATGCATTTGTATACTAAAAATTATTTATTGACTTTCTTTTTCTAAAAATAAAATCCTCCACAACCGTAAATTACAGTACTAGAAAGGCTTTGCTTCTGAATTAATTTTGTAGTTAAACAAATGTGTAAACAAATTTATGAAAATGTCTTGATCCCGGTGTCACGGTCTCAGTTATCCGGCGTGCTCAGCTATCCGGATGACGTAGCCGGGCATTTCAGCACGCTGTAGTCACGGTCTCAGCTATCCGGCGTGCTCAGCTATCCGGATGACGTAGCCGGGCATTTCAGCACGCTGTAGTCACTGCTCGTGGAGGCCGCCATGACAGTTCCAGCAAGTGTGTGTATGTACATGTACGTATACGTACGTACACACGTACACGACTCAGCACGGCACTAAAATGGACTACTTTCGTACGCTGTGCGCAGACATAGCATGACGTAATTTTACCATATTTGGTCATCCGGATAGCTGAGCACGCCGGATAGCTGAGACCGTGACACCGGTACCTCTTACTTTCAAAGTGAGCGTTCTAACCACGAGAATAGAAACAATGAATTTGTCGGTGAATTAATATTGAAGAACATTTTTTTTTAATACATTTCTATGCCAATTTCTAAGCCATTGACGAAGTGTACCGCAGAAGGAAAATAGCTTCCGACCGCTGTGGTCTCTAAAGGATATTCAAATAAATAATGAGAATATAAGAAAGGCCTCTATATGAAACAGAAGAAAAAATCACTTATGGGGCTCTACAAATAAACAGATGCTCAACCGATAAAACACTATCAAAACCTTCATCAAGCATGGCGGCCATTTTTTGTCAGATGCCCTGTATATAAACACGATGATAGAGAGCAATGCACACAAGGGACCAGACTATTATTTTCCCTTCGCAGCCTCAGCTTGGGAAAGTGGATCTGTATGGACATTAAACAAAATGGCAGCTCCGTGATGATCATGATGGTCTTATACTATATCGATAATGTTCTTGCGTCCACCCCCGCCCCCCCCCCCCCTTCCCGACATCATCACATCCCCACTTCATCACATCCACACTCCATCACATCCCACATCACCCCAAAATGCAGCTGGTATAACTAACGTTCAGACCGTTCTCCGGCGATGCCTGGTCAGACCAGCGGGCTTCAACACCGAGAGGATCTGCATGAAGGGAGACGGACTTGACAAGGCCAGCAACGACATCAGTCTGGTCGGAGCAGCCGAGGACTTCGGGGATATGACCCAGTTCGATGGCGAGGTGTGTTCACATAAAGATTCGAGTTCCTGAAACGTGTCACTGGTCGAAAAACTACGTTTTGACGCGTAGTATCCAAATTAAATTATAATATATTTAGTGAAAGTATTCAGCCCAATGGCGTAGCCAAAGGGAGCAGGGGGCTGAAGCCCCGCCCCCACATACTTGTTGGCAAAAATAGTGACTGTCGGTAAATTCACAAACTTGTTGGTATTTCTGAACCCCGGTTCATTTGAGTTTTGTGTCGGTACATTTACCACTGCCCCCAAAAAATGTTTGATTCCACCATTGAAAATCCTCGAGCTACGCCACTGGGCGGCGGCGGCGGACTTAGTGTAAGTCATCATTATGACTTATGCTAAGTCATAATTATGAGATATTAAGTAATAATTATGACTTAAGCTGAGTAAATTTTTTAAAGTCATAATTTTGAATTATGCCAAGTCATAAGTATTACTTATGGAAGATAATTACGACTTAAAGGGGCAGTATCGTCACGATCAACAGGACATGAAATCGGAGTGCTTGTTTTAGATTAATTCAGTGACTGAAAATAATTCCCACATGATAAGGTCATATTACCATTGCTGTTGCATAAATGAGCCAGTAATTTCATTCACTGTGTTCATCTTAAACTAGGGACACCGATTCCATGTCCTGTTGAAAGTCTACCTTATCGTGACGATACAGTCTCTTTAAGCCGGTAATTTTTTTTACAATGTCCCTTGAACGCCTGTAATAATTATAGTCATTCCCAGCTGTTGATATTTTAAAGAGAACAAAATCAGTCTAAAATCAGTTTTAGCATACAACCATATGGACAAATGTGCAATGGCACTAATTCTAGTATGCAGAAGAAAGACAAATCGCTAGGCATGTATACACGGGATGGATTACTTCCCAAGTTACGAGGCTAAGTAAAGTAATTGCGGTGACACCATGTGAAGTTACGAGGCAAACCTGCATCGGCAGTTGGGGGTCACAGTGAGGATGGACTTTTCTTATAAAAAATCTAATGTTTGACTGAAACGTGTTTGTTTGAAGTTTTCCAATCATTGTTGAAAACATTGTTGAAGACATAACAAATAAAAACATTTGTCACTTTCTCTTGCTAGGTGTGCTACTGTAATCTAGAACAACTGTAATTCTGCCAGTGTGATTGGACACCACGCAATGATTATGACCCTGATCGTGAACGCCCTTCATTGATTCGCTGCTTGATAAATTAGTCACCAAATAATAATTAGTCCCACATAAGGTCCCAATGCGGTTTACATTATTACCCCCTGGTTACTGGGCCAATATCACTCCTGTAATACACTGATGTTATTTACATTATTACCCCCTGGTTACTGGGCCAATATCATTCCAGTATCATTCATGTAATACACCAGTGTTCTTTACATTCCACTGGTCACTGGTCCAATATCATTCCTGTAATACACCGATGTTATTTACATTATTACCCCCTAGTTACTGGGCCAATATCATTCCTGTATCATTCCTGTAATACACCAATGTTATTCACATTATTACCCCCTGGTTATTGGGCCAATATCACTCCTGTATCATTCATGTAATACACCAGTGTTCTTTACATTCCATTGGTCACTGGTCCAATATCATTCCTGTAATACACTGATGTTATTTACATTATTACCCCCTGGTTACTGGGCCAATATCATTCCAGTATCATTCATGTAATACACCAGTGTTCTTTACATTCCACTGGTCACTGGTCCAATATCATTCCTGTAATACAATCGATGTTATTTACATTATTACCCCTAGTTACTGGGCCAATATCATTCCTGTATCATTCCTGTAATACACCAATGTTATTCACATTATTACCCCCTGGTTATTGGGCCAATATCACCCTGTCATTCATAGTAATACACCAGTGTTCTTTACATTCCACTGGTCACTGGTCCAATATCATTCATGTAATACAATCGATGTTATTTACATTATTACCTCTGGTTACTGGGCCAATATCATTCTGTATCATTCATGTATTACACCAGTGTTCTTTACATTCCACTAGTCACTGGTCCAATATCATTCCTGTAATACAATCGATGTTATTTACATTATTACCCCTAGTTATACTGGGCCAATATCATTCCTGTATCATTCCTAATACACCAATGTTATTCACATTATTACCCCTGTTATTGGGGCCAATATCACTCCTGTATCATTCATGTAATACACCAGTGTTCTTTATATTCCACTGGTCACTGGTCCAATATCATTCATGTAATACACCGATGTTATTTACAGTATTACCCTCTGTTACTGGGCCAATATCACTCCTGTATCATTCATGTAATACACCAGTGTTCTTTACATTCCACTAGTCACTGGTCCAATATCATTCCTGTAATTCGCCAATGTTCTTTACATTATTACTCCTGGTTACTGGAGCCAACATCATTCCTGTATCATTCCTGTATCATTCCTGTAAGGTAACAGTGTTCTTTACATTCCACTCGTCACTGGTCCAATATCATTCCTGTAATACACCAATGTTCTTTACATTATTACTCCTGGTTACTGAGCCAATATCATTCCTGTATCATTTCATGTATTACACCAGTGTTATTTACATTCCACTGGTCACTGGTCCAATATCATTCCTAATACAATCCGATGTTCTTACATTATCACCCCCTAGTTACTGGGCCAATATCATTCCTGTATCATTCTTGTATATACACCAATGTTCTTACATTATTACCCCTGGTTACAGAGCCAATATCATTCCTTTATCATTCCTGTAAGGTAACAGTGTTCTTTACATTCCACTAGTCACTGGTCCAATATCATTCCTATAATACAATCGATGTTATTTACATTATTACCCCCTGGTTACTGAGCCAATATTATTCCTGTATCATTCCTGTAATACACAATGTTCTAACATTAATTACCTCACGTACTGGGCCAATATCATTCTGTATCATTCCTGTAAGGTAACAGTATTCTTTACATTATTACTCCCTGGTTACTGGGCCAATATCATGCCTATATCATTTCTGTAATACACTAATGTTCTTACATTATTGCCCTGTTACTGGGTCAATATCATTCCTGTATCATCTCCACTAAGGTAACAGTGTTCTTTACATTCCACTGGTCGCTGGTCCAATATCATTCCTGTAATTGTTATCACCTGGTCAGTATAAGAATGTTGCAAACACAATTAATAAAGTAATAATAATTATGTAAATTTCCATTGATATATAAAGAAAAACTTGCATGGTGAAGAGGATAAGTAAGACTAATTGCAGTGACACCATGGAAATTCTCTATTGAGTAGTACTAGTTCTGAAAAGAACTGGAGGTTACAATCAACGTTTCGATCAGTATGCTCTGACTGTCTTCCGGATCGTCTTCTTCAATCTTTATAGAAATTGTTTTCTTGAAACATACAAGGTTAAATATGGAAATATTTGTTTTAGCAGTTTAATGGTATCAGTATCAACGCTGATAAAGTTATTTTATAAATCACGTTCAACCTTGACAATTACCGACTTCCATCATGTCACAATAAATGGTGAGAACGATTTTGCCCTGAACCAAACATATGCCTCCGTTTCAACCGATTTCACTGGTACCCTGCGGTCTTGACATTCAATACTTTATATACGAACTGGATGAAGTGTGTACAAGTGTGTACACTGCAAAAACTGTGGTGTTAAAACTACAGCAATGGTGTTCAATAACGTTATAACACCAATGGTGTTAACACCCTAGTTTTTGCTGGGTATGGGCACCATTTGTGTATTTTTTTCCTAGTACGAACGTGGGTAATTTAAAAAACGGTTACTATTTCTACGAACATTTAATACTGAAATTGCCCACGTTCGTCACAGGACATTAATGACACGTGCTGTTTGTCATTTTTGTTTTGCATATTATAAGTGTGTTTTTTAATCATGGTTTAAGCACAACTGTACCCATCATGAAGTGTTCATAATTGTCAAGATTTAGGTCTATTTCGTGTCCCTCAAATAGAATCGATATTTAAGGCTCTGTTAAAGAAATGTCGTGTATGAAAATAAACACTTTACCTTTTCAACTATTATAGAGGAAACAGTTTTACTTCGAATTAATAAATTATTTAAACTAATTGAAAGGCGTCTGTGGTTTCTTTCAATCTCTTTGTTCGTTTCTTTCTCCGTCTGTCTACCCACTTGGTACTAATCTTAGCCCTCTAGCGGTGAGAATGCAATCTGTCACCGAGTCTAGGTAACTTTTGTGTGTACATAAACCGATACCTAGAAGTACTTAATGACACTCTATGTACAATTGGTAATCTCAACAAACATGATGATCACAGTTTTACTAGAAACTGACTTGCAAAGTTCATGATGGTATCAAACATCTATTGAAATATTTCTGTCTTGGGAAACTATCGTATCAGGGAAATCATTTTTGTTACTCATCCGAAGCCAGAAATTCCACTTTGTATCATAAAACAATCTGATGGTATTTTTTACTGTTTTCTCGTTAACGACACAATGAAATACGCTGATTTTGATACTTATATCATGATTCTTATAAAGTATGGCCGTATTTACAGATTTTGTTTACCCAAAGTGCATACTTCAACAGTCAGTAGCACGGCACTACGATAAATAATCCCTGCACAACAGCTGCTGCTTGCGCAAAGCACCCTCAACGGAATGGCTTTCCAAGTTCCTGTCTGAATGGTGTATTAGGTCATCACTAAGGGGCGGATCCAATGTTGTAAAAAGGGGACACTGCCAAAAAGTTATAATGAATTTCCCAATTTCTACCCCCCCCCCCCCCCACCACCACCCACCCACCCACCCTGTCTCCTCCTCCCCGGGTTCCCTAATGTCTTCGGTCAATCCTGAGTCGAAATGTTCACCCAATCTCCATCGTGTGAATAAATAAATGTCCCGTATCTAGCTTGTCCGATCGATAATGCACCAAGGCACACGCGGCAATTCTGATTGGTCACTTAGAAGAATAGTACGCCTTGCCTGTGTTGTTGTTGGCTGATTGTACATTTCTGCTCAGCAGTAAACGTTTGAACTTGCTGAAAATATGCACCAATTTCTGCGATTCTGTTTTTTTTTTTTTTTTTTTTTTTTTTCTTCTATCATACAACTTAGAAATTGAAACACCTGTTTTCCCCGACAGTATCAAACAGCTGTTTCCTCATATCGATTTTAACGCAAAGTTCAAGGAAGTTATTGACACACCGTCATCAACATTATTATTTAACGGGAATCCAATAGCTGTCTTATACTTAGGTATAGATCTTAAAGTGAAGGTACAACATTTGTA